>JACCHV010002892.1:485000-1085000 GCA_018907245.1 Eupristina koningsbergeri | reverse complement strand
TTTTGTACTACATACAAATTAAATATTTGAAAATTATACAAAAAGCAGAAACATAAGAAACGTAAGTATGCGAAGCTCAAATTTTTTTACTATTTTAATGATTGACATAAGTATTAATAAAATGAGCGCTGTACTTTAATCGACTTTAAACTTTACAACATTGTGTAAATTAAGAGTTAATCAGCATAATTTTCTTCACGAATCATAAATCATGTATATGCGCTTATTTATCTTAGCCCGACAATCAAATTCTGCATAATTTCTCGATTATTATTAACAATACATTTATGCAATAGTATTTAATGAGTAAATTTTGATTCATGTAAAAGTACGTTATGTAAATATATTGTTTCAAAATAATATAAATTAAGTGTATTTATTTCATTAAATGTAAAAAAATGTAATTTTAGATCTATTCAACATATAAATTTTACAATAAACACACGTTGACTTATTTTTTATCTTTTATAAATTTATGAAATTACATTTAATGTATAAAATAATAAAAATGATTAGCATTTGGATTATTATATAATACTTATCTCAAATTTCATATGTACATAACGTTAATAATGTAGATAAATGTTTATTGAGCGCTAAATCAGTGATAAAATAAGAATATTTTAAACTGCAGTTATAATTCTAAAAATTATTTCAATATTTCCTATGACGACATAATTGTATTATTTAAATTTTTATACATTTAAAAATATAAAATTAATTTTACATACAGAAACTTTATTTTGCAGGATTTATTTTGAGATGATACTATAATTATATAAAAACCATTCTTAAACAATTTTCACAACTGCCAATTTAAAAATGTTATAGTCTGATATTGTTGTGATGAACTAAATAGAACGCAAAATGAACCATTAAAAAACTCTTAAGTATTCATCACAACAAGTTAATTTCGTTACACATTTTACAATACTAGGAGTGTTAAGTGCTTTTTTATTATTGTATTCTTTTAACATTGCACCTGACAATTCATAAAGGTTCAAAATAAAATTTGACCATGAAAATTATTCAAAGATTTCTTTTCATAATTGTCGAAATTAGATTTTGCATAATTTATTATTTCTGCTTTTCGATTTATAATGTAAAAATGTCAACATTATCGGTCGATAACACATATTCGATCAAAAAAAGTTTTCAATTCTCTTCCTCTTTATAAAGTAGTTTCTTACATCTCGTCGAATCCTCGTCGTGACTCCTTAAGAATGAAAACAAACGAGGTTTTGTTAATTAAAGTCTAAACGTTGGCCTTAAAGAAACGTAAAATTTCTGCAGAACAACGGAGGCCCATATACTCGTGGGTGGAAAAAGGATGCGATAAAATCGTAGAATGAATTAGAGGGTCGATAATCCGGGACACGCGGATGCGCAATAAATTATTGTCTTTTATTTTTTGCTCGAGTCGTTGGTGCTTGTGTTCGCCGCCCGATCTCGATCCAACAATGAATCATAAGTTCCGGATCAGTTACGCCGGTCCAAAGGGTTGGACTCCTGGAGCGAGTGTCGACGGATCGCGACCTCTTGGGCAGGTTTTACGCTTTCCTTCCGTTAATTATTTTCTGAGGAGCAAGAAATGGGCGTCTCATCGCGCTAAGTCAAATAATGATGAGGCATCTATTTTTATATCTGAGGTGTATTTCTCCTGGGATCACAAACCCTCCAACAAGTTACCACAATGGACAAGCGTATAATTGTGTATCTAAGAATTCTAAGTTGTTCTTGTTGTTTTTCGTCCCAACAATGTTGTAGGGGTTTCTCTGCTTTCTCATAAATCGACACTGTGTTGAGCACATTGCAAAGTCCCAACACTAGAAAATCGTCGATATTAAATATAACTTGCTAAAATATTTCAGTATAATAAACAATTTTATTTGTAATTCACAAAACGGTATTTTCAATTAAAATATTATTTATAAAGTGTTAACATATATTATTATTTCAAATTTTATGGTATATTTTTGTTTTTTAATAGAGTATTGTACGAAATTATCAATTTAACTATCAAAATGTAATTTTTTCTTTTTACTATATTTATTACAATACTATACAAAATTCATTTAATTTTTTATTTTTTTTTAAATTATTAATTTTATTGAAAATGTTACTAATATTAAAATGTTCATTGAACATATAAAAAATTAAAAACTGTGAAAAGTAATAAAAGAGGTGACAAGTCCTACTCGGAATATTAATATTAATTAATTTTCTCTTTTTGTCTTAAGATAAATTTTTAATTAATGCAGCTATTAAATAAATAACTACAATCACAAGATTTAAGTACAAGATTATTTACGGTACAATCAATCATTTAAATAAGTTATTTAATATTTCTTTTTTTTTTACATAAAATTAGATGGATTTATATAAATTCATGTAATTTAAATAATTTTGAAGATTTTAAACAGGACCCCTAATTAATGATTAATGCTGATCTGTTGTGTAGAAAAAAACTATGAAAAAATTAGCTTGTGAATTTTTTCGAGAAACTTGATTCAGTCTGAGTATTAAGGAAATCCTGTTTTATAGTTTTTCTTTTTTTGTTAAGTATAAACAGCTACTTTAACAAGTTAACGGTAAGAATTACGTGATCTTATTTTCTGATAAAATTTATTTTTTGATTGTCGGTTAAAATCGAATATAAAATATTGTGATTTAACTTTAATTTACAAAATTTGAATTCACTTTTGCATTTAATATTGGTTCTTAATACATAATTAATATTCAACACATTAAAAATTTATAATATATAATAACAACATATTAATTTAGAATTAAAAAATTCATTTTTATAATTTATAATTTATTTAAATAATTAAAGAATTTTAACATAAATTTTTTTTATTCGAATATGATAAAAATTTATCTAATCCAATATATATAATAAAAAAGAAATTTTTTTGAAATGCAAACATTTTTTGTATATTTTTTTTTTAATTTTTTACAATAGAATTTAAAAAATAAAGTATATATAATAATTTTATACTGTTTATTTTTAATTTTTGAAAAGTAAATCAACAATACAAAATTTATAATTTTTTTTTTCACAAAATTACTGAAATGGAACTATGAAATCAACGATCAATACTTCTTTAAAAAAGAAACTTTCACATTTTGAACTCTTCATTATTGTTTGTCTTAATTGAATATAAAATTAAACATAAAAAAAGGGTTATTGTCCTTTAATTATTTATACGTTTTATCTTACGAAATAATAACGGTTATGGAATAGAAGCGTTTAAATTTCATTAAGTTCTGCATTTTATTTTTTAATCGATCCTCAGTATTGCATTGTCATATGTTTCTTGCATATTGCCACATTGTTGAAAATTTAAATTTTTAAATTCAAGAAAATTTAAAATCATAATTTATAAAACTTATAGTTGCCATAGACAATTATATTAATTTACTTTTGAACAAATAAGTTATTTGTAAATTAAGAAAAGCTATCAGAAAGTAAAGAAAATCATAAATTCTTGAACATTTTTAATTTTTATAAGAAATGAGCGTTAATGGAAGTACATGAATGATCTACAATTTTGTATATGTAAAATAAATGATATTTTGAAATTTTTTAAAAATAATATTGATTTATTTCTTAGTATTATTATTCTTATTAAAGGCAATAGAAGTTAAATTTGTCTCTTACGTTTTTAAACTAATAAAATACATTTTTTAATATTAATGTGTAATACGTAATAAATTATACTTGACATATATTTTCTATCATATTTTTTCCAACGTCATTGTCATTTAAATATTATATATATTTTGTTTTTATTTAATATACAAGTTAAACATGACTTGCATAAATTTATGTGAGGAATATCGATCAAATGATTTTGATCAGTTCTGGCTAATGAAAAGACAGGTGATTTTTCTAGGCTTGATAGCATTAAATTTTCAAAGTCTGTATCATTCAAATCTACAGAAACCACCATCAACCTGAATCGTACAATATCGCATATGATAAATTTTTTTTAGTTTTGATAACAAATTAGTTTTCTTTTCATTCATTTATTTAAAGATTAATCATTTGGTTATTGTTTATATTAGTGCCTTATTCTGATTGCCGATTTATAATAATGAGAATGCTCTTTAATGAGTCAATGAAAAAGAGAACGAGAGAGAGAGAGAGAGAGAGAGAGAGAGAAACGCACGTATAGTTTTTATTTTCATATAAGATAATATCATAAATTATATTTAATGTATAACATTTTTAATAGATATTTTTCATATAAATAACATAAATAATTGGTTATATTTACAGTTAAACAAAGGTTCATTCAAATGAATATAATTTTAGCTTGTAAACTTCACAGATGAAAATTAAGTTTTTCTTTTCATATTGTGTATAATTAAAATTTTTATGTACTTTGAATATGGTGTTGAATAAAAAAAATTGAACGGTATTCTCTGTAACAAAGTAAATTTACGTAGATTAGATATTATTAAAATATTGGAAAATTTTTTCTTTTAAGTTGTTCATCTTAAATCGTTGAAGAGGAAGTTTCATTTTTAAAAAATCTATACGTCTGTGAAGTTTATTAATAGATAAAATAAAATTTCTAAGCATTGTTTGTTAGGTCATTGGGTTAGGTAATAGAATATAATTTCATTGTATGTTATTAAAGAATATTTTTCAAAAAAAAATGTACAAGTTATACATATTTTGAAAGTTTAATAGTACGTTTTAAAATGTATGTAATAATGACCATAAATAATGGATAGCAACAATATAAAATAAAGGATTTTTTGTAAATAAAATTTTTATTTAACATGCCTATGAAATGAAGTATGAAACTATTAATTAATAAAATAAAAAAAAAATTAATTATATCCTAACTAATTGTAACCTATGATAATTATAGTTATAATTATAGTTATAATTATCTCTTTTGTAAATAAAATATAAAAATTGTAATTAAGTAAAATGTTAAGCGTAGATAATTTTTTAATCCTAAGTTTCGGTGTATTTTTTTATTAATAAGCTTAAAAGTTATAAAAAAAATTGAGAAAAGTATTAAAATTATTTTGAACAAATCTTTGAAAATATTAATTTATATTTAAAATTAAATTTTAAATAATTACTACAATAGTAAGATATTTATTACTTATTATATTGAGTTAAACAAGTTATGTTTATGATATAAATATATTTTATTGGATTACTGGAATTTAAAAAAATAAAATAAATATTTTTTTGTTTTGCAGGTCAGTACCATTTAATCTACATTATTTATCCTGCATTGTAAGTAAAGCATTAAAAAATTGCTAAAATATTGTGACAAATGTATACTTTATTTTTAAAATTAGAGACTCAATTATTTTAAAAAATGTAAATTTTTATTTAGAATGTTTTGCATTTAATTATAAATTTTTTAATTATTCTTCATAATTTTTGTTGTTGTTTTTTTTTTAAATTGGCTAAAATAATTTTGATTTCTTTTTTTAAATAAATTTCTTAAAAATTGAAAAACGTATTTCCCTCACTACATCTTAGGATCTTAGGATCGCGTTATTGTCTCCTTGCATATGGGTGTGTAGTTGTATTATAGATTATACATCTGCTCATATATTCACAATACATTTTTGTCATTGATAAATTTATCGAAAAAGATTTTGGTAAATGTTTTACATTCAAAATAGAAACAATAAAATAATTAGGCAAAAAAACACAATATTCAACTGAAAAATATAGATATTTATTACCAATTTAATGTATACAATTATTTTACAAACAATAGATCATTCAGCCAAAAAATAAAATCTCAGTATTTACTACTACTTTTGTATATTATCATAATTCATTATATATAAATATAGCTTTATATATAAATAAAGTTTAAAAACCTTATATTACTTTATTTTTATATACGTTGTACTTGTTTTCAGATGGTAAATTTAATCGCTATTGTTATGTGTACGCATTTTTTAATAATGCTTTGAAAATCGGAAAAAATTTCTTCTTAAACCTTGCAAGTACACCAACTTTAATACTGTATTTTACTTAGTTTATAAACTATGAAATTTTATTTCTAAAATATAAATGTGGATGTTTTTTTCAATAATTTAAAAGTCTTTCGATTACAATTAAAGACTGATAAACGGTGTAAAACATAAAATTGCAAAAATAAATATAAAGATTAAGTAAGTTTTAAAGTATCATCTTAAACCTGTGAAACATAATGCCTTATTTGAAATTGATATTACAAATTTCGCGAGCCACCCACCTGTGACGCCCGAGATTAATCCAGGGACTCATCCTCGCAAATGAGGAGAGACGGATCTTGAGATCCGAGGAAAGGTAAATAAAAATTTTATCTGCATGGTAGGAGATGAGTGCCCTGGTGTATCAGGATAAGTGTAATAGGTGTATCAGGTGCGTGGTGTCGTCCTCGGCGCATCGGGAGGATCGCACACAGGCAGACGACAAGTGCCGGTCACTCAGGTGCCGACGACCTTGAACTTGACCCTGGGTCCACGGCTATGACCCCCTCCCTTCCCCCCCCTCCCTGCCGCCGACCACCCCGCCAAGGACATTGGACATGCCGCTTCTCCGGCCTTGCCCTTCACCTCCAAGCCGAGGCCATTTCTTATTTCTCTCGCTTTTGATGTTTCTCTTGGAGTGAACTCGCGTGTAGGCCTCTCGGGGATTCTGACTTGCGTTTCGCTGACTCCTGAGGCGCCTCGTCTCAGGCTCAGCATATGTTTGACCCACTCTACTAGAAAAAAAACGTAACCCCTACTGTAACCCCGAACCGTGTGTTAATCAGTAATTTTTTTGTGCTAATTTAGTGCAAAATCTTTAGTGCTCACTCCCAAATGATTTACCTCTCTCAGAAATTAGAAATTTTACTTTAAATGTTAACCAAATTTCCTCAAATACACTCACCTTCATAGACAAAATTCATTCTTAGGAGTTAGACGACTGCTTAGAGGTTCTTACTCCTGTTGTGTTTAGTCTGAATTTTAGTTTAGTTCATATTATATAAAAGTCTAATACAAAAAGTTATCATTAATGAACAAAATTTACGATCTTTATAAATAATTAATGGCTTTAACTTCAAGCTGTTCTATTTGTATGCTAAAGATATGTGTTGTCAATAGTGCAGGAAATATTATGTAACATTTATAGCGAATGAGATCGTTTTCAAATTATATTCATACTTCAAGTACTATATATTTTTAATACGTAAAGAGGAAAAAATGAATCTTTAACTACATAACTTTACGTTCTTTAAATCACATACATAGTTAACGTTGCATATAAAAAAAAAATTTAACAAATTATATTACTTTCAAAGATTATGTAACTACATACTACTACCACAAATAGGGAAAAAAATTATCGATGCGTATTCCATATGCAAGGAAAAATTACATACAACCGAGGAATTTTTATTAATACATTTCAAAAGGAAATTTATAGACCAACTACAATCAAGTACACCTTGATAAATCTTTAATGTACATTATAAAATACTATTTACGAAAAAATGTAAAATATATATTATAAACTTTATTATTTATTATCAATTTTATTAATGCAGTTTCAAAAACAACATATACCTTAGTATTATATAAATAAATAAATTTGTGAAAAAATATAATACTTCCAAAATTATTTTAATTGATAAAATTGTTTCTTGCCTTCATAGGATTATCCAAATTCTAAAATATTTTTTTTTAAAGATCAATTAATTTAGAAGAACTTGCATATTTTATCAGAACGTTAAAACGCTACAATTTTTTGAATGTTTATCTAATATTTCATTGATTTAAAATTAATTATTCTAGTTTTAATTATTTATATAAACATATTTGTGTATTTGCGTTTTACGCTTTAATTATGATTTGCATAAATGAAATCAACACTATAAATTTTTTTTAGTTTTTAATGAAATCATGAGATATTTATTCATCTCCACTAATATTTTATTTTACTTTATTAATTTATATACGCATGAATTGTTTATAAAAAGAATGTTTAAAAATGTCATAGACTATAGAATATTAATTTAATAAAATTATTCGATTAAAAAGAATTATTAGATGTATTAAGAAATAGGATTTTTAATTAATTAAATATTTTCGTTCAAATTGTTTTCTAAAATATATTTTTTTTAATAATTAGATTATATCATTTTTAAAAAAATTTTCGCTAATCAAAGAAACTATGTTTTACTAATTTACAAAATCAACTTTATATTATTTTTACTTTATATGCGCGATAAAATTATAACAATAATAAACAAATTTTTCATTAAAATTAAAGTAAATTTTTTTAAAATCTATTACAGCAGTAAGAAACTTAAAAGATTTACAAGAAACCCTGTACACTGACATATTTTTTGAAATCAATAAAACGTAGTCATCAGTTATGAGTCAGTCACTGTCAGTAAAGTATTATGAGTATGTTATAATATGTTTAAATTATATAGAGAGACACACGACGCAGAAAAAAAGCTATTTAATATTAAATGTGCAATACTGTAAAATGTGAGGATTTATAAATCAGAAGATACACGTAAATGTATACTTGTTATAATTTTTTAAAAAAACTTTTTTGACAAAATATCTCTTTGTTTTAAAAAAAGAAGGAAAAAATCTTGTAAGAAGTATGGTTGATTATCAAAAGTAAAAGTGTTGAAATTTTAGCATTATATTTAATTTTAAATATTTTAACTTCTAAAATAAAATTACCAAAAACTTAATTAAATAAATATAATTTTAATGCACACAAAAAATATTGTACATAAATATTAATCAATTTTTAATGGAATAATTTATTTTATAACTTGGTATATTAGTATTTATTCAATTGAACGTTTTAAACTTTTTTATGATTGTATCCTAAAATTATTATAATTTATTTACATATTTTACGTGTAATAAATATCTTTTAAAAATAATACAAATAAAGAAATTAAAGTGTTCCGTTATATCTAAACACAAATTTTAAAATGAATCAATTTTTTTTTGTTTTTTTTTGTTTTGATTTTTTTTTAATTTCTCAGAAGAAACTTTTTACGATTTTTGATAAAATTAGTTATTATACAAAATTAGCAATTATGTTAATTTCATCAAGATGAAAAGTTCATTATCATAATGGATTACGTGTCTTGCGATATTTATAATACAATATCCATATTTATGAAATATAATGTGAACCGTAATAAGATAGTTTTTGCTATTACAGAAAAACTTAGAATTTTACACCATCATTACGTTGAAAATATAACTCTTAAATACGCATGATATTGAAATTACCACATATTTTTTTAGAATATACTTTTCTTGCAATTACGAAGACTTTTATAATTCTTAAACAATTATGATTAAAATGTATTTCAGTGTACAATATTATTTAAAGTACCGTATGGTTAAGACAAAGTGCTCTTGCGCACGTATTTTAAAATAATTATTTCAACGGGCTCAACGTTTTACAGCTAAGTTGCTTAAAATATGTTAACGTTATGTGACGTAAAAGAGGTTTTATAAACGCACAATAAGTTCTGCAGTAAGAAATTGTCAAGAGTTATTTCAAGGATTGAATCCGTGTCATTAGAATACTTTTAACCAATAGTGGATTACATCGGACGTCGCGTACAATTCAGTGTTGCAATCAGCAATAAAAGATGAGCACAAAGATAAACTGTTTCCGACTTCCGGTTTAGCGTATCCTACGCCACAAAGTCACTGGAGATGGTGGCAGAAGTTGAAGTTTCGAGTAGGTGCACATTCCTTTGAGCGATGCCTGATTTGTCGGAGCAGCTGCAGGTGCCAAATGAAAGCGACAATGCCAAAGCAAACGAGACGCGCTCACCTGACAATGTCAATGTTTTTTTGGCGTATTCTGCAACTCGATTCTATATTATGTGATTGGCTGTGCGAGTACAACACATGCCTCCAATGAATTTCAAACAGAGCCTCCACTCGTATTATCACTGCGAATATTATTAATCCTCTGCTTATTCATCAGTCTCTCCAGAGAAGTTCATTACGTAGCACATCTATTATTATATTATAGTTCATTGTGATATGAAAATATTGCGTTGTCGAGGAAATTTTAATCCTGGGCTTTATTTTAGCACCTTTATTTCACTTCTTATTCACCCGTGATTCAACGGTTAACAGTGCCACGTTCCAGTAGCTAAAACACGATCCACTATTTATGATTAGCAAAAGTATCTAAAATATAATTATAATGCACAATAAAAAGTTTTCATTATATTAAGAAATTACTCGTTAATTGGTTATTGTCTCTTAGTTTTCGACCATGTGTCTACGGGTTATTAATGTGTAACATTTAATAATATACCATCATGGAAAGAATACTCTATTGTGTACACGTGGCTATAATGTCAAACAATATTATACGTTTTAATTACAGGCCTTTATCAGTTTCGAAAAACCAAAACCTCTAATTAACAGAAATTACCTTACAGCCAAACTATTTTCCTGCAAATCAGTAAGCTTAATTTAATTTGATTTAATTGTTCAAATTAATTTAAGCTGCGCAAGTAAAAAAATTAAAAATATGGAGGCGTTGGGAGAGCTCAATGAATTTTTCATTGTTACGGTATAATGTAACGAAAATCATATTTCATGTTTTACATGATTTGTGAATACAATGAAAATAATGAAAAGATTGCTAATATAATTCTATATTGTGGGTACACGTGTACTTGCATTTTAACGCACAATCAGCACGGTATTCCGTTGCTATGGACACATTGTGCTTTTATTTATTTCGTGATGTATTTGCAATGGAGATTATCAGATTTAATGTGAGTTCGGGATTCGAATGGCAAGGATTTAATCTAATTTATTATGAAACATTCATGTTAAAACCGGACATCTATTGGCACCATGTGTTCATGGGTTTGTCAATTACCGATACCCAGCAGCATAAAGTCTTCGATCAGCCAGATAACTCTGGGGAGTCATACATGTACTCACCGATGCACACAGTGTAATTGGTCTAATTAACTATTATAAATTATTCCCAATCCAAGAGTGGTGCACTGTTCCAGCCTCTCGGTGGCCATGTAAGTTGGTTAATTAATAAATGATTATGTGTGGAGGAGTGCGGCAAGATGGTGCTGAAAGACTCATTAACTCCTCAGATTCGTCTATCTCGCCCAGCTTCCGATTTCATCTGTAGATCTAAATTACTGATCAATCGAAGGGTGAATTTTTAATGTTAAAATCATGAGAATAAGTAATTGATAATATTGATGGGTAATCGAGCAGTAAACCCTTTCATGAATTGTGTAATGAACTTTATATTCAATGACTCTTTAAGTTCGATTTTAGAGAAAATTATGTGATATAAAATTAAAAGCTTAATTATCTAATAATTAAAATAATAAAATTGTGGTGAACTAACTTGCGCAACACGTCCAATATGTATTTATCATTCTTCAAGGAACCTATGTCTTTTTAGGTCAGCCGAATCAATAATTTAGAGTCTTAGTTTTTATTATCATACGTGACATAATTGTTTATAAATTATCACCAAAGAGAATATTAAATAATCATTGAGATCATTTTCTCTAAAAATAAAAATGAAATGGATTAAATGTACAACCAAATTTCTTCTACCTATAAATTAAATTTAAAAAAACAATTAAATGAAATTTTAAAAATTTATATAAGATACGTAGTAAATATTCTTTTAATTTATACAATGTTTTCGTTATATCGAATTGAATTAACAGAGAATATTTTTCATTTATTTTCTCTTTTTTTTTTTATTAAGAAACATTGATATACAGAAATATTATAAAATTACTGTATATCCGATTTTCTTTTCATGTTAATCATATTGCACACATCTATAAAAAACAGGGAAATATTTATGTACTTTTTCACATTTTACACTTAAATTGTTCTTCTAAATTTTAATAGATTATATACATTTCTTAGAGAATGTACGGAGATGTGTGTACTAGATCCATAAAGTAAATTAAGTTACACGTGTAAGAATAAACTATTACAGCTCGAATATTTTCAAATCACATTTCAAATTTATAGTTTAATTTTAGTTATCCTTTATAAAACGAAAGCCACCCTTTTTGTTGTGAATTCGTCAAGACAAAAGCGTGATGGCCTCCTCTTTTATATTACACATTCACATTCTCTCTGTGCCGGGGATTTTCCCCGCGTTTCTTTACTTCAACCACTGGAACGTACCTGTTTAGACTTCGCAATCGCATTGCAAACGGCTATTCATCTACTCACCAGTAGTACAAGCCATTTTCTTGGAAGCCCATTCACTGGGATTTCTTAAACACATTTTCAGAAAATTACTTACTTTGAGTTTATGCACCCAACAGCTAATAACCTAATGAAAAATTGCAGTAGTATTACGTAAAATATCTCTACGCAACTGCAACTATTATTTTTCCTTTAAACAAATTCCGAGATATTTAAACACAGTTTGTAGATTACTTTAAATAGAAACGGTAGATAAAAATGTATTGTTTCTGGTGCTAAAATCAACCTTTTAAATATTTATTTTGAACATTTACTTCCAGACTCTACAGGGTAATACAAATACGATTATCAACGCTATGATTTATTTAAAATGGAAAATATTGTACCACAGTTATACTAATTGCAAAATTATAATGAATTTAAATGTAAAACTGGCGAACATTGACCTACTAAGTTAATAATATCCAATAAAAAAAGTGATTGTCGTGATAAATAATAAATTTTTTAGACATTATAAATCATTATTAAATTTTTATTTGTTTATTTTTTAGACAACAAATCAAAAGTTGTATGATAATTATAAAAATAACTCTGATAGATCAGAGATAAATAATATAACTTTAATGTGCATTTTTTGTATCATTTTTGTTTTCGAAAAAACGCACTTACTATTGATAAATTGTTGGTTAAAATTTATTAATTAATATTAATGATACATTTATATAAATAAAAAATTCTTGCATTTAATGAACCCAAATGAATTCACAAGGCGTTGAGGTTGCATAAATGTTATTTATGAAAATTAAAACGTGCTTGTAAATTATAATACACAAAATGGTGCTCTTAATGTGTAATATTCTATATTATATTTTATTTGCAACTGCATGCATACATTTAAAATGGAGTAAATCACCTTTGAGAGACTCACAGTCGGTGAATGCCGATTTAAAAACAAAAAAACAGATCACTTAAGTCGTCATTCACGTTATATTTTCGTCTACTATATGAATTTAATACATAATGTACATAATTTTTCGTATCTGTACATTGGATATAACAATATTTAAAAACTCATATATATATATATATATATATATATATATATATATATGTAAATATATACACGGAATAAAAAAACATACGTATATTTTATTCTTCCATACTAAATTCCCCCTTAAAAAAATATAAATTTTCAATTTTTTACTCAAACCAATGATTTTTAATTAATTAAATAGAATTTCAGACATAAATTTTATAAATAAATTGACATAAATTTGTAATATAAATGGATCATAATATTACCGTACAACCGGTCAGACGCCGTTTGCAATGAAAATTCTTATAAATTGCCTTAATCTCGTCTGTATTTCAAAATAAAAAATTCTAATCAAACCAGTTCCGCTTTAAGCGAAAACAAAGAAAAAAACCTAAAATCGCATACGAAATCATAATAAAATTCGAGTTTAGTAGAAAGAACATGATAGATAAGACGAAAAAGATTCTCTTATAATCCATGAAGGTCACATTCAAGGTCGTCAAGGAACCCATCTGACGGTTTCTTGGAATTAATAGAAATTTGGGCAGCTGTGCCAAAGTTTAAACACTATGGCGACGCCATTATTACGTTCATTTTTTTTCCACTGCATCACCATTTTTATTTTTTATTATCTTTAGCTTGAAATTCATATGAGTTTTTTTACATTGTATCTAAAATATTAAAAGATAAATTCAAAGATTTTTTAAATTGATAGAAATATTGTATACGGTAACAAAAATTCAGTAATATGTTTGACAGCAATTTTTTTTTATTAAATAATTGAATTTTAATAATTAAATTAAGAATATTACATGTTATAAATTAATAGTCTGAAATATATATATGTAATATTTTTTTTCTTGGGACAAATTTATTAATAATTCTTGAATTAGGCTTAATGATTACTGTTAAACCGTTTTATTTTGTTATCTCTCTAATCTATTGAAACAAATAATAATAATTTTAAATTAAATTTACTTAAGTTTATTTATTTCATTTCGAAAAATAAATTTGTGTTATGTGAGCGTTAATCATAGGGATAATTTTTTTTGGTTTTCCTACACATTTTTATTAAAAATTAATTTCTATTTTGTTTTTTGAAATTTTTCAAGCAAAGAATTTACGTAATTTTTTTTTTCTAAAAAATATTTTAACAATATATCAATCGAATTATTTCTTTATTTATATTTAAATCACCAAGTGTATCTAATAGTTTTCGACTTATTCAGACTAATTGAGGACTATATCGACTAAAAAAATTCAAACATCTGCCTTCTCATTCCTTGTCTGTCGATAGTACGTGTATGTTCACGATTACACAGTATGAATATTTCAGTCACACTCCTATTACACAATGGTATTTTATAGGTAAACTAATTGTGAAAATTAATGTAATTATTTAAATTACGTGAAATATGGAAATAAAAAATAAACCAATAAAAGGATCGTGATATATTTGCAAGTTTAATAATCAATTGAAAGAATTATTTAGCATTTATCTTTATGACTTTATTTTATTGAATCTGCAAATCATTAGGTTAAAATATTCAGTCCTCATCTGCATACTCTACTTGAAAGCGTACACAAAAACATGTAAAAAATAAAAGCGAAATAAGTTCAATGTACCCCTAAAGAAATCTAATCGTATCTTCGGGCCTGCAGAATTTAACGACGTATCGCGAGGTCAGATCTTTTCCTCGATTCGATTTTCTGCGCCGCCCTTCTCTCTCTCTCTCTCTCTCTCCCCGTCTCCCTCCTTCCCTCCCTCCCTCCCAACCCCTCCCCCTCTCTCATTCCCTCGCATTCGCTCTTTCTTTCCCTGTTGGGTTCCCACCACGTGGGGTCAGTCCTCGCGTGTCTACCCCATACATACACCCTGTATATCAACTTGACCAATCCTCTGACACCGGTGGCGCCATATACTTTCCCTTAGTGATTATTCGCTGGCTTCGCTATTCGCCAGTAACGATTCAAGTTCAGCGGACCTCACCCCTCTTCCCCTTTTGCACACACCCGGATGACGTCAGCTTTACAAGTGAGACTCAAGAGGGAGGACATAACCTTCTTTGTCTATTTAAAGCTATTCCACCTCTGTTTTACATTAAGTTTAACAAGTTCGAGAATACTTAGTTTTGATGATGTGGTGTTGCAAAAATTTGGATGAATCCGATTGGCCTGTTACCGTTATCGTAAATAGAGGTAAATAACAATAGTTTTAGATTAATCACCAATATTGAATATAACTCACCATTGCCTTTGTGATAAGAGGCCTTTCCGCAAATGAATTCTGAATACTAAAACTGTTTAACAATCGTACTCTACATCTTCATTCTTCATTAAAACGCCCTGTAGCATTTGAATGATTTTCAGTTCATATGCTTCTCGATATTTACATTTTTTTTTTTTTTTTTTTGAAGATTTACATTATAACCTTGATTGGTTGTTTCGTTTAATTCGGTTATCAGTATTCAGAGCCAAAATTTTAAGATACCTAATGGTGTTAAATTAAAATTAAGGCCATCGCGAGTGCGACCGAACCCACGTGATCGTAATTGAAACACCCGGTCTCAATGGACAGGAGATTTAAGACTCGAGGCGTGAATGTAAAGTAAGTCCAGGGCTCTTTAATCTCCGCGTCCAAGCTGTACTTTTGAGAAGGCTATATTTTTAAATTTATGTGAGAACTTAAAACCTTATTACACACACACACACAATGGATTTGTGTACATATTTGGAAAGAGGGGGGGGAAAGCGGCACTTGACTGTACATTTACCTGCAGGACGATTTATTGATCTTAAGCTTAAGCCGGCTAAGCCACTGGCATGAGCCAGTCACTAACAGTCAGCAGGTGAATCGATTTTTTTTTCTCTCTCCTCTATTCATTCCATTTATTCTCATTTTATAAAGATTCGTGATTCATGAATAACATCGAACAATCAATTGAAAAATAGTTCAGTCTTTAGTTAATCTACAGTCTTGCAATCAGCTATTGTAATCCACGCTTCGTTCAAATCGTTTATTAATCAAAATAATATAAATAATGCATAGGACATTCTCAATAAAATTAATTATCTTCCATCAATGGTTTACAACTTTTATTTCAAATAAATAATGTATACAGAATATCGGTATAATTATGTTATTTTAAAAAGGTGCTGTCAAGATGAAAATATTGATTTTGTTATTTAATTTAGTAATCAATGTATTTCACTATATCGAACATGAATGACATACAGTATGCCTCTATCGGATTAGATATTAAATAAATTAATTTATACGTAATAGTGATTCATCATCAACAATTTTTATACGATTAAAAAAAAAAGTTGTAAGTTAGCGATAGAACTTCTCAAAATTTTTTTTATATATTGTGATGTGAACAATAGTTTTTTATCAAAATACCTTTATCAATATTTTATAATGTACTTATCGAACAAAAATTGTTTTTTAATCGTTAACAAAGTTCATGCATGCAGTTTTAAATAAGAATATATGTAAAGATATTATGAATCGATACAGATTATAGATTTGATGTATTTTAAATTATATCACATAATTTAAATTAAGATCGATATCTTCAATATTCATAATTGTGTAAAAGGTATGACTCAGCATTTATATTCACAAAACATTTCTTTAGACTTCTATCTTTTTTTTGTTGTCGCCTGGTAAATTAATTCAACTTTGTTCACCAATTCAAATTATTTCACCAAAAAAATTTGAAGAATAAGGAATCACTGTTTCAAATTAAAAATGTAATTAGTTTACAAAAAAAACAGATATCACTATCAATTTAGTTCAAATGTCTAAACGAAATAATAAATTAATCATGTTTTTAATTACCTTATATTTTATTCTCTTATTTTAATGTTGATTTATTGAAAAATCTTGAATGTTATTTCACACTATCATAAATATTATAGAATTTATTTGTACATGTTCTTTCACATTATTTTAATTATACATATTATTTCTTTAAACGTTTAATTACATATTACTCAAGTTAATTATATTGATTTATTATAAATAAATTATCCGATAATTCCAAATTAATAGAAAATACATATTTTAGTAAACCATTAAATCAATTTAGTAATTCATTAAAAGTTTTTTGTACCAATATAAAAAAATAAAATAAACAATGTATAGACAAATTGTAAATATGAAAACATTAGTCATTATTAAAATGAAAATTTAGAAATTAAAGTACGAAACAGCACATTGTGTTTTTTGTTGATTTCCGGTATTTATAGGTTATTTATGATTCATGTTGTTTTGTATTAACGGAAATGCATAAAACTTTTAAAAATATGTTAGTCGATTTAAAAAAAAAAAAAAAAAATGAAATGAAATTTTCGTTCTATTTTATATATAGATTATACTACCTTAATACAATTTTTTACTATTTTATTGTTTTTAAATTGAATGAAAGTTCCCTTGTACAACAAAAATTAAATTTCCTTGACTAAAAATTAAGTTTATTGATATTATATAATTAAATAAAAACTTAATTGAATAGAAAAAAAAACATTGTGACAAGTAAATATAACATTATGAAAGAAATATTTTTTAGCTGAACAGACATGAATGTAAAATTACGATGACTACATATTTTCTAATTATAAAAAGTTATTATAAATATTCGTGTATATTAACACTTTTTTTACATTTACACGAATAAATTTCATGTTCATTTTATGAATGTGTTAAAAAAAAACTTTTTTTCTGAACACTCGCGTATGTATCAAATAGTTTACTAGTGTTACATTAAATATTAAATTAAAACCTTACATTAAACGTTTATATATATAACTGTATTTGTATTTCTTCATTTCTTCGATGCATTTTATTTAATATTTTTGCAAACTCATGAATATCAATTAACAATAAAAATATGCTAACAGTATATTTGTCTTTATTAAAAGTTTTTAAATTTAAAATATCATATATTAAGTATAAAATTAAAGCAATAGATTCATAAATACTTTTTTAATATCACCAATTTTAACTTCTTTGATCTTCATTCATTTTGTTTTGCTTTTAAGAACATCGTGTAACTCATATTGGTGTTACAAATTTTGAAATCTATACGTAGTTAAAGTATCAAATTTCTTTTCCTTTATTTTTACATCAATATTTTGCGAATCTAATTTTTTGGTTTTTTTCAAATGGATTTTATTATTATTATTATAATGTACTAGAATTATTAAATATGGAAAAATATGAGTTAAATATCTATAGTTGCCTATAATGTTTATAGTTATTTCTGTTACATTATGAA
Source organism: Eupristina koningsbergeri (assembly GCA_018907245.1). Lineage (NCBI taxonomy): Eukaryota > Metazoa > Arthropoda > Insecta > Hymenoptera > Agaonidae > Eupristina > Eupristina koningsbergeri. The sequence goes on along the minus strand of JACCHV010002892.1, from coordinate 1,066,442 downwards.
TTGAGTAATTCATTGTAGACTAGTGACACTTATATAATAAATAATAATGGAGATTAATGAAATTCATCAATTAAATGAAAAATTAATTATGCTATTAAAATATAATCAAAAAAACAAAAACAAATTTTTTACAAGTTTTTTTTCGAACAGTAAATCAAGTATTTTATTCTATTTATAATATTATAAAAAATATTTTTATCAATCAAATAAAAAATTATAACAATTTGTTTTTATAATATAATATTTCAACTTTTCTATTTAAAACAAATCTTGCCAAACAGTTACTTTCAACTTTTTAAAAATGATTTTAAAAATAGCTGAAATAAATTTATTAAATTATTTTATTATATAAATATATAATAATATATACATAAGAAATTTTTAACTAATTTTTAATTCGATTTATAATTGAAAAGATACGAATTATTAAATAAATGATATAATTTAACAAATTCAATTTTTTCCCTATAGTTTATGGAATGGATTATATGATAAATTGAGACGAGCGTGTATATCGATTATTATTCTATGGTAAAATAATCTAAATAAATGATGTTGCGAAACTTTTGTCGGTTTTTATTATTAGCGATAAAAAGAGGGGGAAAATTGTAGATGTGTTTGCGCATGCGTCACGGCTGATGACCACGTGTTCTCTCAGCTTTGTGAGCTCGCGCGTTTCTCTTGGATTTTGTTTTAAATTTCGCATTCGTGTCAGCTTATTAACATACCTGTGTGTGTCTCTTTGAGTATTTGTGTGTGTTTACGTACCCACACGCACATGGTGATGTGATTGTGTTGATTTTGTTGAAATTTTATATAATTCCGAGTATGTAATACGGCCAGTGTCATTATGCAACCAATAGGCAGTGTAAAATTTTATACGAAGAAAATTATTAATTAAGTTTTTAAAATTTTTTAAAATCATTAATTAAGTTTTTCAAAGTCAAATCTGTAAATAGACCAAACTATTTTTTGATTTACTAACCATAAATATTTTATTGTCTATGGTGATTAATTAATAAAATCCTTTCTCTCCTCCTCCCTACGATTAAAAGGACAAAGCACTAAATCAGTGTATCGACTCCTATTTTTCTAGAGAGACCACTTTATCCACGCCCGACACTTTGTAATTGGTCCAGTTAAGCGAATTTAATGTACCCTATCTTTGTGTTGGCGAATACCGCCAACCGAACACCTTGACCTTACGAACTTATACGACTCGTCTACCCATACAGTATATTTAGACTATAAACACAGAAAAATGATTGTAACATAAGCACACAAATTATTAATCACTGCAAGTTCTCAAAGACAATGCAACGCGATTGTTTTATAAATTAAGAACAAAGAGAAAAATGAGAAAGAAGTGAGAAAGGGGATATTTGTCGATTGGTACAAATAAAAATGAACGATTGTGTTGAATCGACAATGAAGCAAATGGGACGTTTTTTTTTTTTTTTTTTTTTTTTTTTTTTTTTTGACGTAAAGACATAACAAAAACCCCTGCTGATCAAAAGGAAAAGCTCTCGGTGCGTTAATAATAATAATAATAATTGTAATGCGTTATTCACGCTACAAAAGGTGTGCATAAACTCGTACTCTTAGGAAGGAAGTGACCTTTCGCCCATTTTCAAGTCTCACGGGCTCAGTTTCCTTCCGAGTCAGTTCCCTTTTGCATCGCAACGACCCTAAAAGAAACAATAACCCCGTCGAGAGAAAAACACCTCGAACAATATAATGATAATACAATCACATGAAATATAATGAATCCGCGAATGAATTACTCAGGTGCGCCACACCCAAGAGTTCACTCACTCAGCATACAACGATACGACGAGTATCTTAAATGTTTTCTTTATCTTCTAATTTTTTCTAACATTTTTTATTGAATATATAGATTTATATCAAAACTTTTTACTAGTGCTTTGTATCATTTTTGCAGAAGTTTTTTTATACTTTTGTATTACAGGTACCTCATAAACTATTTTAGTTAGACATTTCACGTGCTCGAAGATACATTTGAATATAATTTCCACCGAGGAAAACCTGCCTTATCGCCGTTTTTCCCCAAGTTATGAACCTCATGCATTGCTAAATCTGTTGTGTAGAAGACATATCAACTATACGTCATTCCTTTTTCATAATTTCAAATCGCAATGATGTACAAATATAATCATCGTTGTCATCTCCTGCAATGACTTTCGCAGCAGTTCGTAATCCTCAGCATAAAATGAATATGTATTCATTCTCCTGGGAGAATGGAAAAAAGCTTTTACATGTTAACTAAAGCTACCTATCCAATTGCTAATCGAGTTATAAATTTTTTTTCAACCCTAATGCCCTTCAACCTTTTCATCTTTCAATGTACACGCATGCACACACATATCGGCAGAGAAATGATATTTTCTTTGAGACCCGGATCACCGGCTCTACCTGGTTACCCCCGATTCCCGTCCCTTCCAACCCGGATTCTTTTCTCCAGATACATTCGAATCGATTCAATTCAACGAAAAAAGTTAATCCCTATCATGAGTATAGAAACCTATTAAAAGACTCGAATTTTTAACAATCAAACATTGTGCGGGGATTTTAAATATAAACGTGCTTGCAACAGACATACATTCATCTTTTGTCTGCATAATTGATTTCAACTACTTTGCAAAGGGAGAGGCGAATGCGCCAAAATACGTGGAATCAAAAAGCAGCTTAACATGTACGTCATAATTTATTTTAAAGATAATTAGTCGTTTCGAGTGTAAAATTTATAACAATGAGATAATTAAAATCTGCGTTGGTAAATGATGATAAAACTGGATAAAGGGACTTGTTGAAGTGTAAAGAAAATTCCAAAGGATAGACATAAATGTTCATTCTAAAAAATCTCGACATCGCTGGAAATTATAAATAAAATTAGACAAAATATTCGTGGTAATTAAAACATTGTTTTAAGGTCCGTTTAATTAGTTGATCAAGCAATTTGAATTAACTTCAGCGGTGTAAAAAATTGACATTGCACTTTAACTTTTTATTTCATTTTAATTGAATAACAAGCATAGAATTTGAAAAATGATTATGAAATCGATACCAATAACCAGTACAACAACGAAGAGAACTCGGTCCGTGCAAATTCCCGAGAGGTCATAGATGGAGGCTGGAGACTCGTCTGTTGGTCCAGCGCATCACCTCCTCTTTAGACCTCGCGATAATTTTCAGATGTGTGCGAAAACACGCAGAGCTTAGAGACGCGCGAATCTAATTTTATACGTGTGTGCACCCATACGCGTTACGGCGGAAATGCGGCAGTGCTCTCGTAGTAGGTGTGCACGTCTATGTGCAAATCGATTCCTCTAGTCCCCGACGGGAGTGCGAACGAGGGAGGGAGGGAGAGAGAGAGAGAGGGGGGGAGAGAGAGAGAGGGAGAGAGATGGAACACGTTAAATGCGTCCATCCAGCAAGAAGTGCAACTTGTCGCCAACTCGCACAATTGGAATGCATTTCCCGGGTTCTTGGGGAATTTCCCGCGAGAGGCGCTGAGCTCCTCGAGCACCGCGTTGACCGGCGGAGAACCGGTCAAGTGGCGCCTTTCCGGTTATCCAGATACAAAATAAACAAACCGCAACTTGACCGTCTGTCGATTATGCAGAAGTTTAACAGCTTTGGCTGTCAACTCGCGGCTGTCACCCGGCACAATTAGAGACTCTGTTACTTACTGATGACATTCGAAATTAAATATTCAGAAATCATTTATTTATACTCGATTTTAATTTTATGTGCCATTACGTACGTCTTTCGAAAGTTGGTCAATATTAATTTGTGTACATAATTGATTAGTTCTAATGAATGCAAATAGGCTTTGTTCTTAATGTAAGCTTTTTGTCGATCTGAACTTCTACGTAGGTATAATAGTTTTTTTTTTTTTTTTTTAAATGTTTATGTACGATTATTTTACATTACGTGCGATAATTTAAGTTCAACCTCTTTAATAAAGATACATTTTTATTCTTAATATAATCTCCATCAATTGCAGATATTATAGGTGTATCTTATTAAAAATTAAATTATATTTCTGTTAACGATTATCGAATAATTTCTTTTTAAAATTTTTATTTACTTTTAATTAGGAGGTTACTGTGTAAATATAATAAATAACTTTTATTATTACAAAATGAATTCTTATAATACATTTTTTGTATAAAAAGTGTGCTAAAAATGTAAATTCAAATAATAATTATTTTAACATGTACATTTCACCGAAATCAAAGATTGTAAAAATTTTTATTAACATTCACTAAAACGATATTGATTTGCACTAAGCTCTGGTTATTCTTTAAAATATCTATTATCGTTGTAATATTTACACAATTTTTTATTACAGTACATGAATTGTGTCAGTGATTTACTGTCAAAATTAATGATTTGATGAAAGAATTCATCAAATCCAAATTTTATTCTACTATAACAACGTTAGCTTTTCAATTAGTCCGATTCAATTAATCATTATATATACTGTTTCACATGTATTTCTTAATTAGAGGTAACATCAATTCTTAACACTCAATATGATTGCTTTTATAATTATTTAAGAACTACCTCACTTTAGAAATTCAACTTTAGAAATTGAAATTATTATCTAAATTAAATTGTTTGAATTTTTTATTAATAATACGAATTCTTCATTAATAATTTTTTACTATGGAAAGATTTAAAAATTTCTTCAAGAAAAATAAATTTATTCTAACAACAGTATTTAATAAAAATAGCTGCAAATAATGAAATTTATCCTACTGCAATAATAAAAAAAATGTTATTTATATCAAATTCAAACATTGACTTAAATAGATTGAAGAAACCACAATCTTATTTGTTCATGTTTCAGGTGAGTCCTTGTAACTCTGATCACTTTCCACGTAAGCATGCAGTGGAATCTATAAAACCGCAGATATGAAAGGTACACGATTAATCTCTTGATAATTTTTAAACAAATTCCGTATTTTCTGAGTAAAATGTTCCGATAATATACCTGTGCGAATCAAAAGAACTAGGTCTTGTATTTTTATAGTTTACATAATTAGTGGCTTTCTTTAGACTTCGTGGATACGTTGTTTCGTGAAAAATTATTCAGTCCGTTGTCCGCATTCTCATGAACGAGTTTTGATAGAAAAATGACTATATAAAATACAATGTTTTTTTTATTGATAAATTGTATATCCCTAGTGAATATTTAATGAAGAATAGACAAAAATTCTAATTACATTGTATAATGAATTATTTATGATTACGATTTGTAATTAAAAAAAAAAATTTGTAACACGATATAATGCATTTGTGATAGTTAATTTATTGTATTTAAAAAATTTAACACGAATAGTTTATAAACTTTAATTTAATTATAATAAATGTAAGTAGTACAAGTGCAAATATCCATAATGTTTTTTTATTTTCAATACAATTTTCTTAAAAATCAATAAAACATAAGTGAAATTTATAATTACTAAATTAATTAATTGTAATACACTCAGATATAAATTTAATTGAAAAGTAAAATATCGATTTATTGCAAAGTAAATTTACTCTCGAAATAAAAATTAATTATTTTGTTAATTTAATTATTGCAAGATGAATTTGAAAAAATTCGTTTGATTTAATAGATGTAATATTTAAATGAAAAGTCTAATCTTTAATTGTAACATTATAATTAACTTTATAATTATTAATATTCAATATTAAATTAGAATTATTTTATTAAAATAATGAAATTATTAAAGTAATAAAAATATAGATAATAATTACCAGTTCGTATTAATTATATGTTTGTGATAAATTATTGGACTATTACCGATCTCGTGTTCAGTTAAAGCATAACCTATAATAGAAAATGAATTAACATTATTAAATGAAATTACCATGATATTTAAAAAAATGTTATTAATATTGTTTTGGTGACACCGATTTATTTATATTTATAATTTAAAATTTATTTTCGATGGCACAAAGAATCAGGTACGTAATCAAAATTAATTGTGAATTGAGAAACACGTAGAGGTAAACAAAAAAAGTCTGCGAATACAAATTTCAAAAAAACAATGCGTTACTCGAAATCGGCAAAAAAGCACGTGGTATCGAGTGATCGAAATCACGCGATAGTTCGACGATCGATAATGATCTGTTGTCTAGAAAACATCAGTCAACTACTGATTTTTTTTTAACCCCTTGGAATACTTCCTGATAATTATATTCCTTTCTTTAATCTCCATTCTTTATTTCTCGTATTGAGTTATTGAAAAAGGCATCCGCATGGGAAGCAGTTTAACTTAGATTCTAAAGCAGAATTATTGTTAATTAAGCTCATCGTTGCATGATTCCTTGGGATGTCAGCTCGCGAATTATCTTTATAATTTATCTACCTCGACGGTTTTTCGCGATTTTTATGCAGCACTTGTAACTTATTTGACGTATTCCTTTTATATTCCCAGAAGTATCAAATTATTGGTTAATAATTTAAATCAGCATGATCCATAGATGTTAAAATAATTTATACCAGAAAATGATAAATTACTCTACTAATTCTGGTCTACTTGATTAGAGGGGCTTTATTTCACAGAAGCATAATTATAATTTTACTTAATTTAATATCTATTAATTTAATCGTCATAAAATACATAATTTAAACTCAATTTAATTGATTATAGTTATCAAATTAATTAGGAAATATTTGTCCATTTTTTATTTAAAAAACATTATGCGTTAGACCTGCTAATATTGTATTAAGAACTTAAAAATCATATATAATAGTTTCCGACTTAGTAGAAAAAAATTTAATTCCTTATATATTCTATGTTTATGCAATTAAATATATTTATAGTATATTTTAAAAAATATTTAAATATTGTAGGGATGGTTGGTTAAGATAATTTATATTGAATGGTCTTTATAGCGTACGTCAGAGAATCTATATTTTATATATATTATTTAGAATTTTTATTATTTTACTTATATTACTTATGTTAGTTACATGTCATCATCAGCAGTTATCTTTAAATATAATATGCAACAGTAATGAGAAGAAAGTTCGATAACTCTTACTTTATTAATAGGATAATCATTATCGATTCATTCTCTGAAACATTTTCTGTACAAAATCTGAAAAAAATGTAATAAATTTAAGCTACAATTTAACTTCATAGATACAATTTATAAATCGTACAAAACATAATGTAATACATGTAATTAAAAATTCATACATATATACATCAAGTTTAAAATAGAAAACTGTAAAATCTTAAATTATGAAGAGAAGTTCTACTTAATTAAAATGCTTTATCTTCATCATTTTAATGTGAAATATTTTATTTCTTTAAGTATGTCAAATTATTCATTATCCTATTATATATATATTCTTTTATAACGAAACAGCATGTTGTTGAGTTTCTGTTTTTGAACTCGTTACAGAATTTTTCACACTTTTTAACATCGTAATAAACTGGCTCTTTACAAATAAACAATTTTATTAACGGTTTAGTGTTTGTTATAATTTAATTCATTTTACTTTTAAAATCCTAGGCTCTTGTTTCATAATTCCCATATCATGTACTATTAGTTTATTAAAAAGTTCGTTAAATTATTTCTAATTGCATTAAAATTGTTTTTTATTTTAGAAAGTTTAAGCAATTAATTAATGCAATTTAATGATGAATATCACATCTATTTAATAGAGAAAAATAAAACACTAAAAATGTAATATTCAAATATTTTGTAACTAATATTAATATTAATAGAGTTTGAAAAGATATTGTAATTTTTATCAGTCATAAGTGAATTGAAAATTACATTTATATTGAAAAAATATAATAAACATATAAAAGATTTAAAAAAGTATTATAATACGAATTTTTCTTTACATTCTTTATTTTTATGTTCATGAATATTATCAATTAATTTGAACATTCAAGAATTCAAGAATATACATGCTACTTTGATACGTAGAGATTTTATAGAAAACTCTGTACGTAATGAAACTCTATATTTATATAGAAGATATAAAAAACTATCGATTTGACTTTGAAAATTATAAAATTTATACTTATAGAAAACTAATTTTCTAATAATTTAATTTAGAAAATACATAATCTATAAAAGCTCTAATTTAATTATATTACTGGAATGGTAGAAAAGAAATAAAATATACACTGAGTTATTTTTATAAATTGGTGTCAACCGATATTTTTTATTTAAAAATTAAATCATTTTATCATACTACTGTAAAATTTTCAATGCGAAATAAAATTAAGAATAAAAATATATAAACTTAGTTAAGGATTTTACAATAACATAAACTGAAACAATACAAATTGAAACTAGTATATTGATGATGGTGATGATGACATCGAAAAATTTTTCATTCCTTTCTACAAGTTTTATGGCCCGGAAAATATTGGAGATCGTAAATAACTAATCACGATCAATTTCTGTCGATACTCGGAATCAAAGATATTGCCTGGAGGTTGTTAAAGATACGGAGAATATGCGAAGAAACTATCAGTGCTTGCAATTCTGATACTCGAGGCTGTTTGATCATTTCTTACTTTTTGAGAAAGTTGGCGATATCGTTAAAAAAAATTTTTCGTGTAAAACAATAATGTCTTAAAATTTGGTATAAACTTTTTAAGATTTAATTTTAATTACATTTTCATTTTTTTGGTATACTTTTAATATATCCGTGTGTAGATATTTTTTTTATTGTATCGGTGAGTAAATACTTTTTATATTTTATATTATATTTTATTCAATTATGAATAAGTAAATTTACGAAATGTTCATTATAATTAAACTCTTACGAAAATAATGTGAAAAAATACCTAATTTTCAGAGTTTTTTTTTATTTTGTATTGACCAGCATAAACATTTTATTATTGTATTATGATATTTTACATTAGTAATCCTGTTTTGATACAAATTTAATTTGAAAGTTAATCTCAAATAAACCATGTAAAAATTAGTTGAAAATGAATAAAAGTCAAGAAGTGAAGATGATTGTATTGATATTATTAAAGTAATAAATTGTTTAATCTTAAAAAATACAATACCAAAAAATAATTAAGATTAATGTTACTTTTAATTAATGGCAAAAGCACCAAGACATAAGTACATGTTTTTTTTCAAATGTTGAGATTTATTTTATAGGCAGTGAGTCCTTTATAGTTTTATCTGCTGAATAAAGTAGCATACACATAAAATTTACAGATGAAAAAGGTGCGACCCACCCTACTTGATCTCTAATCCAATTATTGAATAAATAAATGATACTGAGATTACAGTCTTTTATCTTTTATAAATCAAAGAGAAAATATATATGTAAATACTATTCGGAACATATTCAAGACATAATGCTCCGTTAATAAATGCTTTCTCCGATTTATCAAGTGATAATATGGGATAAATTAAATTTTAATTAAAAATTATAATACTCTTGTTTATTCAAAATGATATACAAGCTTCAATTATCAATTCTTAATGAAATCACTAATCCGCACAAAACTACGATTGCATGTAAAATAGTCCAGCGAAGAAAGTTATACGTTCACTCCTAATTTTCTTATCTTGTTTCATAAAAATCAACAAAGTAAGTAATTTCAGAATTTAAATCTTTGAGATAAGTGGCCTAGATTATAGAATTTAATCTTTCTTAATTCCTTTAATCATCTGTTGCCGATATTTTATAAAACCATTTATTATAATATATTTGACAAGCTGTTAAAAGTTTTTATTAATGATTAAATTTTTTAAAAAAAAATATTATTACCTTTATTGTTACAACTTTGCTTTGAACAAATTTGTAATTATATAATATATTAAATATCATTTTGATTCTTTGTGATAAACTGTATTTAAAAAATTTAAGTAACCGACGTGTAAGAAATTGATATTGTTCCGCATGTAAAACTGAGTCTAAATACTGGATTTAATTTCTTTAACATTCCTAATAATGAATTACTTGCATAACATATTTTATCAACGAGAAAATAAGTTTTTTTAATAAAATAAAAATGTTGTGATATTCATGAAATAAAAGATAAATTTCAAATTTCTTAAATAATTTTATTTTATTACATTTGCACTTCCTCGCATAATACTGATTACTTAACAATCATCGAACTAAACATTAAACAGATTAAGAAATATGAACAATAGCCATCCGTGGTACCGATGTTATTAAATTAAAAAAAATTCTCGAGTGTATGTGTATTATGAGCGTCGATTTTTCTTGAAAAGCAGAGAAATGATGGTGAACATCATTGACAAACTCTTGATTCGCAGGAGTAAGTGGTCCAGAATTTCAGAATTTCACCTTCCTCCGAACAACAGAAAGACCGTTAAGCTCGGTTGACCAGAGCGTGAACGCCTTTCTTCCCATTCATTTTCTTTTTACCTCTCTTTATTACTAACTCGCTCTTTGCAATACTTAAATGCTTCTTAAATTAAATTTTTAAATTTAGATTTTTTTTCGCAAGCATTTGATTTTTAAAATGTCAATGCCCATAAAAAAAGTCTCAAAAGGATTTTGATATCACGAGAATTTTAATTGGGAACTCTTGTTTTGTTAGATAATAGAATTAATAGACTATTCTTATAGCAAGAGGGAGAAAATTTATCCTTGATGGTACAATTGCGATAGACTAAATATTTAGCGCATAATATTAAATAAAATTAAAACATTTAACTTCTTAATATTGGAACGCAAATACTTTTATTTATTTAACAAAGAATTTTTCATTATTAAAGCTTTCATCGTTAATCATAGTATTAAAATGTTATTATTCCAAAATGAATTATACGTGCGGTGTCATGGATATAAAAATAAAGTTAAATGAAAAAGAAGTTTTATTATTTTAGTAAAAAAAAGTGAATGTGAGTTAACAAGTGAAAAATCAGTATTTTTAATAATTAATGTTCCTGTGTTTTATTGGGTATGTTTTCTATCTATAAAAACTTACATTTAACAAAAAAAAAAAAAAAAAAAAAAAAATGAAGTGATAATTACTAGCTACGTAAAAAAGTTATGCGATTTATGAAAGAGGTTATATTACATTAAACATGTGTATATATTATTTGTACATGTAATTTTCAGTTTATGAAAATAAATTCAACCAAAGACTAAAATTAATAACACGTAGATTAAAGCGGGAGAGTGTAGATAGCCATTACAAAAACAATTTTAAAATTTTCTTAAAAGCACCTCGTTGATACATGTTACAAGTGATAAAAGTAACTTCTGTCACAACTTCGGTATGATAGTCTGCCGTTGATATTTGCAAGCGTATCAGGAACTTTTCCTATGCTTTGAATCCGTGATAAAAATTATCGTTTTAAGTATTTATAATTTTGGAAATATGATTTCTGTTGAATCTTATCAGTTTTAATAGTATATTAAAATGAAATGTATGCGTATTTTTAAATTTCTGACCTGTCTTTCAGGGTATGTATCTTTCATATGCTAATATTTAATGTCTTAGATCAAATATGTTCTATTATATCACTGTTAGATGATTAAACATTTTAAAAAATTCTTAACTATATTGCAAATAATGAGGATTCGTTACGTAATAATAAAAATTAATACTAAAAATATTATTTTCATGTAATCTGTATAATTTATCTGTATATGTATAATGTATCAATTTAATTAAAAATAAATATTTTTCGTATGATTTTTATGATTCAGATGCTGTTCTTTATATTTCGACTGATATTTGAATATATTTTTATTCGTATCCATAGAAATGACATTAAATTCATCGAATTATAAAAGCTAATTTCAAATTTTCAACCATGTTTTAGCAGATCCTACGATATATAACCAAAATTCGCAATTCGTTTGTATTTATCTATAAACTTATAGCATCTGTCCATTGTCAGTAGTTACACGATTAATTTAAGACGCGAGTAGTTCATTAATCATTCTGCCTATCAAACATAAGTATGTAACCAAACAGTTTGTTTGAAAGTATTACAGATGTTGCAAAATATCTGTCTGTATGATATTATGATATGAATATGATCCTACTGAGTATTTGTGATAATTGTGATAATAAAAATATATGAAGGAGCTTTTTGAAATTATTTTACATATTTTTTTTAATATTAGTAACAAATGTTCAAAGAACTTGGATAAAATATTAGTTTACTTAAGTTTCGCTTAATTGCTTTGCCATTTTTTAATTATCGTATTCAATTTGTTCATAAATTATTCCTATCTGCTTTCAGTAATTATTGTAAAAATTTAATTGAAAAATGAATAAAATTCAAGAAAATATTATAATTTCTTTATTAAAACGATTGTGGGCAACAATTAATGGAATCTAACGATATTAACATGTATTTATATTTTCAGTGCTGATATAGCTGATGTGGTTATTTGTATGTATATTAAAATTTGTATAAAATAATATTATTTAAAATTACATAAAATTCTTATTAAAAACATTTTATGAAAGATTAGTTTTTGATAAAAAAAACAAACTAATAGATTATAGATTTTATGCTTACAAGCAATTAGCAAGGCTTATATCTGATGTAATTATTAAAATTTCATATAAACTTAAAAAAGTACCAGTGTATTTGAGTGTTAGCTAAAGAATCTTGAAAGTAACACATTCATTTTAATAAATCATGTTTCTTTTACATTCAATGTAAAATATAAATTTACATGTACACTTTAATTATCTAATTTCATACTTATTAATAACTTTTCACAATTTAAATTTTTTAAAGCCAAAAGATAATTCATTCTGATTTTTGAAAACATACAACATGAATTTGTAAAAGATTTTAATTATCATTGGACATTAATATCTATTTGTTTTTTACATTGAAATAATGATTGCAATCCGAAATTGCTCTTCAGCTGTTGCGCAATGCAAATATCGCAAGGAAAGAACTACTTTTAAGCCAAGAAATTATTTTAAAAAGGCATAAATATATAGAGTGTATTATTCAAGCCTAAGCATGAAAAAAGTCATTATGGAAACTTTCACAAAAACATACAATGGACTATTTAGTCTCCGATTAAAAAATAATTAAAGTTTTAAGTCGTTGGTTGAGAAGCAATCAGTGTCTCGTAATTAAATCTCCGGGCTCCAACTTACAGTTGATGATATCGCACATTATAATAAATATATATATATATATGTGTGTGTGTGTGTGTGTGTGTGTGTGTGTGTGTGATAAAGTCAAACATACTCGGAGAAGGGAATAGCACGACGAAGCGTGTAAATTTTTTAAAGAGAAGCAGACACACCATCGATTGCACAATCCGACGAGACTTTTACGCTTTTCCCCTTAAAGCTTCCCCGAACAATGGCTTTGCGAAAAGTAGGCAAATGGCAAAATAGGCAGAGCCATAAATTTGGCTAACCATAACCGGTTGGCGGCGAGTGAGTGAGCCGGTGGTAGACACGAGTTGCCGTATCAATTTATCGCGGCGGCCAACTACGGAAATAAAGCCAACGAGGCTCACGTTGTTCATCAGTCAAAATTAACAACTTAACGACATGCGAAGGGGCTTTTCCATTTCACTGGGCGATCCTCAGCATCATTTGCTTCGAGGGAGCACATTCTTTCTCTGTTGGCTCGCTCACCACTCCTATCCCCGGCTAATAGAATACTGGTTACGCAGAAGATATTCCAGAGTCCATTACTCGTCATCGTTACCAACTGGGATTGGGGCGGGGGAATGAATGGGGGAGTCGGTCGAATGAAGCTCAGGTGCAGCAGGAAGTCGATCGCCATTCGCCAGAACAGTTGGAGACGCGTTTCCGAGCCTCTCGTATTATGTTGTGCGCGAGGCTGCGCTGGACTTTCGCAAGATCTCTTAATGGAGCTGCGGGTGTCCTATCCTATCTCGTGAGTCGAGACAAAGGAAACATCGTTCGGTGAAAGTGTTTGCATGACTCGCACCGAGCAGATCCAGCCTTAGCTCGATGTATTATTTTCTACTTTTTTCACCCCGCTCGCCTTTTGAATCCATTGAATAGAGAAGAGGAAAACTTAGCCTCGGGAGCTCCTTTTAATTTTCGATTACGACATTGGGTCGAAGGGAATAACACCTCCGATAACTCGGGAAGAAAGTAACGATACGCTTCTTAGATCTCGAGACGGATAACAGCACGCGCAATTAAAACAGACATTCATTCGACTGGCTTGACTTTTAAATCTATCCAATAAATACTAATGTGTGTATTTAAACTGATCCAATAATTATTTTATGCATCGCATCATTTGTATCGGAACTTATAACTCAATATCCAGCAATTTCACATCTTTTCATCACATCATTCGCTATTATTAAATATTATTCGGTAATTACAATTATCTCAAAGATTTTATTACCACAGTTAAGAGCTTAATTATATGGATTATTTGTGAAAGAATAGGCATTACTTTGGAGCAGCGTGGATTACGAAAAAATAATTTGGATCAAATTAACTGATGTTTAACGCTTTCCAAATATTGAAGTTGAACCGCAACTAATTATAGTTTTCGCAGTGCAAAGATATTGGCTGTAAGGAACAGATGAGCACGCGAAGATGACTTTCATAACAATCTCTCCAAAAAATTTCATTACATGAACCAAAGATGTAACTGGTGTACATATCCGTTTGGATTCAACTTTTTTTTTTTTATTAAGGTCGATTAAAAGAAATGACACTTTTATCTATTTAGGAATTTAGTCAATTATCGTAAATTTAAGTTTTATGGGTTCGTTAATAAATTTTTCATCAATCATTTTTAATTCAATTTGCAAAATTCGATTTCATTTTGTTAATTGTGTAATTTTACGTTATTTCAATCGTGAATAATGTTTCAATAGTGTTTAGTTGCACATTAATTTTAGTTAAATATTAATAATAAAGTAGCTTCAAAACGATTGGCACTAATAAGAAATTGTTGCAAAGTAAGTGTTACACATGTTCCATTTTAAAAAAAAAAGTATATTATTCCGTTCGAGCTTGCAATTTTAGCCTGTGTTACTTTATTTTATTGCATTACATTAATTAATGTATAACTCATTAATTTTACCCATGGGAACGAAAGTTAAGATGTCATAAACTATATATTATGATAAGAATGTAATAGATCTATTAAATATAAGTATTTTTCTGTTATTAATGTTCGCTTCATTATTTCAAGCATTTTTTCTAATTTTTTCACTAATGAGTTAATTAAATAGAAATGATTTTCAGTGAATCGAATATTAAATATGCCAAGTAATTATATCAGCACTACACATGTAATTATTTTCAATAAAATCTAATTGAATAAAATTTTGAAACTACTCCATACGATGGATCATTACAATTTTGTATTTTATTGTATTATTTAAAATTGCTTCTTTCACTAGTAGATTTATTGTCTACTATTTTGTATAATATTATTGTTCCAATAAGTTACATAAATTAAAAAATCCATTATATTTAATTCAATATTAAATATATGGCATGTGCATCTTACTTTCAAATTCAGTAAATTACTATTTTTATTTTATTTAGAATTGTAAAACTAAACGATAAGCTATTGAATATGTGTTTTTTTTTGTTCTAAAATTTAACTTCAACACATTTCCATGAATCACAAGTTTTATAAATATGATTTAAAAAAAAGTTACTAAACTTTCACTTTAGTTTTTATAAAAGGTAATTTTTAAATAATAACCATTTTATAGCCTGAAATGAGTCATTAAAATGAAGATTAATGAAGGTGAAAGGGAGAGGATCGGTGAAATGATAAAAACATGAGCTCTGTGTTGATAAGACAACACTTGTTCCATGGAGATCAGAATTAGGCACATTAATCCTTACAGTCGATGATTAATCAACCAATGTCTCGGTTACATTCAGCGGTTACTTTGTAACGGAATAATTGCCGGTGTTGTGCACTTCAAAGTCACGAACGGAACATTTAATTTAATTCCTATAACTTCTCTTTAAAGTATAATTATCGTTAATGGTGTGTTGGGATGCTGGAGCCAATAAATTTTTCCATTCGCAATCACCCAACCACTCATACCGTGCAAGTGCTAACAGAGAAACGATGAGTTATGGCGGCCCAACTCTTCCAACAATAGACCGCAGAGCTTGCAAATTCAGGTTTTGGCAAAAATGCAAAAATGCTGGCCCCTCTCGGAAGCTTAATCTGCAAATAGCGGGTACCCGTCGAGTCCGGAATTCGGAGCATCGCCTGGGCGAACGAATTAGGTTGTTTTTTCGCTGATACACCTCCTCGAAGATTTCTAATCCACTGAATATGCCCTATTAATGCTCGTAGTTCTACTTTCTTTTTTTATTGTGTTACGAATGGGTTGTTGTAGTTCATGGGGTTCCGATTTGCGAAGTGAACGCCATTCTTCATCTCAGTTGTACAGTTTTTTCCGCACTACCCGGTTCTTCGTTTATTCCAAGGATACCAACACTCGGTAGACTATCGATAAGCTGTCAGGATATTTATTTCTCAGAAAAAACCAATTCTTCTTTTATACATTTCTTGGCGAGTCTCGATGAATAATTGGGTGTCCATAAGCCTAGCCATTTATACACTCGTGTCAGTGTATTGATTTTATGTTCTTTCAATATTTTTTTCGACATTTATGCTTTCACAATACATTTAATAAAACGCTTCAGTAGTTTTTTTCGTAAGAGTAATTGTTTTTAATTTTATATGTTGCAACATTTATAAGATCTCGTACACTATTTGACCTAGACATTTTTTTTTTTAAAACGCATGTCGTAAATTTTACAAATAAGTTTCATTTCTAAAAAAAGAATAATTATTTTCATTTACAGTGTTAATTTGTGCTATTTATCTTAATTTATATTTCCAATTATTTTAATTCATAACATTATTCAACCTATATTTTTAGGGATTATAAATTATAACTAAAAAATGCTTGCAGTGAAATAATTACCGTCTGAACTGTATAATATCCATGTATTAACTATAATGGTTTAAGAATAGAAAGAAAAATATTATCAATCGAAAGATCAATATATGCATTGATTTACAAAAAGAGATATTTGTTTAACAAAAATTAGTAAAAGTCTTTTTATTTCCGTTTACAAATTAGATCAAATATTTTCTTAAATGCAGCAAACAACGACAAATTTAATAACCCTAACTATGCGTATATTATTACATGTAACACAATATAAATAATAATATAATAAAATATATATTTATTGGTGCACTGATTAATTTCAATTTTACATTGTTATTTGAGTGTATGGTGGTGAAAACTTGAATTTTCTTCCTCGTAAATTATAAGCAATACACGCTTGCCATTGACTATAAATGGCGCAATTGAGACACTTCTGAATTTCTTTAGGAATACACCTTAGCATTTAGGAATTTCCGCAGTACACTTTTCTTTTCGTTTTACGAATTTATAGATAGAGTTTCTAAAAATTCTAAAAAATTTACCATTAGTATCACTCTTGGAAAGTGATATTATTAAGGCGAAAATATAAAACAGCGCTTAGAGTTGCGTACGTTTTGCTTCAATCAATTTCAGTCGTTTCTGAGAACCACGACACACACAATTTTTCACCGCTAAATGGAACGAATCGATATCTTTGAACAAGCATAGATTGTAAAAAAATACGCAAAGTAATATTAAATTTATGCTTTCATGAAGTTTTAGTAATATTCAAATACGTTCTTTAAAAATATATATATATATTCGTTTGGCATTAGTGCACAACTAAAATTTACAAAGGTATTTGATCACGAATTTTGAAATAATTGTACTTACTTCAATGATGACAGAGCAATATCAAAATGAATGTTCTTACGTAAAAAATGCTATTTGTAAGAACATACATGCAACTTGATGTTTGACATGAAATTTTTTTTTTAATAGAATTTAAATCATGTTAATGTAACTTTGTTAAGGTATATTTATAAATGAACGAAAGTGATAGTAATTAAAATTTATCTAAAAATTTAAATTTTTTAGATACTGTACTTTTTAATTATATAAAATGGTTTAAAAGTCAATTTTTTTCAACGAAGCATTATACCAACTAACTAGAAAGCAATTACATTCAGATTTCGAAATACCATAATCATGAAAACTACCTTCTTATCAGTATTTTAATACAAAATCTAATTCAAGTTGAATAAGTCACCTTAATTAGCGACAAAGCGATTTTTCTCCCATGCTTTCACATCATAATTTGAAAACTGTGCAAAGTTCATGCAAGTCGAGTAGAGTATGCAGCGGGTATCAACCGCGCTTAATGAGAAATCAGAATAACTCAGTTCCTGATTTTCCTAACATAAATCAGACTTTTCGTTCCAAATGCAATGATATAATTGATTGCAATTGCATATCACTGGAGATATCACGAGCAAACATGGAATTTCGTTATACCCAGACGAGTTGAAATGCAGAGATAACGGCAAATGTAAACATTTTATCAGCGCTTCTGGTTAGTCTGTATAATTTTTCAGCCAAGATCGTAAAGATATGCGCGAACGTCTGCGGTGAACGTCTGACGTTTGTACTCGTGGTGCAAAAGAGAAATCTCTCGCCTATATTTCGTGTGATTGTGCTCGTTTATACGTGTGTATAAGTGGATCGTAACATAAATTTTACTTCACTGTATTAGCGGTTTTTTTTATTGTAGATATACACAATGAATTTTGAATCGATAGCAACAAAATTTTCCTGCTCATGCTCTGAAGAACTGAAAAATTACAATCAGAAGGTAATTTAAGTTTAAGTGTCGTTTAATTCTTATACAGCCAACTTTCTAACGGGAAAAATTTTCGAAACTATGGATATTTATTGATTCCAGGCATGCACACATACATTCAGGAATGTTTATCCGATTAAAAAATAAATACAACATACTTAATAGAAGCTGAGTAAGAAAAATAAGATACCTTTGAGACTGGACGCATTTGCCATTTTAAAAATACAAATAATTATTTTAATAAATTTTTATAAATTTATTAATAGTATTTAAAGAAAAAATTATAGAATTATGAGTGTGTAATCGATAGAAAATCTATTCAACCAATTACATTACGTATATGCATTTATAAATTAATAACTAAATTATCTTTACTCGTATTAATTTGTAACTTTCCCAAAAATTAAATGTAAATAAACGTGCTATAAATTATTCGTATGTTTTTCTTATTCCACGAAAATCATTATAATAACGAGTACAATATTGTAAGGATGATCGTTTTTAAGGCCTTGAAATAAGATCTAAATATTTTAACCGTTATTTACTTAAAATTTTAATAACAATTCACGTTTGAAGAAAAGTAAATATACCGTTTTTCATTTTGTGAACACGTGCAAAAAAGGGGACCCAATTTTTATTAAGTGGCTCAAATTAAAAAGAGTTGCCATTTAGAGCAACTGCAACTCCGTCCGAACTAATGTCATGGGCGAAAAATCAATTTTCTTTTTTTCCAACCAGGACGTAAGAAAAACTCGAGTCAGTCTTGAGGGCCAAAGCTCAGAATACCATCTCTCCCTTTTTGCCGCGTGTGTACGTAACGGTTCACGAGAGATTCTCGACTCTTTTTTCTCATTTCTTCCTCACAAGATGCCGCACTCCGCAGCTTCCCAACAGCTTCAGATAATCCACCGAATCTCGTGCGACTCACGTGCGCGAGACACAAGAGCCTGACATTTCGCGACCGTTTACGGAAACTAATACGACCGGATGGCTTACGATCGGATCTTGTGTGCATGTGTGTGTGTGTGTGAGAGGCAAATGGACCGTTTATGATGATGCTGTAAAGCGTCGGAATTCATTTCATTTGGTGATGGCGTTATCGTGCAGCTGCTCAGCAAATAGTTGTATGTAAAACCAGGAGCTCTTTAGTTGTTTTATGCGAGACTTTCACAAAAATCGGGGATCTTTCGCTAAGGTCACTAGTGCTAAGTGGATCAAACATCACTGTCTCGCTTATTGGAGCACAAAGAAAAATAACCGATATACTTCATTTCGTGCTGTAGTCATTGCCCACTATTTACTTAAATCGTTGCGGTAGAATCTTCATTTGCACACTGGCACTATGGCAATTAATGTACTGCTGAAAGAAAAGCAAGGTCTTGACTTGTAAACAATTTAAACATCTTGTTTCGGTGGAATATTTTTCGCAAATTGCATTTGCGCTGATCGTGCCTTTTTTTGCACGGCCAAAGATTTAGCTAAAAGTGGGTTATGGTTGTCATTTATTTTAATATGGTAATGGGCATTCGGCAATCTACTTTCAGGATCTTTGAAATCCACATTTGAATCAGTCCTCGAGCAAAGTTCAAATCTGACGACTTTCCAACGGCTAACGTTACACGGGTAATTATTTATCGTTAACGGGGCTGCCACTGAAAAAATGACTGCTATTTTTGGTAATGTCGTGTTCTTAATCTAATTGTCTTGGAGTCCGTGGATCGGCCATTAGAAAACAACTGTCTGCAGCACCAATTCGATCCAGATCTAAAAAGGTCCATCCGGTTTCCTAGCAACGGGCGGTCTGTCGTCGGCGGACATTCTCAAGCCCAAGAGCCAGAGCAGTTTACCTGAGCGTACGAAATTAGAGGAAATGACGGTACGACGGACGAGGAGCAGGAGGAGGTGCATCCCAAGTTGGGAAGTTGGGAAGAGCCAATTCCTGGCAATTCTTACGGGTTGTTCACTGGCTCAATTATTACCGTTAGTGTAATTATTTGTACGCAAGGTGGCGACGCGCGTTTTTCCATGTGCGGCCACCATGATGATGACGATGATGACGATGATGACGATGATGACGATGATGATGATGATGATGATTATGCCCCACCGATGGTTGTTGATTTATTTTTCAGATTTCAAGGAATCTTCGCTGCAACGGATTATTATTCCACGGGCAATGGTTCTGCGTAACTTGAGCTCACGGCAATTAGCGGGTAAAATCATTAAGTACTCACTCGAGCCACCGGGCACTCGCCTCTTGTTCCTACTTTTCACTTTTCCATTAAAACGAATTAATCATCGAATCATTAACTGAATACACAATTAGACTTTTTTCCGTTTTTATTACAGTGGAGATTTCAAATAATTGTTTACACTGAATAATGACTAACCAAATACACGTATAATTTTCGTACGAATTATAATTTTATATATTTACAGACACGTTGGATGGCTAATTTCAACATTTTCTTTGGCGAAATAATAATGATTTCTAGGCCGCTTACAAATGTTTTAAAATATTACATACATGTGAATCGATGTGAAAATACTAATTTAACTGAATTAAAAATCTCTGTATTTCACGACTTCGCAACCAATTTAATAATCATATCGCTGCTTCGTAATTTATCACATTTAATTTTCTTATTAGTAGATATTTCTACTCTTAAGAATAAAATTTCTATGACAAAATTGTATTATATATTTAAATGAAAGTTCCAATTGAATAAAATTTTTGGATAAAATTTACGAGAAAAATATGTAGCGTGTACCAAAATTGATTTTTTAAAAATAAAGATTTATAAATATTTGTAAATATATTCATAAATATTATAATTACATAATATTTTTCCAGTCCATTTTTTCCCAAAATTATAAATTTCTTAATTTCACAGATTCAGTTTCTTGAATACTATTTAATTTTTATTAAATAATAAAAATTTTTGCCAATAAAAAAATTAATTCGAATTATTCTTATTTAATTTACAATTCAATCAAATTTGATTGATTTTTGTGTGTGTGATCAAATTGTCGATCAAATACACACAAACATATAAATATATTTATCTCAAATAATATATATAGGCACATGATGTGTTATACATGCCGTGTTATAAGATTCAAAAGCACACTTTCCACTAAGACAATTCCTGCGGTTCCTAGTGATCGTAAAAACTAAGGAAACATAGGAAAAACTACTTGGCACATTTTCTATCTTTCCAAAAACACTGCGACAAAATAGTCGAATAAATAAAATAAAAAAATAAAATTAAGCTCAATAGTAATATATAATAATATAACAACCATGTATATATATTATATTTATAACTCTTTTATCATTTATATCACAATTTAGTACACAAATTGGAAAAATAGTATTGAATTAAATAATTAAACAATTTTAAAGCAAATTTATTTTGTTTCGACACATATTAATTACCTTTTTACATCAAATATTTAATTACTAATTATTACAAGATTTGAAATGTTTCGTTGCATAAAATGTGAAATCGTATTTTTATTTTATTCTGGAGAGAAGCCTTTGAATGCAGGCATGTAGAAAAATAATACGAATTTTATTTATGGTTCATAAAATTTATGTCAAAATAATGAGTTAATGATTGTAAATGTACGACCGGATGAAATCTGCGTTACGTTCCAACTGTTATTTTAAAAACAAAAACTGCTTTAAAGAATGTTTCTACCGATGTAACAATCTTTTATGATTGAATGCGAAATTCTCAAGTTTTACTTTTGTCCTTCAAATTTGTCCGAACTTTTATTTTATAGCAATAATTGTTAAAAATAATAATTTAAAATTTTAAAAATTATTTATGATTAATCAAGATTGGAAGAACTAGAAATTTGGAAATAAATACTTTTTTATTGTATATTTAACAAATAATAAACAAGAATGAAATTTAATTTTAATATATAATAAAATTCACTCATTACAAACTTTAAATGATGAGCAAAAAACTAAACACAGTAGAATTTGCAGATCGGGGATTATAAGGTAAATTATAATTAACATTCATCAATGAAACACATCATATTAAGTAGTATATTTTTCTTCAGTATAAAAAATTTTCTTTAAAATCAAAAAATTTTTAATCAATAAATTAAAAATTTAATTGTAGTTATAAAAATCTTCCATAAAATAATATACTGCGTAATACTAAAGACAGTGTATTGAAAAGACAATTTATACAAAAAAGTGAAGGCACAATAGATTGGGTAAATTTTTACAAGTGATATTCAATCGATAATGATATTTATGGAATATTATTAAAAAATATACAATTTTAAATCAAAACAAGAAATTTGACCGATAAAAAATAATTTTTTCAAGGAGTCCAAAAATAAAAAAAAAGAATTCATTATTCAATTTTCAAATGCCATTAAAATATGATATCCTTTGTGTGATAATTATAATAAGTAATGAGTAAAGCAAAAACTATACAACTTTCAAATTAATAACATTCATTGTATCAATCAACAATCATGTGTCCATAGATATAGTCTCTTTAGTTTCGTAAAATAGAAAGCACGTTAGATCTAACAACGCATATCATATTTTGAAATCCTAAAATATTATTCACATCTATGTACATACCATAATTTGCATTTAAAATAAATTGATAACATAAAAAAGTTGTTGAAAAAGCGTTTTAATATTATAGTACTTGAGTACGATCGAATATCCTGCAGCTATACTCGTCTTAAAAGCTTTTCATTTTGTAAGTGTGATTATAATTTACATTTTGTGCAAGCAAATATATCAAGGAAATTTGAAAATTATAAATTTTTCCTCGAGTGCGTAGATTTATTTTATTACTTTTGCACACTGGTAATGTAAAAAAAAATTAAAATAGGATAGTTTTCACTAATAATAATCAACTTCAAACTTGTGTAACATTAAATATATTTTTATTTTTTAATAAATTTATCTGATGGTGCATAAAACATAAAAATAAAATTCAATCTTTTTTATAAAAATGATACTTTTTTTCACATTTACTATTTTCGGAATGCTTTATCTAAAAGTAAATATTCTAGATTTGTTGATTCCCTGGTTTACTTTGTAATCTTTTAAATTTAAATAAACTGCACCATTAAAATAAACTAAAAAAGTAGATGAAATTTAATTAAATGATAAAAATGAATGGTGCCAAATATAGAAAAGGAAATTGGTCGAATTATTTCATGTAAGGATTTGGAATTGCACCGTCATTTTCCGAGCCATTAGGGCCATATCCAAACAAGTTTTGCAGCTCACTATCTGGATGTTATACGTATGATTTTTAGTGAAATATCACGTGGTTGCGTCATTAGGTACAACTCAGTACATGCATTTTAGAAACAAATAAAAAAGATCGATGAGAAATTATCTCCGGATGTATCATTCTCCAATGCTTTCGACAAATGATCTTATCCGAAACACATCGACCGGGCCTATAAATCCGGGAGCGAGATTGCCGCGATATCCTGGAGTAAAAGAGCAAATTTTCCCGTGAAAATGCGTAATTGAAAAAGGCGATGGTAATAAAAAGTGCAAGAGAAAGGGAGTCAGACTCGTGGTTGAGATTGCAGCTTTCAACCGAGTTGATAACTTCATAAACTTGTCAACATTGGTAAGAGGCGGTTTGTCATCACTGCGAGTACATGCACGAGCACTTTTTTTGGAGTGCTCTCGGCTCCATTCAGCTCACGTCCACGTGCGATCCTCTGGGGGAAACGTGCAACGCCGTCATCGAGAGAAGACATCGGCCTAAAAAACCGATTGGAGCCCGGTTCTAGTCGGCTGGCGCGTTATCGTCCTCGGCTCCGGTACACGTACCCACGTCCCGTTACCTCGCACACGCTCAGGATGACGTGACGTGCAAGTCGTTGTTCCCCTGCATCAGACCGATAACCGACCTCCACTTGGGTGTGATTTTAATTTAATGGGGCAAGCGTGTAAGTTTTTATCCTGGAGTGGCGCCAGGATTACGTGAACTCTGTATCCCCTCCCTGCCCTCTTGGTACTTGCGTTCTTGGGGTTGGTCGATGTTCTTCGGGGCGGAAACGGATCATGCGCAAAAGGTCGACGATCCCAACACCCGGGAGAAATTTCTCGTAAAGCTCTCTCGCTCCCCTCATTTGATATCTACTGACAACTCCGAGGACTTTTACTTTTTCGGAATCCTTGCTGGTAATCGATGTTGCAGTTGCTTATTTCCCATTAAATAATTATTTCTCGAAGAGTTTGGTCACGGCTTCCGTACAATTCTATGTAATAACATTCATTTTTGCCGAGTCACTTCGAATTATTATGCAATAATTTTGAAACTATTTCGCTATTCTTGTTGACCACCATCAATCGAGCCGAAGGCTATTTACAACGATTTTTTTCTTCTTTTAAATAACGATTACAATTAAAATTAACAGTTGAAACAAAATTCATTGCTCTAAAACTTACAATTGCTTTAATTTATTGCATTATTCTTTGTGTCGAAAGTTTAATTAATTCTTTATTGTTACTTTATATTAATAAAAACCAAGTACTTGAATGTTCTCACCAAAAAAACAAATCTTATCTATATTTTAAGGGTATATGATATTGGATTTAAATGAAAAAACTGCGAGTACTTTAAGAAAATTACATAAATAATTTTATAATAATAATAATATCGATTGATTGAAAATTCAATTAAAAATAATAATGCTTTCAAGGAAGAATAAATTGCAAATCTGATATTTTTTCAAGTTTATGTATTTTAAATAAAAAACGGTAACTTTAAATAATAAAGTATAAAAGTAATCACTTGATCAATCTTTGTTCAAGTCCAGTTAAGTTAATAGTATAATAATATAGTTTTGCAATAAAATAGTTAAATTTACTATAAATTTAAGATTCATTAAGATTTATTATAGTTTACGTAATATTTTGAAGTTTAATTTATCATGAGAATTATATAAATATCCTATCACTTTCGTCTGTTACAAAATGTTTTTCAACATTTATCGGTAAATCTTGAATGCTATAAAAATGATGTAAGAGATTGTCTATGCTCATTTTCGTACAACAAATCAAAAAGTCAGTAAATTATTAAAATTTCCAACTACTATACACAGAACTGAACGTCTTGTGAAATTAAATTCCTAATATTTTTAAATTTTAAACAGACATTTTCACTATTAAAAGTAAAATATGTCAAAGATATAAAATAAAGATGATACTATAATAAACTCCATGGAAAATTGTAAAAAAAAATATTTCTTTTTGATCCTATAAACTTCGTATTAAAGTTGTATGCCAAAAACAAGACTTTTTTTTATCTAGAGAAAGATATTTAGAACTCATTGATAAATGATTATTTAATCGTGAATTTACATATGTAGAAAATTAAAAATGAATTAAAAAATTATGCGAATTAATACTGTCAATAAAATTTAACAAATTTGATCGATGCTGTAGATTATTAATTTTTTTTTCTTTTTTTACATATCTAAAACAAATTCTTTCAAAAATAAAATAAACAATATTAAATATACCTTTTCAATATTGAAAATGCAATATTTATTTAAAAATATGTTTCCTAATTTTTTAATCAATTATCGTTCAAGCTATAAATTATTAAAATAGTATTATTAAAAATAAATATGTTTTTACATTAGCAAGTATTGTATTCTTTTGTATTAGCAAGTATTGTATTATTTTATATTAGCAAGTATTGTATTATTTTGCAGTAATATAATTTTAATGCAAGAAATTATTTCTTAAATAGGCTTATGTACTACATCAGACTCAGTAATTTGCTACTGATCTTTAGAAAAATATTGCCACCCCATTCGCATGTTCATTTCGTAAATTTGTTTTTCTCTGTGACGTAAGCATATATGTATGTACATAGTTTATATGTAGTTATGAGTTGCCCGCGATACATCCGATCGATAGTCCTTAGGAGTATTTTATTTTTTATTCTACTCCAGGTTTCTTAATGCTTTATGGGAGACAAATTTACATTCCAGTATATCATAAAAGCAATCTTTATTATATTTTACACGAAATTTTTAAGTTTACAATAATATTTCCAATCATTCATTTTACGAAAATAATCAAAATAAAAAATAATTTACTGTATAAAATAAAGATAATACTACAAAGCTTAAAGTCGACATTAATATTTTTATGTGAAAAATATTTTTTTTTAAACTTTATAAAAATCGCCTGACATATTTCATTTTATATTTTTATGTATTATTTTCATGATTTTTTATTTTATTAAACCGTTAAGCTTTAAAAGAAGTCTCATTTCATCAGAAATTTATATTTTTTACTTTACGTAGTTGTGTTACAATTATAGTATATAAATGTTTATGTATATTTCATAATTTCGAAAATTAACAATTGACATTATTTTATTTTTAAACTCATTTACCAAAGTAAAAATAAGAAAACACAAATATATATATATATATATTTAATTATTTTGTTTGTTTGTTTTTTGTTTTAGGTGAGTTATCAATCAGTCTTGCAAAGTACATATTTTGTGTAAACAATTTTACCAGTATCTATCGATTTGTAAGTAATTGTCATACTTTACAGAACATTTAAAGTGAATTTTATGTGTGTTGAAGATAAGTTTAACAATAAACATGTTTTCTAATACAATTGACAGAATTGAAACACGTATATAATTTCAAATTTAATTTAATGTTGAATTATTAATATTAGTTAATAGTTAAATTATATCAAAGCATGATAAGAAAATAAAAAAGTAATATATGTGTGTATGCAAAATTTAAAATTGAAAACCTTTTATATAAAATTTTAATTTATCTTAAGAATTGAAGGATGAATAGGGTTAATGATGTTTTAGTAATTTATGAAAGTATAAATCTTTTCTATAAAATTTATAATGTAAATATAACCACAATAAGCTGACGTATCTCATAAATATTCAATTATATAACCCTATAAATATTAAGGGTGTAATAAATTACCTTAGAAGGGTTAGTGCACATATGTAAAATTAATTACATTTATAAGCATAAATATATAAGAAAAAAAGATTAAAAAAATAATTCATAAAATTTTATTAAAAATCTAAAGGAATTTCTTAATATTTAAATATAATTAATATTAAGATAGCTTTATAATTATTCAGATTATATCTAATAATACATGCATATTTTTATTTAAACATAATTTAATAAAGTTGTCGAGTAATTATTTATTTAATTTTTAATTGTTGGTCAAAGGGTTTTTTCATTTTCAGTATCAATGGATTGAATTGAAGACGCAATTGTTTATAAAATTTCTCTGACAAATATACACATATAGTCTGCAAAGGTTATATTTAAAAAGTAAACCGTAGACCATCAACAAAGAAATTTTTAAATGTAATTATATTTATGAAAAATCTTTGCATAAATATGATCTGCAGTAAGCATAATTTTTCGGAAAACAAGTTTTTAACACCCTAACTGATTTTAAGATTATTTCTCCTGGTCACTTACAAAAGTGTCGTTATAAGCATATTTTAAACAAAATTCTAGTACTCCAACAATGTCGATCGATAATATATTTTGTTGCACATATTATATATGTATTGTCAATTGAAAAAATAATTCAATAAATCATGTTAGTGATATAAATATTTAGTGCCTTTTCTTTTATATTTTTCGATATGAGTGATGCTCATGTGGAAGGCGAAAGTGATGAAATGATCAGAGAAAGATAGAGAGTGAGAGAGAGAGAGAGAGAGAGAGAGAGAGGGAGAGAGAGGGAGAAACTTTATTTCACTACAAGAATTGCAGCAGTTTTTACTTGAATTTTACAGTTCAATGATTGTTGAAAACTACACTTAATGCCGCGCAATATTAAATAATTTACTGTTCAAAAGTATATTCATTTTCTTTACATTTGCGACAAAATATTTAGAAAATTTGTTTGAAATCAATTATTGGTAACCATATAATGTAAAAAATAAATTATATCTGTTATTTGTACGCATTAGTACTGCTGAAATAATTTGGAATACTTGCAATAAATGTTTATCGTGACAAAGAACTTACTTGCATAATTCCAAATAGTATGTAGCTCGCGCATAGTTTGAAAATAAAACTTATATGTGAGTTAAACGTCTGGATACATCTAGTTTCTCAAATTAAACATCTTATACCATAAACCGGTTCGGCAATGGGTGGACTGTATAGAAATTGTCCGCAAACTTTGATTCATTTTTCTTTTTATGTTAAATTATCTATATTAAATTTGAAGACGCAGTCGGCAATAGAAAAATCTTGCGATTCGCCTAAATTGAAAACAGTGAGCTCCTCGGCCAAAACTCGTCTCACATTTCCGCAAAAATTTTGCATCATACCAAAAATAATAAATACTCGCTCAGAGATCTAAGAGATCGAAGGAAAATTAAAAAATAAACCGAGGACCCGAGGTGCAGACACGAGAAACGACAAACGGAATCGTTCGCAAAGAGTTGGCACGATTATGCACATCCACCCACTGTTTCACTTTCGTTTTTGTAGATCATCTATGATCTACGGATCTACGAGGGTGGATGAAACGAGGGATCCTCAGCGAAATAGCGATACAGTCCGACTCGTACAGTCGCGTCGCAGCCGAACCGACGCCCCTCCCCTCACACGCACACACACTGTATCTTCCTTTTCGAACCTCAGAGGGACAGAGAGAGAGAGAGAGAGAGAGAGAGAGAAAGAGAGAGAAAAGGAGAAGGAGACGAGCGCGGGCGACGTTCCCTCCTCAGTCGCCCACTGGCTGTCGAGTCGCGCGGTACTTTTGTGGTCGTGGTGTACCTGTTCCTATTTGTACATGCATCCGACGTCGTATATCGTAAATCCCACCGAGGATAACCTCGAAATCGATAGACATCGTTGTCTCCCGTTTTTTTTTTTTTTTAATCATTTCATTGACAATTCCCGAAGTCGCGAACAACTGAACCATCGTTGTTTTGTTTTTTGTTTTTTTGCGTAATTTCGAGGGGACTGTTTTGTTTTGTTATTATTGTGGTGAGCAGACCACGTTTACATTTGTTTTGGTAATCACCAAAGTCTTTCGAGTCTCAATGCGATCTTAAAAATAGAACAAAGCATTGTTATTGCTGTTTGATTAATTTCGTCAGTCCCGGACAATGTAATTTACAATCCATTGAACTGATTGATTTTTTTATGTAACCGCAATTTCCGAATCAATGTGTTGTGTTAAATATGCTATTTAAATATGTGATGATGTGCTTCAACACTTAATAACAACAACCTCGAATTCATACAAAACACGAATAATGCTATGCGCATGACTTATGCACTTGAAGACTTTTAAATCATGTAAAAGAAAAAAAAAAAAAATTCGGAAAGGATACAACTGCTTCGCCAACAGAATGAATCGAGAATTTTTCAATTGGTTATCTATAATTGAACATTTACACAGATTAATCTACAGTTTACCATTTTAAATGAGAAAATTTTAATATAAATATTAAAGATTGATATCAATGAATAGTACTTAATGAGACTTTATTTCTGTATTGAATAACAGATGAAAAGTATGCAATAACAAAGTAATCGTATCCACGTAAAACACGGGAGAATTGTGCGGATAATCGAATGCCAACACTCGGAAATTTGATAAAATATAGATGCGATAGTTAAGAGTTGCTTAGTTTTAAATTGCATTTAAGAATGGATAAAAGTTAATAAACATTTTCGTAAAAGATAGAAAAAGTTTATATTGGCAGTGTTGAACAAAAAAGCATTGTTTACTTTTTATGTACAAATACCGTTTGCTATGAATGCAAAATAAGCTGCAATTATTCGGTTGCAGTAGGGGAATTTTTGTAACGAGTACTTGAATCACATGCAGCGATCCAATAATTCAAGAATCGATATCGACGTATTAATAGAGTTCATTTGTCAAGATTTTATCGGAATGGATTAGCGACAACTACTGCCGGCATTTTTTGATATTATCAGCAAGGAGATAAGCTCTCGACACTTGGGGTTTACCAGTAAAAATTACCGGCGTTTGTGTTACTCCTTCCACTGCTAATTTACCAATTAGAGTCTTATTACTTATAACTCGTCCCTTTGTTTGTGTAATATTTGGCGCTTTGACAGAAGGGCAGTTAAGTGGCTGACAATTGCAAAGTTAAACTTAATCACCATTACTGATAATCAAACTGGAATTCATTGGTTTTATTACTTACACCGAGGTATTTTTCCAACCAGCTTATTAATACCTGTAAAATTGATTACAAAATTATGAATATTTACGTTTGATATTGTGGCAACGTGAAAATCGTGACTTTTAAATTTCGGCATTTCACAATTATCATTGAAAAGCTTTAATTTTCGTCGTGCTGAAAATTAGTAATAAAGATGGATTTTAGTGCTACATTATATACTAAAATACCAAATTAATTTTGTGAGCTAACAATAAATGAATTCCCAGTACGAATTCGTTTATTTTTTGTAATTTTGATGTTACAAAAATCATTGGTCTTCCGGTGCTCGAGTGAAACGTTCAATTATTATCATTTTTGGTGTAAAGCACTGTAAAAATTTACTGTTTTAAAGAGAAATGCCGTCGCTATTAATTTGAAAATATCAATTTGAATTAATAAACATACAGGTCGATTGTTTTAATACGATTTGTATTGTTTCTGGGTAAATTTATTAACTAAAGTAAACGTTTGGTACAGTGCCTGGTTACGATATTAATGCTACAATTGTAATTTCAATTTCATTCCTCGGCATAATCATTTGTACCGGTAGTTGGAGAGGTAACTAGTTCTATCGAGAAAAGTGTCATGAAGAGGACAATTTTTTACGAGAAGTAAGCACTGAAGGATAAAACTCGAATGTCCAGAAACCATTGTTAACGGACTCGGTTGACCAAGTTTCGGACTCACTGATCGAGTTGCAGTCTTAAAAAGGCAGGAATCGGTGGAAAGGCAAGTGATAGCAGTGATGCGAGATCAGCTCTCGGGAAGATCATCCCCCCGAGAATGTTGACAGCGAGATCGGTAGGGGCTGTGAGGGCCCCTGCGGCCTTAGGCCCCGCGGAGGGCAGCGACCACCTCTTCCTGCTGCCCCAAAGGGCCTTGGGCATGGACAGCACCCACCTGAGGCAGGACCTCGCTAGCCTCGACTTCAATCTCCATCTCAATCTGCTCCACACGGCGCCCAAGGGCAACATATGGCTATGTGAGTACCAATGTACCAATCTCCTCTCTGTACCAATTCAATGCCGATGGTGTTGATAAGAGCTCAGCTGCTCGGATCGTGTAACCTTTGTTGCTGCTGCTGCTTCCATTGTGCGCTACACCTCAAAACTTGTAACAATCTTTGCCCATTCGAACGCTCCTAACTATTATAATTATAATAATCTAATATAAAAGCCTAATAATAATAATAATATATCACATCATATCATATCATCTCATATCATATCATATAATGTAATATAATGTCTCCCCTCCACCCATAGCATCGCTTTTATTGCACAAATACCTTTGATTTTCATTCATTACTTCATTTAATATTTTATCTGCAACACTTTCCATGAATATCTATTGTTCGCTTAAACATATAGTTTATTCATTCAATTTATTGTTTTAACTCAAATCAATAATTAAATCAAAGCGTAAATTCAATTTTACTCGTGGATGCTTGCATTAAATGCGCTAAAAGTGCCACTGGTGTGTTCACGTAACAGATTAAAAAGACGAATATCTAGAGAATCGTTTCTTCGAAGTGCCATTTGTAAAAATTCATTTAAAGTTAAAAAAACAACCTATTTTACACAATGAAATTCGAGCAAACGAGGTTTATAATACTAAAAAGCCATTAGTTCTCCTTTGTGTATGTCAATTACGACGTAAATATCAAATGCAGCTCTGAGGTGCTCAAGATATATGTTTCGTAAATTAAATTAAACTTGGGAAATTTCGAATAGTATCGATCCCTGGATCTATACACGATTGATTATCTTTTGCTTCTCTTCCCCCCCCCTCCTGTCTCTCTTCCTCTTTTCCCTCTCTCTTTCACACGCTCCGAATTCTGAGTCAACAGAGCTTTTGAGGAATGTTAATAGGTTCTAGGGGGGAGGAGCAAAAATAAAATGGAGCCGCGCATCATCGCAATTAAAACTCTGCGAGGTCTCGTAATCGGCAAGGCGATGTCTTGGCGATGACTTTGGATCAGATCGAGTCGGTGAATCCAAGGTTTGCTCATGAAATGGCACGACCTCGATCGTCGCAAACTGAAGCACCGGTGACTTTTTCTTCGACGTGTTCCTGGCACTCGTTCATCCTAGTTCTCTTTCACTGAGTCCATCGGTTGCTCGGGCTAGCAGGAACTATCGCGAGATTTTTACTTATCCGACTCGACTTTTCTTGCCAACTCTGTTCTTTGTAAGGACTCGAATTGGTGCGGAAACCTTTCGGCTTAGTCTTGCTTGACGGTACTTTCTTCTTTAATTCTTTGCCTCTAAAGCATTACGCGAGTCTTTAATGGACGCGTCTCCTTCTCGAGCTTCATTTTCTTGCGGATACTATCAATTTTTAACTCACCTTATTATATTATCAAAATCATTCGAAAAATTAAAAACAATGATTTTGTTGTATTAGATTCGCATAGATCGAAACATAAAATATTCGTGTCGAAGTAACGTATGTTTTGGGAAAGGGTTTAATAAAATAAATTACAATTTTAAAGACAAATAATTATTTAATCAAGGACATAATCACATTAATGTATCTTTTAAATTGGGTTTTCGTTAAAACAATCCTCAATTAAATCACTGTTCAAACATATTCTACATGATTATATCAGAAATATATGTTATACAAATATTGAATTGAATAAATTAAAACAAATTCCATATAGAAAGTACAAGCGTTTATTTTTAGATATTTACCTATTGCTACAATAATTAATCATACCGATCTATTTCGAAGTCTATATCTTGAAAAACGATTATAGAAATTTGAAATTTAAAAAATAATTTTACTGATCATTAAAATTCTGTTATTAATTTTTAACACAAGTTATCGAATAAGTATTAATCATTAAATTTTTTATTGCTCGCTATGAACCCACATTAATAAATCAATACGAAAAATATCACCAAGTTATTTATTAAATTATTTATTTTCTAAATAACTCAAAAAATTATTTTTTGCAAGAAATTAAATGTTTAACTGTACTATTAAGTAAAGTAATTATATTTGTACATAAAAGTTTTTCATAATTAAACTATACTATTAATAATTATGTATTGAATTTAAAATTGAATAATTAATATTGTTCGAAGCTAACATTCATATTTAATAATAGAAACTTTTAGATTCAAACAAATTTTTACATTATCATCTTACTGCATATTTTTAACTCAGATCGAGATGTATTTTTGCACTCTTTCTTTCAGTTCCAGAATTTAGCACTCGTAACATTTTTGTTTAATAGATCTTTCCGTCTCATTTTTTAATTATTGTCTCACATATTTCGCATTGCAATTGCCGTCTGGATCTCGTATCGAGTTTCATATGTGTCACTGTGACTGCATATGTGGACTATTTTAATAATTTATTTTATCGTGAAAGTGAAGTTTCCTTCTAAAATTCCCTTCAATTGTGAGTGTTTCGTAGCCTTCAAATATTTAATTTTTAACAGGTAGAGGAATGTTTCAAATATTTGAAACTGATTGAAAATAAATATGTATCTGTACTTAGATATATCAACGGTCACACGTTCGTTAAAAAGGGTTGAAAGTAATATCTACAAACTAAAAACACGATACTACTTATTAGGATATTTTACAAACTGCGATGCTATTTTGGAGGCGTCGCCCCTGACTGAAATGGGTTTTCCACTAGGTCTATGGCAGGTAGCCCCACTTGTAATTGAAAGTCTGTTCTATTGCTGTAAATCATTCGATAAAATATTATTCTTTAAATTTTTAAAAATTTTTTTAAAAAATCCTTTTACATTTTTTAGAAATTATTTTTATGATTAAATACATTTGAACAAGAAAACCATCAATACGTGCTATCATCTTTTATATGATACCATTAGACCAAGCCATAGAGGACTTTTTAGGATTTTACCGAAAAGCAGCTAACTTCATTTATGAAAAATCGTTTTAAAACATAGTAGATTCTCGTGTTCTAAAATGCCACTAATAGTATTTAAAGTTTTTTTTTATTAACAACATTTACAGAGTAAATGATATGAACAAAATTTATTAAGTAAATTATACACCAGTTGTGTTTAAAGTAATACAAGCATTAATGTATGAATTTTTCAAATTTACATAAACAAAAGTTTCAAATAAACTGATTTTAAATTTAAATGTACATATATGTGTATATGTTTTTACAATGAAATAAATTTATAATTATTTATGAGTTGATAATTTAAAGAATTGAAAATAAGCACCCTTCGTAGTATAATAAGGTAAAATGTAGTTTCTCTGGAGTATAAAAAATATCATTATATTATTTATTGCCGACGATGATTTGACAATTTGATTACATGTTATCATTACATTATAATTTCACACAGTTAATGAAATAAATGCAAATAATACGTCGGTTAAAATCACAAGTATATCGAACATAATTACAAACAGTACGATTTTGAAAATTTTGACTTTGTTTCAATTCATATCACTCAATAAGTCAATAATGTATACAATCTTGTATACATGATTATTTTGCTTTAGAACGCATGTTATCGGAGAAATAATATTAATAATCTTAGAAACATTTTACCCAAAAATTATACTAATATTACTTCTCTAACAAGTAGACTGAGAAAAATCAAATACAATAATTTTCTAAACAACAAACAGAAACAACATGGCAATTTAATTATATTTTAATTTATGTTGATAACTTTTTTTAGAAAGAAATTAACAAATTAAAAAAATACAAGCAATCAAATTTTCAACAAGAAAGTAATCAACATAATTAAATTATACAAGAATAGTAATGAACAATGGGATAGTGCAAGGGTTGTGCACAAAATACAATGCAAAAACTACAATGACCCTTATGTAGGTGGTAATAAATTTAATTAAAAAAGAAGAATTAATGAACACAAACAATTAA
The DNA here is from genome assembly GCA_018907245.1 of Eupristina koningsbergeri. Classification (NCBI taxonomy): domain Eukaryota; kingdom Metazoa; phylum Arthropoda; class Insecta; order Hymenoptera; family Agaonidae; genus Eupristina; species Eupristina koningsbergeri. The sequence goes on along the minus strand of JACCHV010002892.1, from coordinate 1,030,561 downwards.
ATAAAAACAATTCGATAATACGCATTCTCTCTTGAGATCAAAAGAATACCATTGACAACAGTAACGTAAAAATTCTGTACTTAGAATAATATTACAAACAAAGGTAAATTTCCGAAATACTACACATACACCTGAATTACAATACTATCAAGAGGTAAGAAGACATGCAATTTCATTTGAACACTCAATATAAATATTTACTTTTTTGGTTATGACGAAAGATACAGCTGACTGAATATAAACAATAGACATGTAAGCTTTGTTCGGTACATTTAAACTTGACGCCCTGACAACTTTGGCTGTACGTCAGAATTTTCAAAATTATACTGAAGTAATTTATTTTTATTACATTTGTAATATTATCCCTCAAATTATTTTATTAATTTTATAATGTATAACGTATTTTTATAATGTTTTAATAAAGACCTGATGAAGGCAAATAACCAAGTTGCCGAAACGAGGCCAATACAAAAATAACAAACTGCTGTTTTTTTACATCCAAGAGGAACTCCATTTTGTTTTATTATTAACGAGATTTGTATGAGTATTAAATTACTAGGCTCTTATTAGTGTAATCATAAATTAAAAGTTATGATTGCATTAATTGTTTTAATAAATTATTAAAGCATAGAATTCCTCAAGAAAGTCACAACAAGCTTTGAAAATTTCCCTCCAAAAATAAACAAAAGAAGATAAGACAAACAAATGAACTAAAAATAAAAACTCTTTAATTTGGAAGCATAAACCTGGAAAATGAGAGACTAGGATATTTACACAAAACAAGCAACTACTTATAACTGTACTACATACTTTCTATGCTTAAAAAGATTAGTTTATTTAGAACAAGCAAAAAATCTCAAAGTATTTCTAGTTTTAATTGAAATTAAATATGGGTTGTTGATTTCGGTTAATTGATATTAGTTTTAAATTTACAAAGTCTAAACTGGTTTTGAAGAATATCTTAATGTTCACTAGTCAATCTTTGAATCGTGCATCGAGTTCTGTTTTTGTATATTTAACGTTATCATTACACCTTTTTTTTACATTACATTATACTCTTGTATAAATGTAGATAAAGACGAATATTCAATTTGTAAATATCTACATCATTGGCATCTATAGAAACATAGAAATTAATTAATTTTAGAAGTATTACATCTATAATTTTTTTTAGATACCTAACTTATGATTACCGAATTATACTTTTAGAAACATTAGGTTTCACTAACAATTATATAAATAATTAGTTTCTGATACTATTTATACTAAAAACCAATATATATTTTAATAATTGTTTTATAATTAAATTCTGTATAATAAACTTTGTTTCATTGAGAATACTACTTAAAATTTTTTCCTCGTTAAGTAGACCAAGTAACAAGAACTTTTTAGGTCTTTAGGGAAAAACGGCTAACTTCAGATATGAAAAATCATTAAAAAATCAGTAGATTCTTATTTTATAAATTGCTCCTACAAGTATTTTTTTTACTTGTTTTTGGTATAAAATCAAAAGTTGTACTTTTCACACTAATAGTATCAGTGAGCAAATTGTAGGTAATAAAATTATGAAAAAAAATTCATTTTTATATAAACCTATTGTCAAATTAGAAGCAGAGAAATTTTTACAAAACCGGAAAATTCTTAAATTAATTAAAAAATTTGTAACTTTTTCAATTTTAAATATTTGGAATTTTAAATTTGGCAAATTAAAATAATTAACACTTTCTTTGTACAAAATTCCAATTCAATTCAAGTTATAGCTTCTAATTTAAAAAAAGATTTATATTCATTATTTATTTATTACACATACGTTCTGGTCTTTGGCACAGGAACGGGTTCCTTTAATATATTTGGTTTGAATTTAATATTTTTAATATTTACACATTTTAACATTGTACACTTTATACATATTGTAATTGTAATGACATTTGTTTAAAAAAAAGTTTATATAAAAATGAATTTTCTTTATAATTTTATTACCTACAATTTGTCCATTGATACTGTAATGTTAAAATTCTTCTTTTTTTTTTTTTTAATGCGTTTTTACTAATATGTTTAAATGTTATTTTTCTATTGTACCTAAAAGTGAAAGGCAAATTAAAGTTTAAAATGTAGAACAGAGTAATATTGGTCTTTTTAAATAAAATGTTGAATTTTAATGTAATTAAATGATAAATTTAATGTTTTAATAATGGAAAAATTACAATGTATAATCAAAGATTACTGATTATTTTTCTAAAAATTTGTAACGTGCAGTTAAAGTAAATGAAGCAAATAAATGAATCCTAAAATATTTCTTATATATTATCGTCTTATTTGTAAATTTCGTATATGGAATTAAAGTACAGTTTATAACGTCGCATTCAATATCTTTTTGTAAAAAAAATTATTACATTTTAGATAAATGAGATTGATCTGTACAGTTGGTTACTTTGTATTCATTTGTATTTTCGGTATGTTTCAGATATTTTCAAATCAGGCACAAGCATAATTGTGTATTGTTTCAAAAAATTTCTTATTCTTTGTTTTTTAAATATTTAAAAAGCTTAGAATACAAAATAAAAAAGAGGAAACAAATTATTTGCAACAATTGGTTACAAAGTTTTATCTGATGCAGTTTGTATTCAATAATGAACGTATATTTAAAAAAAGAAAATAGTTATATAATTAAGGTAGAAAAAATATTATTTTAGAAAAATTTAGTTTTCACAAAATCTTAAATTTTCATATTTAATGATATATAAAAAATAATAAATACAAAATAATGGTAAAAATATAAAAATTTATTTTCATTAAATATAATAATAATTTAATAATACTAATTTTAAAATAATAATAATTTTTCTTCCTATTATACTTTGGTATTTATTTATTATCTAAGTAAAGAAATGCATTTTATTTTGATACACAATAAATATGAAGGAATTTATTTAAACCAATACTCAATATATTTAATATAAAAAATCTGAAAAAGAAGCTTTGATTTTGTATTTTCAACAATTTTTTGTTCGTATTTTTTATCTAATATTGTTTTTTATCGTTTTTTAAAATATAATTTATGCTTTAACATTGCGTGACCTATCACATAAACTATTGCATAACACTGATTAATTAAAATAATTACATATAAAAAAAGCTTTTTTTATATTATTAATTTATGATTGGTATATTATATGTATTATAATTCATCTATGTCAATTCATAATGTAACAAATTCTTTTTACCTTTAATATTTTAAAGTAAACTTACTAATACAACTAAAAATAAATGCAAGTTTCCTTAGAAAAGAATGCTGCACATAATTGTCTCCATAACTGTACAATACAGTTTTTCTATAACACTCGAAACATTTTAAAAATATTTTGGAAATTATTAATTTAGCAGCTTCTGTAGTTATTTTTCATTAACAATAAAGTTTAAATAATAAATAGCAAATTAATTGTTAAACGCTATTTTAATTTATTATATTGATAATTTTCTCATTAAAAATAAGAAGTATTAATTCTGATACATTTAAGGCTCGTCACGGTCTGATATTTCAACTGGCAACTACTATTTCTGTTAAGAATATAGTACAATGGTACACCTAATTATAGATTTCCATTACCTCATCTGAAAAAAGATAAAGTATAATCAAAAATTTCGCACCCGGTCATTTATTAAAGTCTACGTATGATATCGTCTCATCTTTATTTAATATCCAATGCATATAAAATGAGTTTCAGATTGTGAATGTGTGCTCATGCACTTATTATCGTACATTGTCTCTCGTTTCTTGCTCCTTGTTGTTGTTTTTGTTGTTGTTGTTGTTAGCTTCATTGCTACATACAAGAGAGGGAGGGTACTGACACAGAAAGAGATAATACTTACCCCATTGTCATCCACATTGAATATGCGGTTCGTACCGTTAGGAAGTGATGTTGAAAAAAGTGAGCGCAAGTCATTGCCCAACAGAGATAATGAAGCTTCATAATTAAAAAGGTTTCGACTTTTAATTTTAATTGTGTCCTGTTTTAGGCTGAGGGCAAATCAATATGGTGCTGCTTTAAACCAAAGCTTTTCGATAATTCGAAATTTTCAGTTAACTTGCAACCGTTCAGATTTTAAGCAGCTTTTATATCCTCAATTAACAATTAGTATAATGAAATAAAATATACATTAGCACCATAATATTCTTTTAAAAAATAAAAATGTAGGGAACCTTCTAAATAATTATATTGAAAAATTGTAATAGTTTATTTTGTTTCTGCAAACATATTATTAATGACAACTAATATCATGATATATTTAATTATTTAATTAAACTTTTTATGACGACAATTATTTTTATTTGTAATTTATATTTATGACCATAATATATTTATGAATATAACGAGGGCAACGATACATAAAATACTGACAATCATTAAATTAATATACTTGAAAGTTGTAAAAATTATAAAATTATAGAGTTAAAAAGTTTTATTTTACTACTTTTCTTTTAAAATAAATTTTTTAAGATTTTAAAAAACAATTAAAAAAAATGAAAATCTAAAAGGAAATTATTTTAAATTTACAATATTGTAGTATCGATTGACAATATTGTTTTGTAATTTTTTATTGACATGTTATTTTCATATAAAGCAGGTCCTAATATAAATTAAATTAATAAATCATTTAAATAAAGAAATGTACTTATATTTATTATTTAATGCTGATGGTCAATATTGATCAAATTAAATACCACAGCGCAATACAGAAAAAAGAATTTTTTTTTATAATTTAACTGTACTGAAATTGTCAATTATTATAAAAATCAAAAATTATAGTTATAAAAAATAGCAAAAAGGTTTAGGATCAATAATGTTTTATTTTGAAAAACTCATAGGCTACTTTATGTGATTTTAGTATAATTTTAGGTTAATCTAATAATTACTTTGAGAATCTTTGTTTCATATAGCCGGTTGGTTATCGATCTGTTCTTTAAACTAATATTTAAAGCAAAGTGCAAAAATAATGTAAAAATCTAATTTAACGCATATATTTCTCATATGTTCATTAATATTATTAATATATTTCAAACATATGCTATAAGTGAATACATAAAAAAAAAAAAAAAAAATAATAACTTTTACTCATAAAAAATTCAAATTTATCAGTATCTACTATCTAATATTTTACTAAGGAACTTGTAGTATTTTTTAATAATTTTAATATTTTATTTTAAAAATTAAAAAAAAATTATAGGCACAAAATGGTACAATAACTATTTCAGTATGTCTAAATAATTTAATCAGCATACAATTTTATATTATTATCAAAGTATTATTAGAATAATTATTATTAAATTTTTATAATCATTAATTTGATTTACATAATACACTAATATTATACTTGTATAATAATTATATTTAATTCAGTATTATATAAAATAAACATATATTTTTCCTATTTAGCAACATACATGGTCCACAAAGTATTGAGTTTTTTTCATTTAGCGAATATTGGTCGCAGCGATTTGGGGGGAGGGGGGGTCTTAAAATGTAAAAAAAATCTTTTTCCAGTTGTCTCTTTTTTTTCGATAATTAGATGCGACAGGATTTTATTTCGTGCGAAGGGTATTTTTCGATTTATTGACACGGCTCACTGAAGCGATTAGTGAAAAAACGCTACGCGAGAATGTTTTGTTTAACGATTATAAAAAAAAAGAAAACACTTACCTTTTTATGAAATATGATTTATTGGTGGACTAAACAATACGAAATAAAAATTTTTAAATCTTCAAAATAATTTCCTCCTGCATCAACGCATTTACGACGTCAAGTTTTCCAGATCTCAAAAGCAATCTGAAACTCCTTAACGTTGATATTTTCTCACAAACTTTTCACATTTCTAAATTTTTTGCACTGCATTTGCACCGTAGATCACGTTAAATTTATTTTTTTTCGCGATTGCTCTAACTGTTAATGAGCAGTCCGAATTTAAACTTTTTTAGCCGGCGGCGGGTGTTCGTATATGGTTGTACCATTGATTTGATATGGTGTCATTTAAAAGAGATTATCTGAACACGTACATCCATAAAAAATGTCTAAATGTCAAATTAAACTCTTCTTCTTCTTTCTTTTTTTTTTTTTTTTTATATTGTGACACTTTTGGTAAATTTCTAAAATACATCTTCAACTCTATCTATAACAATACTCTCTTTCAATTTGTAAGGAATATCAAACACTTATGTAGCATAAATCGTAAATATTGCGAAATAATAGTAAACTTAATTAAAGATTTTATTAATAATTAATTCGCCAAGTATCCAAGTGCTCAAATAGACATCATTAAAGTGTAGAGTAATACAATGTTTTATCACTCAATAATATTTCTATTTCTTGCGTGTTAGTTGTAATACCATGAGATAAAATAATTTATGTACTGTCAACATCAACGTGTATTATTGCTAAGTTACTGTAGTTTCAGATGGAATTTTCATTCTCTAAATATAATAGATTTTTGTTAACTTGAAGTTTTCGTGCTTGAGTTACATATCAAGTCACAATTTCAGCGCTATTATTTAGTACAGGTAGAATAGAAATTTAAGCAAATAGAATGAACATTAATTCTAGTAAGAAATAATTTTAATCTAAATAAGATTAGATTTACTAAAATACAAATTATTTTTGTGTCTATCATAAAATCAACTTGATTTTAATCTTCTTTTTTACACACGCAATTGTACAAAGATATATATTTGCAATTTTTGGAAAGTTAAGTGTATAGTAACGATACATTGTAATCAAAATAAGTTATAAAATATTTTAGATAAATTATTCTAACAAAATTGTATATTAATTTAAAAAATTTATAATATTTATATACTGTAATGAATACAAAGTCATACATGTATATATTGTTTCAATATTAATTCACAAAACAGAAGCATTTCTATTTTTTTTATATTTATTATATATTTGACATTATCTACAATGATAAGTAATATTTTGATGGACTATACGTAAAAAAGTATTCATTAATTATTGCGTGCGAAGCATAAATGCATTTTTTCAAATATTTCACAATGGATACGTTTTTAAAGTTTTTTCTAACAAATATGTTCATAATATATTATCAATTATAATTTTTTTATTTTGTAGAACATTTCTATTTTATGTTTTTGCTACCAACTATACATAATTATTTATATTCATTTTTTTTATTATTGTACATTTTATTCTTCTTATATTGTTGTATATTGTTTATATATTTAAGAAAATATGGTTAAATATAGTTAAAATTTAAATCTAATTATATTATCAGGAAGAAACATAGGCACATTTCAAGGATCATTAAGATAAAATGAATATTTTTGTTAATATATATTATAAAATAATAAAATAAATTAATGTTTTCAAGAGGTTTTATAAAATTTACAAGCTGTCTGATTTTCATCTTATATTCATTAATAAATAAATATATATATATATATATCGATTACTATTAAACAATTTTTGATGAAAATATGATTCTCTGAGACAAAATCAATTGTTTTTAATAAAACCAGCTGCTCAATGCTTATACTTATGTCAATGGGAGATGTATAGCAATGATTAAATCACGCTAAAACCTCCTATGTAGGTTAATATGTGACCAATAACATTGGTATAGTATTTTGCAAAACTGGTTATAGAAATTGGGCGTGGTACAGGTCAAATATACAATCGATGAACTTTTCCATGTCCTCATTTTCTCTCGTAAATTTTTATCCTTCCGTTTATCCTGCACATAGTATACACTTGGGGTGTACTTAACTGAGCATCGATTTTGTACACTTTTAAATTTAAACAAATTTAAAGAAAGAAAAGTACACACTCTTTGTAATTTTAAAATTGGGCTTATATTCGTAAACGAGATAGAAGTTCTGTTTTTCAAGTTAAAATTTTTATTTAAATATTATTATTATTTTTAAAAAACTGCAATAATTTCATTGTAACTATGAATAATATATTTACAGATAGGAAAATATGTAATAATATTATAAATCATTGATAGTACTCTATAATATAAATAAATTACGATTGCCAGAGCTGTAATTTTAAGATGACAATTATTTTTTATAATGTAGACTTACATAAAAATTGATTAATATTCATAAATTGCTTGAGATTGAAAATAGGCTATTGTATGTAAATTTCTTGTCAAACAATATCTTATTTAACAATATTATTAACGTATTTACTAAAATATTTTTTTATTTCTGTTTTAGGTAAGTTTTATTTATCTGTACATTGTATCACATAGGATTTTAAGAATGGCGGTAAGTGAATTTGATTGATGATTTTTATGACCTTTGTTGTGTTTAAGCTGAGTTTAATATACATCCATAAAAGATGGAGTTTGATTTGTTAAAATATCTAAAATGGAGTAATAATAAATCTATAAATAAAAATTTAATCGAACATTTTACCAAATAAGGGTTGTATCCAGGGAAATAAATGTATGCTTTCGACACTGTTAATTTCCATCTAGGGAAGATTAGTTTAATTATTTACACAATAAGTACACTAAGCAGATGATAATTATTAATGAATAGGGGGTTCACGTTGTGCACAAATCGCTCTTAGACATCATTATCATTAGATCTGAAAAAATGTGGATTCGACAAGGTGACACGCACTCACTCCGTTCTTGTTCATCCGGTCAAGTTAATACACGAATACAATACGTATATTTTGCCAATTAATTTATCACCTATCCTCTTTGTATAATAGCTACTGCACTTTTAGAAATAATTTTCAAAGTAAATTACTGTCAAATCTCAGCAGCAATAAAGATTAGAAAAAAAAACTCGGCTCTGGTGATTTACAATGGAAAAAGTGCTAAGCACAGGCTTAAACAAGTACTCACGGTTTAATCATGAATGTAATCTCCAATCACTAGGTAAATCGATTCGGATAATCTGAGCTGAATTTTGTTTGCATCTCATCTCCATTTTCTTGCTCATCAAATTTCCGGTTCTTTGGATTAAGAGTGCAAGGCGGGAAATGGAATGGAACGGTTTTACGTGAATTAGGGAGTTGCAAACTCTTGTCATGGAGAAAGTAATGCATCGACAAGCTGAGAATTAGTTGTATCGCGATCCTCTAATTTGTCATTGTCTCTAGCTGGAAATGCTCACCCCGATAATCACTCAATTGTTTTTCGCGCCAAGACCTGTAAATTATCTGAACATTTGCATTAAGATTACGTTTTTTTTTTATTTTTTTTTGTTTGTACTTATTTTGAAATACTTTTCATATTGCTCGACTTTAACATTTAAAAATTTTTATTAATCTTTTATCAACTTAAGCATTATAACTCGTAAGATACCAATTGAAGAAAAACGGACCGATGTCTACATACAGGTTAATTGTTTCACGAAATTATAACCCATGCAAGTTGAAACAAGTACTGCATAAACACCTGAACAACTTACTTACATTACATTATTCATTGAGAAAAGCCCAATGACTCATTCGCTGGGTGATGTTGAGTTTTCACGCAGGTATACCTCAACAATTAGTCTTGCGCTTATAACGATATTTATATATTATAAATTAAAAATTTGTACATTTATCCTGTTAAATAAGTGAATTTTTTCAAGTTTTCGAGGCTGCTTTAGAAGACTCACCGTGTTTTTTCTTTAGCAGCTATAAATGAGTTACGTCACGCTTCTCGATAAAATCAGCAGCACATTTTTCACCTTACTCATTAATAAAAAAGATTATTTGCAATTTTTTTCTTTTTCTTTTTTGTATTTAAGTGTAGTTATTTTAAAAAGTCATTAAATTATCTTAAGCTTTAATCCTATACTTCAATTATCAACAATTATTTCTCATAGAGAAGAGACCAATAAGTTCGTAAAAAAGAAAGATAATGAAACTGTGTACGAACGCGCACATCCGATGTATTATTATTTTTCACACTGTAATAAAAAAGAAGTCGTCATTCATAATAATCACATGGAGACAGTGAGATTCAGCTAAGGCAGTTATTCACTAGAGATACAAGCGTGGCTCGTTGTAAATGTAAGGAGCGCTGGTAGTTGAAAAGATGAGATCGTTAACTTTATCAACATCATAAAGTTGTGGAAGTATGAGAGCTTTACTTTTTCAATGGCAGAACAGTTTCTGTTCCGGCAGTTGCGTGTGTACGTGTTCAACGGATCGACACGTACTTGTTGCTCCATGGCACATGCATTCTCAGAAAACCTCACGTACGTTGCTAAGATACAACACTGCCGAATCTATCAATTTGCCGGGGAAAAAATACAAAAAAGTGTACATTGACAAAAAATCGTTAAGCTTACCTTACCGACTTCTTCTAAATGATCTAACTTTTATTTTTTGACTACGTAAATTTAAAGTGGTGGCGTTATAAGAAAGCAGCAATTCCTTTAATTTTTTTAATAGCAATTGTTCATGCTTTTATTTCTCTAGCGTATCTATTTATAGCAAACATTTTATTACTTGGTATTGATTTTTATTGATTTTTATTGATTTTTATCGATTTTTAATAAAAATTGATGTTTTGATTTACCGCTATACGGTTACAGTTACATGTGTATCCAACTCGAAATGAACATCAGTACGCCATCATTCATTGAATCATCTTAAATAAGGTGATTTGAATTTAGGTGAGCTAAATCATATTAAATGTGGATATAGAGAATTGCAACTGTAATTGGCGACGAATTTGTTTTTAATGAAATATGAAATATAAAATCGATATAAAATCGTATTTACGGATGTTTTACAGCATTTTAACAAATCCAAATAAAATCATTAATTTACAACGTCTATTTTATATAAGATGAAATAATATTAAATTTCTCATATATTAAATGTGTAATAGTGCATCATATGTCAGACATTATATTGTATTGTATTTGCAAGTAAGTAAGATTGTTCCGATAACAGTAAAATAAAAATTCAATCGTAAAGTTACAGCCCAAAGCGTATTAAGAAAAAAAAAATCCATAAAGGATCTAATAATTTCAAGTCGTAAAAAAGTAGAAGTGCATTTCGCATTTCTCAAACAACTGCCTTTTCCTCTAGCACCTACTGTACTAACTTTAGTAATTACTTTCTAGTTGAAGTTTGGTAGAATTACACTAAGCTTCTCGTAATAAGTCTTGTGGGGTAGGTTTATACGAGCCGTAAATTGCAAATTCAAAGGCAGGGGTGAATTTTAAAAAGCATCATCACCGTGACGACTGAAGATCGCGTGACGTTTCGGACTTTTTATTCATTTTTCTCAACTATTTTCTGTATATTTGTTCTCTATTTTAGTTCTTTCATACAGCATTGTCGTAGATCATTTATAAAATCAGCTGATTAATTATCAAACACAGAGAAAAAAAGAAAGAGAGATAGAGAGAGAAAATACAATGTAACAAAAATTAGTGAGTGTTTATTGGGACTTTTATAAGCTCATGGTTTATGGTTTCATTTTTACTTATAATTAATATAATTGCCTATTAATCAATACAATTTTTTTATATTTTAAATATATTATATTATAATTGTTACAAAATTGTTATATTATAAATGTAATATAAGAAATATAATATAAAAATTATTTACAATTAGTTCTTAATATAATATTTAATTATTTGTAAAAATGAGAAACATGAATGATTTCTATCTCACAATACTACTGGTAAATTTTGTTTAATTTTTCTGATATTATTTATATCTAATTAAAAATAAATTTATTTGAAATTTTTATTTATACATATTTATTGATATTTAATTGATAATAATGTAATATGTAAATACTTTTTTGTACAAGTATAAGAATTAAGAATTTGTTAAAAAACTATATTTAATTTTAAAGTTAATATATAAAGTTAATCTATAGAAATAAAAATTAATTTCATATTATTTTTTTATATTTTAGCTAAAAATTTAAGTACTTTTTAATTTTTATAAAACATAAGTACAAGTATTTGTTCGAAAACTAAATTGACATTTAAAATAATTGACCATCTCTATTTTCTTATTTTAATAATTTTTTATACACAATAAATATCTATATTGTTGATAAAAATACAACTAAAAATTAAAATGACCAGCCTATCAATGCTTCATGCAAAATTAATATAAAAATTGATTAATCGTAAGATCAAGATGTTTATGTGACGTATTGTAATTGATTTTCAATAATTGAACCTTTATTTTATTTCGGATTATTCATAAATTAACTCATTTATAAAAAGCAGTTTATTACTCGTTAATGAACACTAACTGATAAAACACAAAATAAAGTAGTTTAATATCTTTGCTTATCAATCTGCTTAAATAATATGCTCTGCATTCAGACGTCAACGTGTATATTGTATGATTTTTAACCTGTTATGCAAATTTTATGCAGATTCCTCTGAGTCATCCCGCTCTCACACAGCACAAACTGCATTTTTAAAATGAAAATTTTTCCTCCGTTCATTTTCGAGAATCTTGAACTGTTGGTGCACGAGTACTAGTAGCGAACTTTCGGGAAAATCCCCAACTTTCTCGGTTGTTTCTGTTGTTCGAGGGGGGGGGGGGGTGGGGTGGGGTGTGAGGGTGCAAGCCGTGGGCCGACTCTAACGGCGCGATCGCATGTGCCGGACATCGGTTATGTTGTTTTCTTGCTGATTTTATCTCGAGCTGGAGGCTCGATCAGTGACAACGCGACGTGACTTGGCACTTGTGCTGTTGTTGCAACAACTCCTTTCGTCCTTCTTTTTGCACTTTTACCTATGCCTTATCCTTTTTTACAGGCTATCTGCTCGATCTTGTTTGTTTGCCGTTTTTACATTCACTTTCTTTCATCGATCGATGAATGTAAATGAATGGCCAGACACCAGCAACCTAAGTTTTTAAAACCGATTTTCAATTTTAAGTACTAGCTTACTCTACTACTACACATTGATGCTTTTTAATTCAATCCATTCAAACGATCTTAAATTAATAATTCAAGTATGATTTTCTAAAAAATTATATATGTATAATTTACAAAAATGTGTTAATAAAATAAGCCGTAATAAAATTTACGTCACTTCGATAATTGAACAAATGATATCATGGATCTTTATACTAATTATTATTAAAAAAATATAAAATATAAATTATGAATATTTATTGAAATTTTCTAAAAGTAAAATGATCGATGTATCTAGCATTTTTCTTTCAATGAAAGTGGATGCTTTTAACAAAATAAATAATTGTACATTACTCTGTACGTCTCTTTTTTTTTTTAACAAGTAAAGAGTTTTTACATTAATCATTATTATATGCTTTAGTGTTGTTCTAAAAAAACTCTATAGATTTCCCATTATATTATATTAAAATATTAATCAATTGTTTTAATTGTAATACAATAATAATCTATTTTTTAGAGTATTAATTTCCATTATTGTCAAAAACAAACTATCTTTTCTGTTTATAGTAATAATGAATCATCAATTATTACAAATGTTTCGTTATAAATAGATGATTAATTAAAATTCATATAAAATTGTATGTATTGTCACATTAAGGTTAAATAATAAAAAAAAAATCTTTTTACGTTCAAACAATGCGTGGGTAGATCTTGTATCAAGTTCAGTTGGGGGACAAGACGAACGAGGGCGTAAATTTTTTCTTCATCACATAAGTGTTTCTCTCTCCAATTTCTGTTGTGTCAATCTATAAACTTACACGACGAAACAGAAGGTGAGATGCAAATCTGTTTTTAAGATATATAGGTGAAGTAGATCGTTTTCAAGTGTGGGTGCTGTGGCTTGATACCCACACGAATGGGTGAGAGTGAACTCGAGACACTTTAACATGTTTCTATTATATTTTTTAAAGTGTACGTTCTTCGCACATTCCACGCGAGATTTGACTGTTAGTAACACGCACATGATGTAGATATTAATTACAGAAGTACAACTAGACTTTAGAATACAGAGAGAAATTTATTTAAAATATTTTTCTTTTTGTTAGTTTACAAAATGTTTTTTGGGTTAATATTTGCTTATGAGTTACATTTCATTATAGGTATAAAAGTGCTTTTAAACGATAAAGTTACATTAAACTATTTTAATTTTTTTGTAAAAATAGAATGAAAGAAAGAGAGTGCCAATTTATCCAATTTATAATTGTTCATAATTGGAATTTATAGTTTGAGATGTATTTTATATTTAGATAGTGAAATGAATAATGAAATTGACAATGCTTTAACAAACAATACAATTATATTTTTTAAGCAGTGATAGTCTATCAATAAGGATCGTTATGCAGTTTAAGAATTCTCCAACAATAATAAAGTTTAGACTAATTTTACAATTTTTTAAAATAATTTTCCATTATCATTTTCATTTGTTTCTATTTGGACGTTTTTCTTATTAAAAAACTCTATTCTCGGCATAATAAAATTATTCGCTTGCCATTTCGAATGCAAAAAGCAATTATAAACTAACTAAGCAATCACAGGATCACTCGTCGATTCATTAATTTAGTTTCTTTTTTTCTGCATCACGAATTTAACGACCCGATCGTGGATTTTTCTTTTTTCATGAAATCTTCAATGCACATGTACTTACACATTCACACCAAAATGTCATTTTTTATTTTTAAGGGAGATTCAATATACATGCTTATCTGCACGAATATCGGGATTCATCTTTTGTTTCCTCTTGTGTTGTTCTGGCCAGTCAGGATTTCTAGTTTCAGATCCGGCTCGTTCACCTTTCCACCAGGTGTACTTCATTATTTCTTGTCGACCCTTACCTTCGATTAACGCTCACACTTTTTTGTTTACTTACTCGCATTGACACTTTAGTTAAATCAAGTATTTTTTTTTATGAAAACCGCGCCAAGTTTTTTCTTGAGTAACATAAAGTGTGAAATATACATATTATCCAGCATATTTGAAATGTAGAATAGAGCAAGAGAGATATTTATCTATTGCACAATTTGATCGGTTAAGCGATATTAATTTTTTTTAATGTTTTTTATTTTTTAATGTCGTATTATATTCACGGATTCGGCAAGCAACTTTTACGTATTTCAATGAATGATTTACAGCAATTTATTTTACAAACAATCAATTTTTTTAACAGTACGTGAATCGGATATTCAGAAGTACAATAAGTAATTTATAAATTTCTTTTTTTTTATCATGTCAAAATGAAGTTCAAAGATCATACCGTTTAATTATTTAATAATATTTACCTTTATAAATTATGAATATAACTCTAGAATTATCTTCTTTAATAAAACTTTCATATATTCGACCCAAATTTGAATAATTTTTTAATTGTAAAAGACCAATTGACATATTACTTGGTAAATCATTTTACTTATCAGACGATTTTTAAAACTCCGTAGTCATATTTTTTTAAATGTTGTAAATAATAATTGGTATCAGTCTAGTAAATAAAACTTTTACTATTTTAAAAAATCATATGTTATTTTAAATAATTCGATTATTCAATATATTTAAAATGTTTTCTTTTATGCAAAATATGCTAAAATAATATCCCATAGATATTTAATACTAAAAAACGAAATAGAATGTAAATAATTTATATATTAATTATCGAAGATAATCATTGCCAATCTAAAACATACTACTGCTCTACAAACGGATTTATTCTTGTTTAAATCACAAATGATATTACTTACAACTTTCTTTTCGAATCGAATAGCGAATAATTTGTCATAGCCAATCAAGTGTTTTGATTTATGCAATCAAAATTATCGACCGTAACTGTTCATACCAAAGAACTTGTAATAAAATTAAATAAAGACAAGTCTTTTTCTCCTTTATATAATATCTTATAATGGAACAAAATATTTACTTCGACTTAATTTAGTGCTTGAAATTTAAATGTGATGAAAATTACTTTATATTGTATATTAAGCCTTGGAATTAGATAACTAATACTTAATCCACTTGAAAGTAGTTTGCAATTAGCTAAAAAATAAATGTTAGATGAAACAGGCGATATTAATTATTTAAAAATAATGTTTTAAAATTTTTTTTTTATGTATAATTTTGATAATGTTTTTTGATATCCACTTTTATATTAAATAATAAAATTTTATAAATTACAAGAATTATTTTTAATTTTTAGATTTTTAACCCTTATTTATTATACTTTTTTTTTAAAATGATTATTAATATATGTTTCATATAAAATTAAGATATATATATATATATATGTATGTTTTAATAATCTAATTATATTAAAATAAAATAATAATAATTATGTACGAATAAGGTATTATTCTGTTAATAAAATGAGTATTAATGTTTTAAGATGATAACAAACTTCGTATATTTAAATATAAATTCTTTTTATCATATTTAATACATGAAGGCAGTATTAAAATGGTTTAATTGTATTTAAACGTAAGAAACATTTTAATTCTATTATTTTCCTACTGAAATATTTTGGAATTTATCTTATATTATATTTAATAATCAATAAATATTTTAGAATAAAATAATATAATGAAAATATTGAAAATTATTCCATTTGATTACAATTCATGTAAGAAGTGTTCAGTAAAAAAATTTTTTAAATGTAAATTTATAAAATATCTTTGAATTAATAAATATTGATTCAAAGATAAAGTAGAAATTAAGGCTGATTTCTACATAACCGACTATCAGTGGCTAACGATCTCTACTTTTGTCACCATATTTTTCTATCTTTAGTTGGTAATATTGAAATCTCTCGATTTTTTTATCATTTTTTTAAAACTTAATTCATTATTTAATATCAAAATTATAACTATAATAAAATTGATAATAAAAATTTTATTTATACTTAAAAATAAATAATCGTTATTTACTTAAGTGAAAGATAATATTGTATAAAATGAATAATTATGAGTGAATGTTTGAGTGAAAAAATTGCCATTAAAGGCAAGGAAATTGTGTTTTTCGCTCAAATATGGTAGGCCAAATTCTTTGGCTAATTAAAGATCCATTGGGATAAAAAATTGTTTATTTTTATTCCACGTGTATCAATAGTTTATATATAACTTGATATAACTATTAATGCAGTGATGAGTATTTTTCAATTTCTTTTTTTATTGACTATTATTGTCGTTTTTATTAATTGCATCATCCATACTTATATAAAATTTATATTTATAAAAATTGTTGAAATTAAAAGAGACTTTGAATTGCAAATTAATTGATGTTAATTGTATTAAATTGTTTAATTATATTAAAATTGAAAATTATAATATCATAATAAAGATTTGATAATTTTCAACACAATATTAGGTCTTAGGACAAAAAAAGAAAAAAAACAATAGAAACTATAGAAAGATATTCAAACTTTGATTTATGACTAAAAGATGTGACTTATATAATACAATGTAAATAGTTTTTAAACGTACTTGCAGTATAATAATTCATCTCTCCCTTCATTAAACGTTAAATAAATAAAAAATTAAATCTACATCAATAATATTTAATGACTGCATATTTTATGCTGATTATGAATATTAAAGAATATTGAATCGAGAATCACCTGCGCAATCAAGATGCAACTATGGATAATGAATGAAAATAGGAATAATAAATCAGCGTAATGCCAATGTCACGATATAATAAATAAAATAAATATCTCAAGAGCGTAACCGTGTCGACCGGAAAAGTCGCTGCTCTGTACTTTTATAATTTCTCACGGATTAACTGTTAGAGGTTTTGCTTGCATGTGTGTGCAATAATTATGGCTTCTGCCATAACCGATTTTTCTAAGATCACTGAACGATACTAATAATGTTGTGCATTTTAACTAGATTTATATCGATATTGTCATAACGAAAGTTCATTCTAATGCAAGGAGGCTATTTATAAAATGAATTTTAAAACACGAATTTTAAATCAATTACTGCCGAGTTTGTATTTTCATTGTGTAGGGAGAAAATATTTTATTATAGGCAGGAAGGGTCTATTAGTAATCTAAAAAAGGTTTTGAATTATATATTTATTAATATATATATTTATAATTTATTAATAATTTATATATTTATTAATACCTAGAATTTTCTAACTTATTTTTAGGCATGTAAATTTGAAATTAAACATTTTTAATTCAATTAATTAATATTAACTGTTTGATATGACTTAGACGACAAGTTTTTTAAATAAAAATTTCAATACAACGTTTAGAAACAAGCTAACGAAGTTCTATTAACAACTGTATCAGAAAGCTGTTGGTTTAATTAAATTATTATGTAACTCAACTTTACAAAACAGTTTTATTTACTTTGTTCAAATCGTTGGTCTAAAAATTTCAGAAATCTGCATTTACATAATTTTTTTATTTTATATATTTTATTTTTATTAAGAAAAATTTTTATTATTTAATAATGCAAATACCTTCTTTATATTAATTTGATATTTATAATACATAAATGTTGTTTATTATGAAAATAAATATGCACATAATATTTTTTATTCATTTTTTACAATATATAAATATATATATATATATTCAATAATAAATTTTAATAAACAAAGATATTCATATCGTTTTTACGGTTTTTTATAATATAAAAACACCTATATCTCTATTTCTATCATTATTTTAAAGAAATGGTATTTCAATATTCCATTTATTTTATTTTTATGGAAAAAATGTTACCTTCAATTTATAGTGATACTTTGTAATAAATAATTCATTTTATAAATCGAATATCTAGTTAGTAAAACGCCATACATTTTGATTAATTTCTTGTATTATAAATGGTATTCAAATAAAATTCAATTATAACAATACATTTACATATCTATTAAGTTATTGTAAAATGAAAATTTAAAAACCAATCAATGTACATTTTAATTTCTTTTTCAATTATTTACATAATTTTGTTTAGAGAATTATAGATATATATATTATACATACATATTTCAAATTTTTTAATAAATAATCGAAATTGTAAGTCCAACGTGAAATTATTGCAATTTTCACACATGATAATTAATTATAAAAAAATATATGTATATTCTAGAATATGAAGATCCTATCAGAAATGACTTCAAATGTTATAAGAAAAAACAATTAGAAAAGCGTCCGTTCAACTTGTTATAATCTAAATTTTTTTTATTTTAATTAATAAAATAATTAAAAATTCTCGGTTGTAAGATTTTTACTAATCTTGAAACTTTTTTTTTCTTCACTTGGAGCATTATAATTTCTAATGATGATATCCTGTAATCAGGAAGATAGGCTAAATGAACAATTAGATAACTGAAAGGTTTCATTTGAATAAAATTCCTTAGTCATTGGGTTCATTTACTCATGGGAAAATTTCTGTCGCGAATGAATTGAATGAATATTCATTCATTCATTCATAATATTAAATTTCGACTATCATAAAGATTATTACAGTATTAATTTACATCAACAGAATATAATTGTTCTATATACTTTACATTATGATAATTCTATATAATTTCATTTAAATATATTTAAAAATTATAATTTTTTTTTATCATAATCTTTTCTACCTCCAATATAAAAGATGCATTTTGCACGTCATATTCATAAATTTTTTACTTTTTTTAATGCGTTTGTTACACATAATTAATGTATTTTTGTTACTTATTTATTTTTACCAACTTATATAAATAATATTTATATTTATTTTTGAATATTTGTTGCATTAAATTTTACTTAAAGAATTTGTAATTATTATTGTGGTAATATTTTTTGAAGAGAAACAATGAATAAATTTTTTTTAAATATATTATAGATCAAAATATAATTTACACTTATAAATTCTCAGAAACACAATAAAAAAATATTTTGAGTGACATTTTAATTGTAACTAAAGTTATATTTCACTTATGTCTGATCCTTAGTATCAGATTTTATAATAGTGAAGCGGAAAATGTATTCTTGTTGACCTTGAATGTAAGAAAAGGATCGTCTATTATATGCAAATACAGATTACTTGGGTACTATAATTTAATACATGTTTTCCTATAGATTCACGATCTACAAGTGATGATCTAAATAGATACATAATATTCATTGAGTAATGCTCGCATTGAACTCTCATCATTATATTTATATGCAGTTCAAGTTTCTTTTGGTTCAATTTCTGACAAAGTGATTGAATATTGTTTGGTTATTTCATATTATTTACGTATAATGTTTTTATATTTATTTAAAAAAAATTAATGACATCCTTAAAACTCGAGGTAAAATAAGAAGAAAGAATAACAATACAAATTTTTCTTAGCAAGTAAAATGTAGATTGATGAAGTTTTATATTTTCTTCATGATTGTGAAAAATATGTACCGAGTAAAATAAATTACATAATAAATATAACAGAATAATAGATTTATATATATACACCATTTAGTTCATTTTAATAGAAAAAAAGAAAATTACAAACTTACAGCAAACAGAAAACCATTCCTGCGAATTTAGATTTAAAGATACGACACGTAAATTAAATAACATATCGAGATTAAATAGCGTGACATCATTAGTCATCTTTTGATTGATTAATTACTGTATTTCAATACTATATATTATTTTGTTTATTTGCAAATTTTTTTATTTGTATTTTATGTATTTCACCAATGTAACCAGATTATAAAATTATTATTTTTTAAAACCTTTTTTTTTTAATTACACTTAATTGTACCTATATAAGACGTTTGAATTATTTGTTGCTGATATTAATATAGAAATACTGTTTATATATAATATAATCCGCTTTTAAGTTAGAATTTTTTTCAATTACTGCAACATAAGTTATTACAACACACTTGATGCATAAGAGTAAACGAATCTGAAAGTTTTTTGAACTAAAGTAAATATAAAACTAGAAATACCACTTGTACTTTTTCTGCTTTATAACATACATCAAATAAAAACTAGTTATTAATATGATGTTTTTTTTGCTTCAGTTGTTCTTCAAGCACATAGTAATGTTTTAGATTTCTGAGTATATTTTTTTTTTATTCTCGAGTGTAATTCAAAATGATTATAGCACGAAGTTAAATTTCACGCTTGATACGTTATGGAGTCCCGCTGAACTTTCTGAATAAAGACAACAATTTTATGTTGGAACTGTTTCAATACTTAATCTTTTAAGCTCAAGCAAGAGTTTTGTTTTTTATTTTTGTTTATTTATCTGATATGATAAATTTTTGCATAATAATATTGGTTAGATAGAATGTAAATAATTAATACTTGCTTAGCTTTAAATATGTAATATAGTATGCATGAAATGCAACAGAAAACAAATTCTCAGGGGTAACAATCAGGTCTAAAAAAAACTTCTTGAATAACTTTATAATAACCAATTTTTTTAAATTTGATAAGAGATTGTAAGAAATGCCTTCGTTTTTGTTATGTAATAATAAACGAAAATAAGAAATAACACAAACCAAATCAAGTAAACAAAAAATCCTACTCATTTCAATTGTCTTATCTTCTTTTGGATTGAAAATGAATAAGATTGCGACTTAACTTCTTGGACGCTACAGTAACGATTTACAAACCCTAGGGAACGCGTAATACCCGAATTAATCAAGTTGATTGAAATAATACGTCTTCTTCAAGCGTTCATGTACATACCGGATGTACCAATATTAAATAATTTGCAAATGAAAACGTCACTTGCATCAAATAACTTGACCCTTGCCGCATTGTTCGATTAAGTATGTTATCAGTGATTTCATGTATGTGTAATCGTGGATAAGTAAGAAAATCAATAAGATTTATGAAATGTATATAACATGGTATGAATCGGAATAACAAGATAAATAGTTTTGATTCATATTTTGACTCTGAAACTCGCAAAATATGCGATATTAGTGATAACTCATATTGTATAGTATATACAACAAATTTTCTAATAAAATAAAATTATAAAATATTATATTACAATATATTATATTATATATTATTATAAACTGCAAAAAAATGAGATGGCTTATGATTGGTTTATTCAATATAATATATTGTGTATTTAAAAGTGAAAAAAAATTTTTTTATACAATCATTTATAACATTGTAGACTAAATTTATAGAAAGTATGGTAATAAATTTTCTTTATAATGATAAAAATAAATTATTTAGTTTACTTATATTATTGTAACATTATATTGTTACTTACACAATAATAACAATTCATTTAATTTTTATATACTTCTTAAATTATAACTTTTCATAAAAAATTAATTTAATCTACTTCTATAGACTGTACATAAATAACAAAAATTATTTATGGAAATATTACACAGAAAAAATACGAAGACGCATCATCTGATTTAATCACCAATTATTTTTTAGTCGAATATGAAGTTACCAAAATACTAAATATGATAAAATAATATTTTTTTAAAAATAATTTATATGTTATTCCAAGTAATAAGATTCATCTTACATTTTTCATTAATAAGAATCATTATTCGTCATTAGTTAAAAAAATAGTAATATACTTTGAAATACTTCATTTTCAAGTACTTACATTATGACTATAGAATTAATTATCATATTTATATTTATGAATAATTCAAAATTTTTTTCTTAATCTAATTTTAATAAAAAGCACTTTTACATTCCAATTATAAATTCTTTCATTAAAGTGAAGTATTTTAGGATTTAAATTATAATTTAATTTGTGTTAGGCATACAAATAGTTTTCTCATTTCGTTTAATTAAATTATTTTGAATAAAATATATATTCGTATACATATATATTTATAATTATAAACTTTGAAAATCGTTTTTTATAGATAAATTTATTTTATTTGAAAATAATAATTTTAATAAATCAATGGATTTCAAATAATTTTTTTATAACAAAAGAAGTTAATTTATATTTATTATATACATATAATGATTATGTAGAGCATTTTTTGGTGTATGATTAATTATTTGTAATATTAAATAAATAAAAAAAATGTATTGAAACTAGGTTAAAAACAAAAAATTAAAGTTAAAAATTTAGTTTTAAATTTAATAATGCCAACATTCGATATTGTTGAACAGTTTCATCAGTGGATGTCTGGTTACTAAATTCAATTCAAATAAATGATCAGTTAGTATTATGTCAACTTTTGACAACTAACATCACAATCTAATCTTTCTTTTGCAAAACTTTTCTCAGTGTAAAAGTTTACCAATAGCTTTTTCATGAACTTATATTACTCAGGAATTTTATCAATATATTACTTATAAATTTTACACTTATAAATTTTCTGGAATGTTTAAAAACATTTCTTCCTTTCTATGCATTGATGTTTACTCAGGATTTTCTTTATTCTTATATCCTTGTATTTTAGATAACAAAGCAAGAAGTTTATCAGTAAATGGTAGTTGACGTTTTTAAATGTAATGATGTATTTCTGGAACTAATATTACCAGTATATTTCAAATATTTTTAAAACTAGTAGAGTAATAAATTTCGAGATTTTTACAAAATTCTTAATATAATAATTATTTAAACATTAATAAAGGATAATTTTAATATTTAGAAATTAGAATATTGATTTTTACAGAATATTATTTACATGATTAATATTATTTTGTAAATTTATTGAAATAAAAAAGTATTCATTAAATAGTAATAGCTTATTCCAATTATTGACTTTTAATTTTGTCAATGTATTACACATACCACTAGAAAATTCTATTTTTTGAAAATGTATTTAATAAATTTTGAGATAAATACAATCGATTATTTTTCTATTTATTTTTCTATGAAATTATATGAAAAACCTCAAGGATTTCTTTTGACTGATTAAATCTAACGCATTTTTATATTTCTAAAAAAAACCTGGTGTAAGATAAATATATATATTTATAAAATACATAATATAATTAATAAAAAATGAATATGCTCACTAATAAGTTAAACTTCCGATATCTACTGTATTATGGAAACAATAAAATATTATTTACATTTGTTAATGTACTGTATTCTCTTTGATTTACCTTTTTGATGTAACACGAATTAGGATTTATCACAAAATTTATAATTCTGAGGTGAAATTCATTTTATCCAATTTATGTTCTTCTTTATTCGTACTTAAAAGACATGTAAACGACATAAATGGGGAATAAATAAAGAAATGGAGCAGTGTAATTACAAAATTACAGTCTGAAATTGTTGGGAATAAGTGAAATAGAGAGAGAGAGAGAGAGAGAGAGAGAGTGGAAATACGAAAAACATGAATTAGGAAAAAAGAAGATTAAGAATGGGAAGAATGACTTAATTTCGTTTTTTTTTCTCCATTACCAGTTATATTTAATAATTTTCTCTTATTTTCCTTTATTATGACTAGGCCCAGTTTTCTCACGGGTTACACTACTTAGATAACACACAGTTTAATTATGTCAGTAACGCAATTTTCTTGAAATTTGTATTAAAATATACAAATTTTATATAATTAAATACATTGTACTTATTATTATTATTGTTATTATTATTACTAACGAAAAAATAAGAAAGGTAAAGCAACAGTAATGAAGTACAAGACTTGTGAACAATAAAATGTAATAAAATAAAAAGGTATCATATAAAATAATTAAAATATATTTATAAATCTTTAGGTAAATAGTTTCTTATAATTATAAAATACCTTTTAGTAATATAATTATATATAAATAAATGTTACGCGTACTATTAATTAAATAAGATCAGTGTAAGGTACTTGGTGAATATTATTTATACGTAAAATGAACAACATACTTATTATTTTATTTTAATATATTAGTTATATGTATTCTCTAATATTTCAATAAAACATGTGTAGAATAAAAATAAAGACTTAATTATTGTATCCCATGTTATTTGATTGTTAAAATTAGATTTTTAAGGTATATGTAAATCGACAAAGCAATTATTTACATTTCTTAAGTATGATTGATCATTGAATTTTGAGGGAGAATAGTATTGTATTATCATAAACGAAAAATATAATGTACGTATAACTGATGTCTTTTTATAAACATTTCACATAAATATCATGAAATACATGGTATTACGAAGTAAAATATTTAATTAATTATATTTTTTTTGCATTTTTGATTAGTTTTGATAATAAAATTTTGAAAACAAAATTTGTTCTAGGAATTTTGAATTTAGAAAATTTTTATAAGACAAAAGAAAGAAATATATAACGAATGTTTTTACTTTTTGCTTTCAAATAAAATTTAAATTAACGATTATTTTGTTTTTGAGACAAATTACTTGTTAGCCAAATGTATCTAAAAAATAAATGAAATTATATTTTTGATTTAGGATTCGTTCGAGTTATTAATTTAAATATTTTTATAAATTCGATTGACACGCATGGGTGTCACAAGTTTTACTAAAACTTCTCTTCTTAGGGTTATGTAAAAATATTTTTTAATAATGTTGGATAAAGCTGAATGTCGTATTTACAATTGTATTTCTGAGTGGCATTAGAGTGTAGGTATCGACTGATGAAATATTGACATTCCAAAAGTTCTGAACAAATAATCTATAATTCATAAAAAAACGTTCAATTTGTTTTTTAAATGATGTGCGGTTGTAAGAATTGTGTTGCGTTGTGTTGTTATGATCAAGCTGATACAAAGCCAAGAAATATTATGGCGTGGAAGACGACTTTACGTCGCCTCGCCAACCGTTTAAATCGCCTCTCTTAAAACAAGACATACGTGGTAAAGAAAATAATAATGCGTCTGGTAAAAGTCGGTGGCAATTGATCGGTTACCACCACCTCGGGCGTCCTCTCACAATTCAAAACGTTCCAACATGTCCCTCCTCCTTGATCTCCTTACAACACACGTGCAACCTTATCCAGAAGCATCAGGGCCTCGCCAAATTCGTCCCGCAGCTCTCGATCCTCCTCTCTGCCCACGTAGGCGCATCCGAGTGCTGGAGTGCTGGCACGTGTCGCCAGAAATGCGCGTAAACGAAAAGCCCGAGTCAATTGAGAGGACGTCGCGGAGCCATTAATTCTCGTGGGAGTCGTCGTGGTGCTCGGGCCCCGGGTGATCCCCTCCTCGCGAGTCACTCCGCGAGCCAGTGGCCCTGGCACGCAGACCGAGCAGATCTTCCACGTGCGTCCGAGCGCGACAGACAACACCCAGACCCGACAAGAGAGCCACTAAGAGAGGCAGAGGGAGAGGGAAGGAAAGAAGGGACGGGACACTTTCTCTCTCTCGGCACTGGTGATCGCACCGAGACCCGAGCGACCGAGTCAGTTTCGAGCGGTAAGAGGATCGGTTGAGTTGGTTGAGTCGGTGTCCGGAGGCCCTCCAAGAGCAGAGGATCGCGGTTCTGCTGGTGGACCTTCCTCGGGCCCGGTCTCAGGGACAGGGACCTGAATTACCGATCCGGACACTCTTTTTCCCTCTGCTTTCTCCCGGCACGAAAATGCTTTGCCAAGGTTACCCTGTAGCTGGGGACTTTGAGCTGTGCTTCTGTTGCGTTTGAATCACCAAGTGGACCAGCTCGCGAGTTAGAGTGAGTGTTTGAGTGTCGTTACGGAGGATTATTAATAGTTATAAACTTCAGTTAATAGTGAATTGAGTGTAGGTATAGAAGTACTTGAGTTTTGAAAGTGCAAAGTTTAATGTAAGGGGAAGAGGGAAATAGTGGATAACCGTTCGCACAGGCTCAGGCCATCGTACGGAAAATTGACATCGATTTTTTTCTTTTTCTAGCTTGTAAATTTACTGTCAACCAGTATCTTAATATTTTAAAACTGAAAATAAAATCCTTGAAAATTCCCTAATCCAATTGAATTGTGTGTGTGTGTGTGTGTGTTTTTAATTTATTTTTTAATTAATTTTGAAAACACTGCAATGTCACTGATATTGCAATCTTAAAAGGGAAAGCTCGGATAAATGTCAAGCTTACATATTGATAAAGCAAACATCTCATAGCCTTAGAAGTGTTCTGACCACAAATCTATAGTTGGATCCAAAGTGAGATTGAAGTCACGTTCGGAAATTTCAAATAAAGATATTAGGGTCACGAGCTTTAAGCTTTTTTCTTCATAAATATTACATAACAGAGTGTGCCGTAAAGTGTAGTAATTGCACAATACACATTGATTTTTGGTTGGCCTGTTTGAACGCAAACGTTTTCTGTGTTTTACATTTCCTGGAAAATGTTGTTCCACTTATTTGCAATACTGAAAACCGTCAATTCAAACTTAAGTACTTGAATTATAAATTTTAAATGTGCCCGTTCATTTATAGGGCTCAAAGCATGTTTTAATTTATTAGGGACCACAATATAATGGATATTAATACTCATTTTATTAATAATGATAATATCGGTATTTAATCAAAGATAAGTATTAACCATAATATGAATGAGAAATAATAATAAATCAAGTATCAATGGAAATGTCTTTATATCTTTAAAAAATTATTAAATTTAAAATTTTATTACAACGAAGCATCGATATTTAAAAGAAAAAACAAATCAATTTTTTAATGCTGCCAATACACTACATTTTATAAAAATTGATGTTATTTTTATTCATTAATCTACATCAGATATCTCTCTTATTGAGTTTTTTTTTTATTTGCGATTTCGTGTTACATTGGATGAGATTGAATAAATTGCCGCGTAGTCTTTTTATTTGAAACAAAGTATACACATTTTCTATCGCATGAAAATATCGATATTAAATAATTTATATTAACATTTGAGTGCAATTTTCTGTTACACCAAATTTTTAATATCATAAAACTTGTTTGATCTGTAAAAAATATTACAAATATAGCAGCGTGAATTTCCACTTTAACGCATTGATGATAATTTAGTTTCTTCTGTTCATTGTAGAAATAGACAATATTGAATAAACTGAATTTAAAAAAGATGCTTAACATATACAAGTCGATTAATTTTATGTACTTCAAATCTTAATTTTTTTTTAAGTAATGCAGGTGCAGAAAAGGCCGTCATTCATTGTAAATTCTTTTTAAATAATATTATGTCGAAAGTTTACTCATGTTACTAGGCACCGGTTATCAGTTAGACATTATGATAAAAAATAAAAAGATGTTTGTTTCCGAATATCGAAATTCACTTGTAGCTTGTTATTGCGTTTTTTAAATATATATTTATATTATTTACATTTGTACGATTAAAAGTCTTTTGGACCCATAGATTTGCATGTAGGCTATTTCCAATTGATAAACTAAAACTTAGCATTGATTAGCAATAAAAATTTAATCGACTGTCTTCATTTGTGCAAAGACATAATAATGAATTAATTTCTTGGAACGCAGCCCATTAAATAAGATTATCATATCCAATTTCTTTGACACATGAAAGTTAGCGCTCCCTCATGTATCGCACGCAATATAAAAAACAACTGGGAATTAGCGATATTTTTAATATCGGCGTCTGACTCACGGCAGGAAAATGTGATACACATTTTTAAGGCTGCGAAAGTACAATTATAATGATCTTAATGTAGGCATAATTGCTCCTGTAGGTACGCAAGATTACACCGCGGTATTAATAGCGTATGTCAGAGTAAAAAATGTCGAGTGTGTACGCGAGTGGTTTGAAAAAGGAAGTAACGAGATGAATACGAACAGGAATAAAATGGAGATTGGTCGAATAAAGAATAAAGTATATTTTGCGTGCGGCTATTAATTCCCCGGACAAAAACGCGAGTAAAAACGCACCCGAACCTTCGCTGCGGACGCTCTCGTTATCTAAACAGCTGAGGCGCCTCGGTTGTTCCTTTATCCCCGGATCGGTCCTCTTTCTTCTCCTCGTCTCTCTCTCTCTCTCTCTCTCTCTCTTTCCCTCTCTCTCTCCCTCTCTCTCTCTCTCTCTCTCTCCCTCTCTCTCTCTTTCTCTCTCTCTACATCCGCCCGACCTTGGCGAGTGGCTTGTGAAATCGGCTGCAGCCTTCGACGACGTTTTTGGTCAGACGTCCTTTTCCTCGTTTCTGGAACTCCGCAAGGACGCCTGACATGCACTCTCGATCTGTTTACTATGTATACATACACACACATATACAACACTCCTCCTGCAATTGCATTTATGACATTTCGTTTCTGAGCTCTTTTTCTCGTTTTGACTCATTTTGACTCATTTTTTTGTGGGTTACGGTCGGCTCTTTTCTAGACATGGCTAGTTTTCCTTGTTTTCCTTGTTTTCCAGCCTATCCTTTAGTGGCTTTTTCATTTTCTCAACGTACAATTAACCTCAAGTGGTCTTTTTTTATTGAAAGCACAAATACTCAATGTCGCGTTATAATTGCAATGCATTAAGTGTATTTGTACTTGTCAATATAAACCTTTATTTACGTCGTGAAAAAACAATTTAATAAGCATTGATCGAGATTAATTTCGAATGTATCTTAAAAAGACATTTCTGCAAATTAAACTCCTAATCTATCAGTCGTTGCAGCAAAAATACCCAGAAAATAATAGGTTATCTGAGATCCAAGGCTGCTGTTTCTCATAATGAAGCATGATTTTCGCAAAAAACAAAATCAACACAATAATTCAATCTGTAGAAGGAGGGAACACGTGTATGCAGATTTTACGAAAAATTAAGAGCGGAAGGGCTTAATCAGAAAGTATATGTAAACATTCGTGTGTACTAGGACAAAAAGAGTAAGAAAAACAGAAGCAGCAACTTGGTGCCGGAAAACACGTGTTCGAAGTCTCTCTCTCTTTCTCTCTCTCTCTTTCTCTCTCTCTCTCTCTCTCTCTCTCTCTCTCTCTCGATCCCTCGATCCCTCGATCTCTCGATCTTTGCTCGGCAACTGGCATTCGACGATTTAAGAACGAACAGTTTAACCTAGATTATGTGCTCCGAGTGGAGCGATAGTCGGGATGCTTGGCTTTATACTATCGCAGTTTCTGGCTTCGTACCGGGAGATCTTGAGTACAAAGTTGGCTGTTGGAGTGCTGACACCTCACCTCGATCCTTTACGACGTACTCACTCCCGGGAGATTGATTTCATTTCAACTTTTTTTATCGAGCTCCTTGGCGAGTGGATCAGCTTATTTGTGTGTTGCTTGCTTCATCTTTCCACGAGATCTATGCTTACGCTATATTGTACTATATTATTTTGTTGGGTATTTATTGTTATTATCAAACGTATTTGACATTTTTATTCGAATTATTCGATCATTAAAATTTCTCGATACTAATGGATAACTCGTAGAATTCAGAAAAACTTTCCCAAATGTTTATTAAATATTTACTTGATTTAACTTCTTTATTTTCTTATGCGATATTGTGGGCTTACAGATAAATACATTGATTTAATCATAACTTTGATAAAGCTTGAACGAAATTTCAAGTATAACGAAATTATTTCCACTTTACAAAACAAGTCAAATAGTACGTTTTTCTTTGATTGTTTTAAAAGTATTATTTGTAGAATATTTTACATCATAATTACATTTATATTACAACTTTCATTTTATTTATTACAAAATCAAACTCAAACAATGTAATAAGGTAAATATATCGTTTTAAAAAATATTCAAAAATTCATTTTCTTTACCATTAGTACACCGAATACATTTGAAGAATTTTAACAAATGTTTAGCAGATTGATATAACAATTCATTTCTACGTAAAAACTGAAGATAATAAATGATTATTTAATATAATATAAATTAATGTAAAAGCAAAATACAAAATTAAATAGTATAAAAAGAAAAAGTAATACTTATTTCGCAAATTTGATTTGATTTTTAATAATTGTAAAAATTAGATCTAATAAACCTTAAATAAATAAGAAAACAAATTTATAAATTGTATTCTGTTTTTATACTGTTTACAAGTTTATATTTTTATTTAATTAGATAATTTTGAAAATTGTCTTTCTTAAAAGATATTACATACTTGTACTTCATGTTTGAATTTATAATGAAATTATTAAATTTTATTATTATTCTTATTAATAATGAGGTTTGATTTTTAATAAATAAGAATTAATTATAATATTTAATAAAATATAAATTATTGTTATATAATACAATACATAAAATATTTTGCTAATAAATTATAGAAGCATTGAAACGGACATAAAAACACACACACACACACACACACAGATACATTAATTTGTAATCATTTCGCTATATATGTAAAATTTGACGTTATGTAGTTCTGAAACAATTGCAGCTCAAAATTATTGAATTTGATATTTCATTGACGATGTTCATTGACCTAATTTTTTAATAAAAAATGACGAATACTTAAAACTATTGGAATTAATTGAAGTTTATTAAAATGCTATATTTGTTGCAATATATTGATTTTATGATGGATATATATTTTGCTATCAATATGCTAAAAATATAAATCCATTAATAAAAATGTTTGGTTATTCTCATGTACACACTTTAATTCACCATTTGTGGAATGATGCTACATAAAATGTTTCATTTGTTCTAAATTATACGAATGAAATATTTTATAATATGAATATTTTGCATACTGGTTGACGTAAAACAAATTAAAAAATTTTTTATGTTTGGAAGCTTTAATTTCAATTTCTCATTGATACCAAGAGGCAACAGTTTATCCTGAAATAGCTACTATAAAAGTACAATGACAAAAAGTATGTGGTGTAGTGAAGTGATAAAAAATTTTTATAACCTCCGAGTCTTTAAGATTCAGGCTAAAGGTCGAGCATATAATAAAAATATGTGCAAAGTTTAAAGTGATGCGAGTCAAGGTAAGACTCGACCGCAGAAGGTGACAAATTTGAGTTACAAGGAATGGGAGAGGAAAGACAAAGCAAACACGATGGACCGACAAATTCCCAGCAGCACTCTCGCGACTCTCCGGGGGATTCTTATCAGTTCCTTATCACGGGAGAATCTCGGCCCATACGATCTGTGCCTCAAGAAACAATTGGCCAAGCGTCAATCTCTTCAAAGACTTCGGCACATAGGTACAATTACATACAAAATATATGTACAATCAAGCACACACACACACACACACACATTATTGTTGAATGATTCTTCTTACTATAAAACAATTTTAACAAAGCAAAAAATAATTTATTTAATATCTTGATACAATGTACTTGACTATACCAGTACTTAATGATTATTTGAGATAATAAACTAGATAGGAAATGTAGTTTAAGGAAAATTAACCTAAATAACCGAGGTTTGTGAAAAATTATATTATTTACAAAACAGAGCGGTATATGGAAAATAAAATAAATAAATTAAATTACAATATCCAATAATTATATCCAATAAACGGCATCTGTGTGAATAATATCAAATCGCATAAAATAGAATTTTAAAGATTGAAGAACGTGATCTTTGGGATTAAATTTTTCGTTTTTCTTTATTATTTGTAGAGTTTCTAAAATAAGTATAAGGAGTAAATTTAAAATTAATTTTTATGTAATTTATTTTTTCAAATAACGAATTCGAATTCTAAATAAAAGATGAATAATGGTGACTGCTAAACAAAGATAGAAGAGCACAAAATGAGTCATTAAATATAAAATTGCTCATAAAATGAAAGGATGAACGAACAGTGCAGAATTAATCATCGAGAAGCGTCACATACAAAAGAGTTTTTCTCTCTCGCTCATTCTATATACATTCCCAAGAATGCATATTTACAAAATAAATAGAAGTTTATGGATAAATGTGGTAAATTTCTCTCGACGTCGTTTTTTTATTTATTGTTATGGCTGTAATTGAAATAACTCAAATAACTGATATCTACACTTGCACACGATATCAATTGGAATTTTAGCTGTTTGAATTTTCTTAATTAATTTTTATTACGAATAATTTTACACGGACTTTAATGTAGTTTTCACAGTAAAAAATATTAAAAAATTATTTAATATATTGAATTTGAATGATATTGTATAGATAATAATTACAGGTATATATTCAAAAATAAATGATACTACACATTGATTTTATTGTCCTTAATAAAGAGTTTCTAATTATACTGGTTCATCACACATTAATCACAGTATGTTATGTAACTAATCTATAGCTTAATTCACAAATTTTATCTCAAACAAATCTTTCAACTCAATAGCGATTGTTTCTATACACTTTGAAAAAGTATGTAGCAATCGTCGGTGTTAAAACCATTTACTGGCTTATTAGTCAATAATTTTAATTATTCATTTTGCTGTATTTTTTAACGGTATTGTTCACAAAAACACTAATTATATAAATATATTAGTAATCATATAAATATATGTCATATTTTAAATATCAAAAATTCATTCATTTTTTTCTTAGCCATTTTTTGTTGTTTTTTTCTTTTTATTTAAGTGACGAAACTTTAAATGAGTATTAAAAAGTCAAGAAAACATTTTTAAAGCATTAGAGAATAATTTTTCTTCGCAGTAAATGACTTTAAGAAAAAGTTTTAATTTTGAGCGATGGTCTAGTTTTACTTACAGTCTTACTGTCGAAAGAACCCACTACTTTTTTTCGTACGGAGATCATCCAAATGACCTATAAATTAATAGATATTTAAAAATATTCATAAAAACAGTTCATGGTATATTGTACAACATTGCTTGGATATGAAAGAAATTTAAACGTAGTAAGTAAAAAAAGTATATTTTAATTTTAATATTAAACACGTTTTTTGGTATTATCAAATGCTGGGTTCAATGTTCTAATGAATATATTTTTATCTGAGCTTTATTTATACGATAGACACTCTATAGGTAGACGATTCCACTTATATGCAATTTCTTACAAGAAAAGCAGTTTCAGCGTCGTTAAGTTGTGTCCTTTCAACACCAAACTGAATCTCCCTGTTTATTTCACTTCTGGCATTTCTATTAGTCGTTCGGTCCGTTACTACCTGGATTTTCCGACTCTTTTCCGCCTTTCATTTTTTATATTTTATGTTTTATAATTTATATTTTATGCACATGCTTGCCTCATCTTATCAGAGGATCGAGTCACCATAATGTCATACTTCTGTCATGCCAGAATTTAATTTAATAAAAAAAAGCGTAGTATCAGATGAAGAACCATAAAATTAATTAAAAATACCTAGTAGCACTATAATTTTTAGATATACAAAAAATTTTTGATCATCAAATTTCATAATAATAGTATTGAACCTTTGTTCTGTTCATAATAAGAGGACTTTTGTATCTGCCATCTTTCTTCTTTCATACCATTTATCAAGATTACAACACTATATTCAACTTAAAAAGGCTTCAATTGTATTTGCTTTCCTGGTTACTTACTAGTGAAGATTTAAACATAAAGAAAATATGATTATTTTTCTAATTCATAAATATAAAGAATACATGTAAGTCGAAACTGTTAACCGAGTTATTCTCAAAATTAAAAATTTTCATTTTTTAATCATCCAATACTATATTACTATTAAGTATATTATAATATATAATTTTTGAAAAATATTATATTATGAGTATGAAAAAAATACATATAATAATTTTACTACAATTTTTTTTTGAGTTCAATAAATGTGAAGTTAATTAGAAATAAATTGAACAATGAGATAACAATTGGTTCTGCAAATGACTTTCAACCATAGCTTCCGCGCATTATTTTGATGCTAATATCTAATAAAGCATAATAGAAGTATAAAAATAATTATACCTTTTATTATTTTAAGACATTCTATATTGTTTGTACTTTGTATTTATTTTATAACTAAGGAAATTATTAGTAGGTTTGATATATATATAATTTACCGTTCGAACAGTTTGATAAATTTTGAAATATTCCGAAAAATCCTTAATTATCGTAAACTTAAATTTATTTTATAAATATTTGCTTTTTACAATCAACATTATTTATTTTCATGTTATATCTACTTTGATTAAAGAAATTTAAATATAACATTAAAAATGAAATCCTCCTTTGCATAATTTATTATTTATTATTCATTTTTTTAACGAAGCTCAAATGTACTAAAATACATACGATCTGGTAATCAAGAGCATTTTACGACATTATTTGTATTTGAAAAAATAGTAGGACCCTGATATTTTGTCAACAAGTAGGCGTAATCTCTGCCTTTGACGGTCTTCTGAAAAAGTTACATTCCAAGTCAAAATTCTTCTTAAATAAAACATTTTCTCAAATCAATTTTCGGATTAATTATGCCGTACACGCTCTTACTTAACAGACTGTAGTACTTGAACAAATGAATCACTTATCCTTGAAAACTGGTTTTCAATAATTCTTCACATCATCAACTCTAAAGCTGTTCCAGTATATTCCAGATACATCTGAGTAAGCAACATATAAATAAATACAAGCCTTGGTCATGTGTCAAAATTTGTTTTATACGTTGCATAGGATATCCAAATTTAGTAAATGTAAAGTGCAAATAATAAAGTTATCTTTCGTATATATCTGTATTAATATTAATGCTTATTGTATTCTTATATGAATCCTTTGGAACTTAAATATTATTTCAGTTTAACCAGATTCACAGTTTATAAATTCGATACGAATTTACAGGATGTCCATATTCGAGTAGTCCATTGAAGATGGTATAATTTTTAATTATCTATATTAGTGCCGAGGATTACTAGCCACTTTTGTGAGGATTGTAAAATTTGATTGACATATTATGTAATTAGGGGTTAGGACACAGTATTCACATACTAATTTATTAAATAAATCAAAATTTAAATAGATATTACAATTATGTACACGATTTTCTTAATTAAAATCATAGGAATAAAAATTATAATATGTATTATTATATTCAGAAAATTCGTGTCTCATTTCTTGCGGTGTAACTCTTTTACAATGGTCTATAAACAGTCCGGCAATATGCCAATGATATTCTTTTTTGAAAAATATAGTTACCCATTTCTGTAGATTTCTCTAAAGATTTTTCTATGCAGAGGAAATAAAAAAATATTTATTTTCTGGCTTGGTATTGTAGCTTCGATCCACATTTTTTCTTTTTGCTCAATTTATTTCTCTCTGGACACATATTAACCTTTGACATTTAGCCTTATCTTCCATGTATCTTCTCATTATTGTTCGCCTACTCACTCGCACATCTCATTTCCACATACTAATTAATATTATCTATCATTCATCAAAATAATTTAGAATACAAATTTACGAATTAAATTTAAAATTAGCTTTTACTTAAAGAAGTTAATTTGATTCAACAAATATACTAAATTTTGGTGGATATTTGAATATCTTATTCAGTGGTCCAATGAAAAATTTTGAAACATATAATTTTTTGTATTTTAACGTTTAAAAATTTTATTTTATATAGTAAATTTTATTGTAAATAGTATAAAAAAAATTTATTAAAAAAAGGAAATAATAATAAATGACACAAAAGCACAAAAGGTCTCTTGGCATTTATTATGTGATTGAAAGGACGGGAATTTAAGCAACCTCAAAAGGTATTTTTACTGTAAATTTTAATGTACCATCTACGTAGAATAATCTATGTTTTAGAGATTAAAACGTCACTAAATCGGTAAACCAGTAAAATATGTGACC
Organism: Eupristina koningsbergeri; assembly: GCA_018907245.1. NCBI lineage: Eukaryota > Metazoa > Arthropoda > Insecta > Hymenoptera > Agaonidae > Eupristina > Eupristina koningsbergeri. Next base: position 994,079 of record JACCHV010002892.1, on the reverse strand, counting down.
GAAAATGCGTATTCTCCAAGCGCAGGAAATCCGCTCCAAAGGTTTTCCCAGGATGCAGTCCACTTTCAATGCCCAGAAAGTGACTTAAGTTGAATTACGAAAGTCACTTTCTAAGCAAATACATTATTTGCATTTTCATAACTACATAATCAAAAAATTTTTCTTTTTTCATTCTCTTTTTGTGGCCAGGGGTTGTAAAATCGCAAACTATTTTAGATTTCTTGAAAAATTTACAATACTTCAAGCTTCGGGCAGATGATTGAATTGCACATTATTTTTTTTACTCTTGCAATATAAAATACGATACTCATAATATATTATACTTTACATCAAAATACATAGCTAATAATATCGTATTATTCAAAAAATATTTTCACTTTTTTTTTTTTTATAAACTTACTACAACGGTGTATAACAATTGTAATTTAGTTGTATAAGTAAAATCTAAAATTAGTATATTTAAAACTCATTAAAGGATTGTATTAATGTATAGAACTATTATTCTATTTTTTTATCAATTATCTATTATTTTGAGACTGAAATAAATACGGGCTCATGTTGGATAACGGATCAAATAAATTTAGTCACAGATTTCTTATACTCGAAATAGTTATGTTCTAATTTTGCTTTTCCTAAGAAATAATTTTCTTTGATTTTATTTAATTATACTTTTTCCATAATTAGTAGAATTACAATAATTCAAAATTGGCAAATTTTAGATTCTTTTTTTACAGTCAAAATTTAATTATTAACTTTCATAATTTTTATTTTAAAATCATGGAGATATTTTATGCATATAAAGATTTTAAACAAAGATAATTAAATAATACACTTAGCATTAAAAATTTTTAAAGATTTTTAATATAAAAAAATGATAATTTAGAGAATATTTTATAAATTAATAAGTTTTATGAGATTTTAATTAAGCTCTTTTGATCAAATTGATAAAGACAAAATTATAATTTTTACGTTTCCATTGCAACATAATATTTACTGAAAGTTTTTTGAATCAATAATTTTATAAAGATAAGCGTTTTAATTTACGATCATCCATATAAAAGCATTTTTTTGTGAGTAGATCCTTGTGTTTGTTGGCCAAGGACTAAATAAACTATACAGTAAAAAAGATAAAAAGTTGTGTAGTTCAAAATTTTGGCAATAAAGGACAGATATTTTTTCTCAATACTTCTAGAAATACATAAAAATTTGAAATTATTCCTGTCGCTATTAAATCTTTCGGTTGTAATTATCTTTTTTCCATTATTTTTATTATACAGAGAATTCAAGACCTATATTGAATTCTTAAATTTTTTAAATTATAAAGTATTCCAAATTTGCAAAATACTGATATAACTTAAAATTTAATGAAACATTAAGTTAACATCTATAATTATGTTTAATTGAACTATTTTTAACTTTAGATTATAATAGTATTTTCTGAGTTCTATAAATTCATTGTATATATTATATTGAAAATAGATTTGAATGAAATACATAAATGAAATAGAAACTAAATTTAACCTTAATACAGTTTGATTTATTCGTCACATTAAATCCAATTTATTCTTTAACGAAATTTGATAAGTTTTCTAATGCGGATTGATCGTATATATTTAAAATAAATTTTTTATCTTTCATAGTTTGTAAATAATTAATTTATAAAGTTTAAAAATCAATAAATTTTTTGTCATAATTTAAAATATAAAAATTCTGCTCATCATTTTTAAAATAATTAACGTTACAATAAGCTTTTCCTTTTATAACTTTTTTTTATTTTCAATATGCAATTTATCCAGAAAATATATTGCGTAGCTGAAAAACAGTTGAAATATCCGGCGTATTCTTAAGACATCGTTTTGAATAGATTCAATCGATGTTGCATCAAACTATCTACGAATATTATATATTTTTAGCTTCTTCTCTCGATATAATAATTTTTACTCGCTGACACCTTTATGTAAGATATATATCACATAATGTTTATGGTATTTATTTTAGTATTACATACTATTCGAAGTGATAAATTTATATTTCTTGAAAACTCAAGTTTTGTTAAATTTTTTAAGATTTGGATGTTTTATATTTTTATTATAAATATCTGTATTTTACAATTAACACATCGTTTTCTGTATTCATTAATAGTTTCCTAATTATTATATCCATCAAATTATTCTTTATTGTTAATCATACTGCAATTATAGAATATTTATTAAAAATTTTTAATAAATTTTCTAAAATTGAATATTTGTAAATAAATAACCACTAATAACAATAAAATTAAATTTTATACACTTAAAATTTTTGTATAATTATTCTACATTGTATATTTAAAACGTTACTTGATCTTTGTTGTTTAAGGGTTGAATTAATTTACTACAAATATTATTTTAAAATTTTAGTTTAATATGAATAAATATCGTATATAAATATATTTTTTGATCATATATATTTTATAAATATCTATTAAAATATAAATAATGAGGAAAAAAAACTTATATATAAAATATCAGCCATATATATGTATATTTAAAAGTATATTGTAATATATTAATAATAATAGTAAAACATATCATAATCCTGTATAATATATTAAATTTTTACACCTTTAACAGTTTAATATTTTTGTATTTCTTAAATTGAAATATGTAAATTTAAAAATTTTTATTTCATGTATAATATGCGATAGTATAGGAAAAAAAATAAGTTTGAAGTATAAAGTTATTTATATGTTCATGTTATAGTTTTTAAATTCCATTTATATTGTATAAATATTATGAGAAAACAAATCATAAATTATTGTATTTAATAATATTTAAATAAAACACTATTTAAAAAAAAATAAGACAACACTGTTTTTTGAAATTTAATTTGTTAATATTAATATTATTCAAATATTTATTAAGAATTATAAATTTTATGAGTTTTGGGTGTAAATTATTTATGACTTCAAAATATATTTTTTTACATTAATTTCTTAAAAATGTTATAAAAATACATTAAAAATAATCAAGACAATCAAAATACTCTATTATAAAAATATATTTTATATTTTATATTTTATATAATAATAGAAATCACATTAAAATGACAAGAAAATGAATGATAGCATAAAACATTGAAGAAAAACTTAACTTTCGCGTTCCAAATGTATTTTCTGAACGTACTTCATATTTATGAACCCTAGAATTTGCATTCGGAGAAAAAGAGGAAGTATAAAATTGCTGAGAACTGTAGTCTCAATGAGGACATGTTATACGTGTAAGAGGATATACTTCTTATTGCGATGGGGATGCTAATTGTTTTCTTCGCTTAATTTGAAATCTCTTTTTTATCTCATTGCGTTTTATATAACTGGCATCTTCACAAAAATCAACTTTCACTAGATCTTTTTTCAGTTAGTTTAGAAATTGTAAGTAGTGTATAAGCAAAGAAATAGGAAATTGAAAAGACAAAAAAAAATCTAATATTACGTGTCCAATAAATAAAAATTCAATTCAATGGAGAATTGTATTTATTAAGCAATATTTATTTTTAAATAACATATGAATAATTTTTATTCTTATTAAAATTCTATCGGGGATATAATTATTAAATTTTTTTTTGATATTTTGTTTTTATATCAAATAATAACTTTTTAAATGAAAAATACTGTTTAATGAATTAAAAACGAAAATAAGACTATTTGTTTATATAAAAAATGTGATTTCATTCTATTTTTTTATGCATAGTTTTCAGAAATTATTTTTTATTCCTGCCTTTTATTTTTAATTTAATTCAGCTTTGAATTTATGAAATTTAAAAGATTAATTTTTTAAACCTTTTGAAATTTACGATTATCGCGTGTAAGAATAATTTGTATTATTGTTGAATCATCAACTGTGGTCGACTCATAAAAACTTCTCATCTCAAATCATACTGAAAAACACTTGTACCTTCTATTTGAAAATCACACATATTATGTTTCAAGTGGTGTTGGAGCATTTGGTTTCTAAGAGTACATTATATCTTAAATTTCTTTACGCACAAAAACGTAGATTGAAAATGAATAAATAGAATAAGTGAAAGAGGCTCAAAGAAAGAAGATAAAAATAAAAAATGAAAAAAAAGATGTTCTTGTAAGATGTGGCTATATGGAATTGCTTTTCTCCTGTTTTTCTGCCTACCTACAATAAATGTCTCGCATCTCTCCCCTTTATAAAATATCTTTGTGTTTCCCGAGAGAGATGAGGTCAAAAGCGAGAAAAAAAAACGTATGTAGCAGATAATGCACAATGTAACAACATTTTATAATAAAGAGAATAGAAATTATTTCTTCTGAGGCGGCACTTTGATACATATAATTTTATTAAAAACGAGTCCTAATTATTAAAAACAAACAATTTTTTTTATTCTAAATCAATAGACATTAGCAATCATTCGTTGACAGAAAAAATTTATAAAAGCACAATAATCTCTCATTAAGAATATATCCAACAACTACAATAACAATATTTAATAATAATTAAAATAACAATAATAATAAAATACGGGACCCAAATAAAAATGAGTTTAATAAATCGTCCAATGTCGAACAAAATTGAAAGAAAAGAAATTGTATTAAAGACGAGAGAAGATTAACTCAAGATCATCAAAGAAACCTGAGAATTTCAAATGAGTCATACAAAAAATGATGGAATAATACTTTGTAAGAATTTTTCAAATTATCTAAAAAATGCGGATAAAATTGATAAAAAATGATCACGAGTGCATGAATTTCGAAGAAGATACGAGGAGTTGAATTGCGCGTATTTCAATTCTGTTAGTGTCTATTCCGAACCCTCGGTTCTTGTTCTCCTCGTCTACTTTTGTTTGTTTGGTCGATTATGGTTATCTTTATCCTCTATGATTCTTTTTGAAAAGTAAATTTTTTGCTGAGGAAATTTGTTTATAATCGTATTTAATTTGAAGGTAGGGCAGAAATGTTGTAGCCTTAATAGTTGAACAAAACAAAAACACTAAGGCTGGTTAATGGGATTGAAGATTAATGGGAAACAACAAACGTACAACACTACAAGAAACAATTAATGGTCATCTCGAAGTTGACTCCCCCGTTGGCGAGGTACATTGCATTTTTAAACTGCTCACGTATTGATATAATGATACCGTTAGTGAGTTTTAACTCGATCAACTAAATTTTTTGATGTCTTAAGAATTCTCCTAGACGAATGCAGACGTGAGTCGCATCTGAAGGTTTTTATTTATTTTTCAAGGTCATTCATTCATTAGTTCCTTGACCATACTTGCTACGACCACACTTCGATCTTCTGTCATTTTTTTTTTTTTTTGGTACAACGCTTAGCTGCCTGTTAATCTGCTTTAAAACTCTGATAAAATAACTCAAGCCTGATTTTATTATACGATTGATTCTGTAGGACAGTCTGTCACATAGTAATACTCTATAAAAAAAAAAAAAAATAATTTTGTAAACACAAACAAATTTAATATCGACATGCCGTAAAGCTAAACATTTAATGCGATAAAAATAAGATAAATTAAATGTCATGAACTTTTGATGAATTTGGTAAAATTGAATAATTTTCTTTACTTGCAGTTTTTGATAACTTTATTTTATAATTGTTTTATAATATCTATTTCTCAATTGCATTAAGATAAATAAGGATATGATCAAATATTTATAAATCGACGTCTTCAAAAGTTGAAATGATTTATGACTCCCTAAATATTTCATGCCAATCTAAACGAAAATTTAATTGTTCTAAGAGAATTTTACGATAGATCTAACTTTTACTTTGATACAATATGGTTTTCTTTGGAATCGTGGAAAATATTATTTCACGGATGGTCTTCGAATTGCGCATTTCAGTGAATCATGAAGAATTTTTAACTTTTTCAGTACTTTTTAAACTTTACTTTGAATATCTCTGTAGCTTGTCTATCACTGTATACATACCATTGTAAAAAGTAAAAATATATTTGTAAATTTATCGAGTCACCGTGTACGACCGTGTTAAAAATTGTAAAATCAAACTTTTAACCAGCTTCCGATGAGGAACAAAATAAAAATTATTGCTAGTATGGCTCGGATAATGCAGGACATTATTCTCTCAGACTATGACGACCCTAAAAGTCGAAAATCTCTCTTTGTGCAGCTGTCGGTATTTGTTGAACAATTACAGTGTCGATGAAGACGATGGATTTTTACGATGTGCCCCAAGGTATTTTTGAATTTGAATATTCGACATTCGAAATGCCATAGTCAGAGCAGGAGATCAACGTGTAACTCCCGATTGGTTCTGGCGTGTCCTTGAAGCAAACTCACTTACACTCTTTGTACGTAACTGGATTACAGGACGTGTGTGCGTGCATCCGTGCACGGGTGTTCAGGTGTAGGTAGAGTACGCGTCCATGGAGCAGAGGAGCGGAGTTTGGTTAGAGATCGATCGATATTGGCGCCAAGCTTCTGCCTAACTCTTCCAGAATGGATGGATGGACAGGGGGATGTGTCAGGAGTGACGCAATGATTCTGTTCGAGGAAATTCAATTCCATCACCGGGACGGCCAGAGTTTTTAGCCAAAGACTTTTGGATTCATATCCCTCGATACTCTCGATTTTTATCCGAATCTGATGTTGAGTTCGCACTGAATATTCTGATTCCGGAGAGCTTTGGTTTATGACGTTTTTTGTTTCTAGGCTTGGGAAAATAAGGTCGGTGCATTTTATTCAGCAGAAACCAAATTCAAAACTTTATAATAACTCGTGGGCTAAAAATCAATAAGAATGTCTACGTATAAAATTAACAATTTATGAGCTCGAGCTATTTTTATACAAGATCTAAAAACATAATATAATATGATTTATATAGTGTAAGCTTTTGATTTAATTTATACATTACAATTCTTTCGTATTAATTAAACTGAATGAAATTCTAAAAATAGTACCACATTTATGTAGGATTTGAGGTATAAACTGCATTAATTAACTCAAATACCTTTTTCTTTTAAACAAAAAATTTAAATGCATTGGATTAGTTATTTAAATATTTTAAATAATTGTCATTAAATATTATATAATTAACAGGTATATGTTCTTAATACAAAATAAAAATATAACTAATAATCATAGATTAAAGGCAAAAAAGCAATTATTTCTAATTGTATGATTGAAGTTGAAACTAACATTTAATCATATTAAATTTATCATACTTATGATATTAATTTTAAATAAATACACGGAAAAAAATAATTCAAAATCAAAAATATACAAATATCGAAAAATGTTTCGTTATTTTGATTAATTTTTTTTAATATTAGTTTTAGAAATATCCAATAATCAAGTACGTCATTAAATTTATTTTTTTTCTAGATGGTTTATTGTAGTATTTTTATTTACCGTCTTTCTCAATGACCTAAGTACTCAGAAAAATTAATTTTGGACATATATAAATATTAGTAATACTTTATCTTCTAGAACAATTTGCAAAAATAGATGAGTCTGAAGTTTGTAACGTTACAGTTAGTTTCACAAATTTACTCATTTACGTATATAATTAAATTTATTACTTGTCATTTTAGTTATTATTTTAAATTACTACGTTCATTGCTCATATAATTACACTGAAAAAATAACATAAAATTAAAATATTTGGAAGTTTGGAAAACACTAAATTATTTTAACATTTTCAAATATAATTGTTACATGTATGTAATATATTAATTTTACACTTATATTTTTTTGAAAAACTTATATTATCACTCTTAATTATTGAAGCTAATATTTGAAATTTATGAAAAAAAATTGGTTTCCATTGTTCCCATTGATTCATTCTTGTAATATTTATAAGTTTATTTTACATGATATGTCTTAAACATAAGTTATATTATTTATCATTGTAAATTTCGCTAAGTACTTTATTCCTTTTTTGCTGTTATTCGCCCAATCTGATTTATAAACAGTTCTATCTCGTACCATTACTTCTTTAATTTTTTATCTACATTTAGATAAGTTCAATTTTCTTATTCGTTCTTGTCTTTAGATTGTGGATGATACTCTACAACATAAAGAATCGCTAACTTTACTCGGAGTTTCTCTCAATGATAAAATGATGTTAATTCTTTTGGAAGAAAAGTTATAATAAAAGACAAATGAAAGTTGAAAAGAGAACAGAAAATGAGTTGGCGTTTCAAAGAAATGATCGATTTTTTTATACATTTGAATATAAAGTGTCGAGGCGTAAAAAGAACCTTAATAATGAAAGATCGCAAGGTTCATAGTTTATATTAAATTCATGATTTACAGAATGATCGCATAAAAAAAAGATAGCGATAAGGTTTGGCATAATTTTTTGTTTCTAAAATTTAATCATTTTTGCGAATGTAATTGTGTTCAGAATTTCGCAATAAAAATGTTTTGTGACGATACGATCTATTTTACGAATTACCTATTGCAGTTTGCCTTCTAAATGTAATCAGACGCATAATATTTGGCTACATTTGAATGAATTTAAATATGACTGACTTAATTTGCATCGAAAAAATCCAAATAATACTTGGAGTAAGTGTGCCAAATTTTTTAATTACTAGCGTTTTACAAACCTTCTTTATTGCAAGCGATAATAGAAACAGACGTTACATTGTAATTGTTCTATACAGGACAATTAAATTTTTCAAAATATGTCAATGACTATTTATTTTATAAATTTAAATAAATTAAATTTAAGTTACAGTAAATCAGATTAGGGAAATTTTTGTCAGGAACGTCTGACGGAAGAACGAGTAATCAAGTGGCGAGTAATTTTGTTGGATTGCAAGACTATTACCAAGATTTTGGCCGATTTAAGAATTAAAAATTAAACAAAAGAAAAATTGTACGAGAAAAATTTTATCAAGCATATAACTCGCAATACTGACTTATCGTTACATCAAAAAATAATTGCGCAAAACTTAGGGAATTTAAGCGTAAGAAATTTCTTTGGAATATTTTAGTTTCCACTTTATATTCTTTCAAATTGATTCTTTTGAATATCTCATTATCAAGAAAGATGATTCTCCTTTCAGTCATGAGTATTCAATTGTACGGGTTCAGTGACGTGAGTAATAATTGATACAGAGCCTGCATTGCTATAGAATCAACAGATAATAATAATAATAAAGTACGAGTGCAATTAGTTTACTCGAAATCATGTCGATTCCACCTCACTTTGAATTATGTGCAGCTCTGTTAACAAAACTATTCTGTCATATAAGCAGACACATTCTTAACATTTCTTTTAACGATATTTCCTTATAAACTGGCTCTTCAACTACACTTCAGTGAATACACGAAAAAACAAACATTGGTGAATGGCATAAAGCAATAATCCAGTCCATTTATTGTATGCCGAGTTAAGCCCTTTGAACATTTTATAAATATATTTATGAAAATATATTCAAATTTATCTGAATAGGTTAAAAATAATAATTCATAATACGTGACTATAAATATTTAATGTTGGGCTAATAGATAAGACTTTTTATAATAATCAAAGTTGATTTTTCGATTATAAATAAATTAAATTATTTATTGTCTAAAATTGATAATTGATATAATTGATTGTTATGTATGATGAAGATTATATTTTATTATCTAAGCTGCATGACAAGGTGTGATCTTTAAAATCTCAATATTTTTTATTTCAAAAGAGTTACCATCGAGTAACAATAGAATTCTATCTACATATTTACTATATCATCCAACTCAGCATGTTTTGATTAAACATCAAAGTTTAAATCAGACTTTGCATTCGAGAATGACAGTATTTTTAACTCGATTATAGTCATTTAATTAAGCTTTATTTACATTTTTTATGCGTAGAATAAAAATATTTTAATTAGAATTATTAAAAATCTATAATTATTCTTATTTTAAACATTTTATTTTAATTCATTGCTTTCTATGTATAAATACTAATTAATATTATTTCTGTAATTCTAGGTAAGTTACTGACTCCTTCACTAAGTATAATATTGGGGAGGGTATTTTGTAAGTACATTGAAATATTTATTTATAATTTTAATAATTATTTGTGATCAACTATAAACATGAATTGTGAAATTTTAAAACATAAATCTTTATCTTATATTGCAATAATATTGCATACATTTTTACAAATGATTCTAAAAAAAAATCATTTAATATTATGTTCACGTATGTATTAAAATAGTAAATCATTGTGGTTTCCATTTTTATTTATTTAAAACTATTAATAATTAATAAAAAATAGATCCACAGTACTATTATTTGATCAAAATACAAATAAAATACAAGAAAAATTTTTTACTTTATAATTATAAACTTCTTACTTAAAGAAATTGAGATTTTTGATAGATATAATAATGTAGTGTCAGATTATTAAGTAGAAAGTTATTAAAGACAAGTTTTTACTTTAAAACTGGAATAAATGTTTATGAAAAGTTCTAGAGTTAATATTATATAACGCAATAAATTCATTATACATTATTACAAATTTTATGCGTATAACATGAAAATTAAAAAAAAAAAATATTCAATCATACGAAAAGTATTTATAATTAAAATATCAAAGTTTTAGTATAATTTTAAATTAATCTCAATTTTGAAAGTCAAGATTCAATCTGTTAATTAATATTGTAATAGATTAGAAGACAATTTGAGAATTGCATCAAGCAATTTAAGGATCGATTATTTGGAAATACTTCTAATAGTATATTTTATAAATTTTAAGAGACATAAATTTAAAAATATAAAAATATTTAAGTGTATTTTTTTTATGAGAATGGTGAATTACCGAAAAAAATAATAATAATTTTAATGTCTGATTAAAATAAGTACGGATGAATTTCAATGGAAACGCTTATTCTTGAGAGTAGAAATAGGATTTTAAAGTTTAAGAAAAGTAGTGCCAAAGGAATTTTATTTTATATGGCTACTAAGGATTTGTGTGCTGTTTTAAACGGATGGTCACCCTTTAAGTTTTAAGCCAGAATACATTGCGAGCGCGCATTTACGCCAGCGCGAGTGCGACCCTGACTCCGTCTCGCTCTCGCTCCTCCTCTGGAGCTCTTCCCAAGTGTGAGGGTGGTAGGGGGTTGGAAGTTGGGGTAGGTTGGACCTTGCTGTGCACTTCCCCTGTGGAGACGCACCCGCGGGGGTGGAACTCGGAGTTCTGGCTCTGGCAGTCAGTCCGTTCTCGGCTGGATACGAGGCAGCACGTCTGCTCGCCAATTTCTCGCTCGCGTAACCCCCTTTTATTCGTAATATTAAATTATTAAATTACGTCACCCGACATCAGTTGGTTTCGGTATCGATGGACCCGAGTGTCACCCGAGTGTCCTCTCCGGGTGTCAAGTGTCACTTTTTTTTCCCTTACATTTTCGCTGTATCTCGCGCTATCGCCCACATCGCGCTACTTTCAATTAATTAGGGTCGAAGTTTAAGGGATGATAGGGTGCTTGCTAGTTGTTGAGAGATGATTTCGATGACCCTGACTCACTGAACCGAAACCTGCAGATTGCACGTCAGATTCCTTGTCATCAAAGTATAACCTTATCCTTCTATTAATTAAATTCAAGATTTTCATGTTTCCCCATTGTTGTTTATTAGTGCCAGAATTAGTTCAGTAAAAAAGATAGCAAGACTTATTCTAAAAATAACGTAATATGATTTTTGTATCGACAAAAATTTATAAATTTTATATTAAAAGTGTATCATCAAGAGATTGTGCAATAAATGTCGGTGAAAGTTATCGATACCTAGAGATATTACATAATATATACAATTACATTTTTCTAATTCTCTTATTTCAAGCAAAAACAGAGCTGTGATACATTAAGTTTATAGTTAAACTTTGCAACTGAAATTAACTTTGCTTCTCTTTTACTTGATTTTATCGATATTAAAAATGAAAAACTTCGTTATAACTTTCTTAATAAACTTGCAATAATAAATGTACTTAGTAATAATTTAGAACCATTGTCTTCTTCAAATTCCTTTCATTTATGCATGCAATCCACAGTAAACTAAATTTATATCTTTTTTCATCACGATTCGTTTACAACTATTGTTGTAATTACTATATTATATTATATTAAAATACTATATATTTATGTAATAATTAATGTATCATCTGTCAAAAATAATATGTGTTGCTTAATCAAATAACTAAATAATTTATAACGATATAACCTTAATATTTTAGTATTAATGTGAAAACAAAATTTTGAAACACTAATGTATATATATACAATATTTATATCAATAATAATAAAAGCACGATTGTTTATATAATGCAGATATTATGATATAATTTATAATTTGAAGTGCATTAAAAAAGTAGTACAAAAATAAAAATTACACAAAATAAAAAATATAGTTTATAAATTCATACCTGTACACATGTTAGCATGGAATTATTTGTTAAAAATCCAAAAGTTTTTGAAGAAATAAAAATAACTTTTAAAAAGGGTCATTAAGTTAATTTACAAATGTCAATGTACAACATTAAATATGTTAAATTTAATATATCGTGTTATTTTATATTCAAGATTATTATGTAATATTGTTTAATGAATTTATTTTGTATCTATAATACAACCAATTTTGTATTGATTAAAATTTTCTTTCTATTTTTATACTCATAAGGAAATTTAAAATTAAAAGTTTAATTTGTAATTAATTAAATACCGACATATATGATCTTTTTAATTTTATTAAATATTTACTAATTAAATATTACATAATTTAAGAAAAAATTGATTATGATACCTCTAAAATAAGGTCAAATCGTTTTTGAAACATAATTTATCATTATAATTTCATTATTCATAAAATTTAAATTTTAATTTTTCCATTTAATTTTACTGATCATCTTACTATAATTTGATTAAGCTTATAAATCATATTACATATGGTAAATCGATAATATATACGTATTAAAGACTAAATATCTATTTTTCACAAATTTCGACGCTTTTACTCAAGATTAGGTAATATATATGAACGGTTTTTACACATAAAATTAGAATATCATGCCGATATTCATATTTTTTAGTGTACCTAAAAATATACATTTACTTTTAGATAATATGTAAAATGCACATATAAAAAATAACTATTTCATTAGGAAAATTAAATGATTTAGTTATTTAATAATAAATTTCTTTTGAAATAAAGACGAAATTACTAAAATATAAAACTAGTAAATAAATACACTTATAAATAACATATTTTTTAAAAATATTTTGATATTCTTTATGATCCAAAGTATTTTATTTATTTAAATTTTAGAAGTTTTTATAATATTTTCTATCAATTTTATTATTTCCTAATATTATTTTATATACTCTTGAAAGAAATGTTCCAATTAAAAAAATATTAAAATATCATTAAAATAAATTTTATACTATTTTAACATTAGAAATAATAATTTTTATACACATGAATTATTTCAAATAATAAAATAAGATTTGATTTGTTTTTCGTGTAGTTACTCTAAATGTAATGAAATTGTAATTGCTTAAATGGTATAAATTATTTATAAAATGTGCTTAATTTCATAAGAGAATATCTAAAAATATTTTTATTTAATAAATGAATGTTTTATGTTCTTATAGTTTATTTTGATTTTATGTGTGTAGAATATAATATTGAATGTAAATTTTTCATTTGATTACTGTTTATTTAAAAAAAAGAAAAATTTCGGGCTTCGTAACCACAAGAATTATTAAAAAATTTTTGGAAGGAAGAAAATGTGTTGAATATATTTAATAAAATAGAATAAAATCTAGAATATTATTTATATAATAGCCTTAGATTATATTTATTAAAAATAATGTCATTATTTATTTAATAATAACCTCGATTACTTTATGTTATTTTAAGATAGTTTTTGTAATTATTAGTTTAATATATTATATTTCAATGTATTGGTGTATACTTGACCTTTTTATACTTAATATTATTATGAACAATAATTTGTAAGTGCACTACAAGATTAGTTATGCCAGAGGTAGTAAAAAATTTAAATAATATCGATGGTATGGAAATCTTCAAACTTCTAAAAAAAAGCAAGATTTTAAATTTCAGTTATTTACTATTGTTACAATGAAATATTGTATTATCACATCAAAAACAGTAAATAAGCACCGTGTAAACCTCAAAATTTACAAAAAAATAAAAAAAATGCAGGCAAAGCCAAAACTCACATTAATACGTACATATACAGAAAAGTTAAGCTCATTTGTTTCAAATGCATACAAATATTTACATATTTAAAGTAAAGAGGGAATATGTAATGTTTAATAATAAATTTACACGTCAAAATAATGAAATAATTTAAATGTTCTTAAAAATTACTGAATATGTTTTTGATAGCCATAAATATAACAAACCAAAAAGATAAATAATTGAAATAATAAAAACCATACAAAATCCAAATATCCCTTTTTATTACTATAGTTTTGATATTATATTTTTATACTGTTAAAATTACATATTGCTACTCTACATTGATATATCTTTTAAAACAAACATAACATTTTTTGATTTTGGCTTTATTTGTATATTTTTATAATAAAAAATGTTGTAAGTATTAAATTTACGTTGTCATGGTATTATTTGAAATTCTTTCAACGTTCTTTCTTATTTTTATTTTTATAAATTTATTTAAAAAAAAATAATAATAATTTTTTTTTTATTCTCTTTATTTATATTTAATAGCTTAATATTCAGGAAATGACTAGTTTCTAATTAAATTTCATTCTTATTTTTAATAGAAATATTTTAACTAACATTGCAATGGAAGTTCCTTTTTAAATTTACACTGTTAAATTTGAAATTTTATATTTATATTTATTTTAGTATAGAATTTTGAAATTAAAAATAATTTCAAATTATTGAAAAAATAGTGTTAAGCATAGTTTCATTCAATTAAAATAATAATGTAGTTGTATTAAAAAACCGAATAGATAAAACTTTGTTTTAGTGATAATTCATTTGTATACAAATAATTGTATTACAAATAATTATAATTTTTCTTCTATCTTCATTTATGAATCAACTTTATCAATTTTTTAGAGGTTTATACATTTAAAAATTAATTATTGGTAGTGACAATTTGGAATAGAATTATATGTTTATATTACCGTAATGAGGGGATTAATTTTCTAGAGATTTATTAAAAATTTATGCACAATTCTGTAGATCCAATTATTGAAGTTTTAGAAAAATATGTCATCATGCTTTTGCATCTAAGTATAAATTCGCATGTTAAAATTTGTTCATATATTTGATTAGATTTCAGATTAGTCAAAAAATATAATACTAATATGAGTACGTATATATGTGTGTGTGTAACATAGATATGCCTTCATATTTGTAATGACCTGTATTTATATTATTCATAATAGGAACATATTTTATTTTATTATAATCCCTATTAAAACCAAATTTTATCCCATAATACTCCAATATTAGAATATATTTTTAAATAAATATTTTTAAGAAATTGCAAGAAAAACTTGGATATGTTCGTTAAGTTTAATTAAAACGTAAAATGTAATAAAAGTGCTGGAAAAATGTGAAGCTTCAGGGGAATGTGACGGAAATAAAAATAAAAATCCCACGGCTCTCATCGTGAATCGTGCACCAGGTGAAGAATGATATTGAGTTAAAGGGACACTCGTGAAGAGTGTCACCACTGTGAACCCTGGGTCCTTAGGGTGGCCATGGGGATGGGGCAATGTTCTCCGAGCTCTGCAGAGAGACCCTCCGCAAGGCTGCTGTATACTACAGCAGCGGACGTTCCTCCAGCAGCCCCTCGCCCTCACCTCCATCATCGCCGACCCCCTCGAGCCCCAAATTGTCGGTCCGCAATCAGCACTACTCGAAGGATGTTGGCTACGGTTCTCGCACCCACTCTTCCAAATATCACCAATATCACCAAAGCAAGAGTCACTTTTCCCGGCGATCTCTCTACGAAATACGGGAGTACGTCTCCGCAAAATTATGCTGAAACTTTTTGCAGTGCTCTGACCTCTTTGTTTTTCAAACACCTTTGTCGGTTAATTTTTTGTTTTCCGATAGAGTTATGCGTTATAGTCTGAGGATGCTTTTTCTATTACAGAATGTATAACGATAAATGTACCTAGCCAAAACATGGAGTTCACGAATAAGAATTTCGGAAGAATTCTTTATTTTATTATCAATATAAACGTATCTTTTGTAATCATTAATTATTTTAGTTTAATACATAGATTCAAATTTAAATATTAATAGTTCGATTGAGTATTTCAACGTTTTCATGGAACAGATATTGTGGAATATTTTTTGTGCAATATGATGTAAAAATAAAAGAAAATTGGATTTCAGTACATCTAATTTTTTCCTGTTCAAGACGTCTGTTAAAAGAAAGTATTTTTTTGGCAAAGAATAGGTTAATCTATATCGGTATGTACCACAATTGACTTATCCAAACCTTAAAATTGTCTTTTAAAATTTTATTTTTAATTTTAACGGTAAATGTGGAAGCTTTGAAATATATTTTTTCTCCCGTTGCAAGGAAAGTACGTTTCTATTATAAAAAAAAAAAAAAAAACAAGTATAATCCAATGCCAGATGAAGTCAGAGTTTCATGTTGTTGTCAACGAATCGTTGTCATATGTCAACTCGTCGACGAGTTCGTGGCCACAAAAAAAGCCTGAAAGCAAAGAGCGTCAAGGCAATGCCTCGGACACCCTGATATCCTGGTGTCTGACATACGTGTCCATGTCGTTGGTTCAGACCCCGCACGTGGTCTGAAAGTGAAAAAGGAATAAAAAAAAAAAAACTCGCGCACAGGAAACGTAAGGCGACGCCGACGAACCTCACCAGTCGACGTACGAGTGGCTTGGAATCCAGAGATGGACGTCGGCTTCCTTACGCAGCTACGATCGACTATTCATCCTACGCCTCGACCTCACCTTCCACTTATACCTCGAGTCATTCACCCAGGCATCGCCAACAATACCCCGATCACCACCAACGCGCCAAGTGTCATCGGCGTGGCAGATCTGCTCCGCCAGAGATGCTGCGCAGCATCAGCCTCGAAGATAAGGTCGCTTACCAGAAGCATTGGGACTCCTCGGGATCCGAGTCTGAATCTGAGGATGACCTCTCCACCTCAGGGGATGAAGGTAAGCGTGGATTTTCCGAACCTTCACTCCTTTTCACTTTTAGACAATCGTTTGTCATTCTCGTACCTCTCTTTGTGTTGTGACCAGAAGGATTTTAAATACAAAATTTCAGGATCAAAGGAAGACAATTTTATCCTATTTAAATTTCAATATAATAATTATTTCTGTAAAAAGATTCGTTTAAATTTTTACATGTAGTAAAATAAACAGAACAATATTTTTTTATTATTTGTACATGATTTATGTGTACATTATGTAAAAAAAGTAAGGGTTCTTTTTGTAACATAAATTAAAATGCGTTCAAATTTCGAGAGTTAAATTCTTGAATCAAATATTATTACTAATATTAAATTATTAAGAAAAACCTATATAACACTAAAAAAAGATTTACCATCAATTTTGATTTGAAGAGTAAATCGATGGTAAATCTTTTTTAGTTATATTAACGAACAATATTAATTTCATCAAGAATTTTTACGCTTATATTTGATTATTTGCATTCAATCGACACCAAGAAGTCAAATTTCAATTATTTATAAAATATGGAAATTTTTTTTCTATTTTTCTGCATCTTTGTTTAAATAAAATTATCCAGAATTAATTAGTTTGTAACTTGTCTAAAAATTCTAGTGTAAGTAAATAAATTCGTATTTGTTTAATTATGAAAATTCTAAACGAAATATATCTTCATGCGTTCATAATGTTATAGATCGGTATTGTTGGACGTTGTGTAATTATTGAACTAATCTACGAAGATGAAAAAATTCATATTTCTCCCCCTTCGATACCTAGTGTGTTTTTTTGTATTTGAATTTTGAAATTGAATAAAAAATTATGGTTTAAAATATTGGTTTTATTATGACAACTGAATATTATCGAGTGAAGCTTATACTTTAGATGTCAAAAGTCACTTATAATGTGAGGTTATTTGATATTGTTACGAAGATATCGACGTATGTTGCTTCGTGAATATTCGATGCGTATTGACAACAAGAGATTAAGAATAAATCGCATTGAGAATTTGTGATATTGAGCTTAAGATTTTCGTAAATAAAACATTATAAACCATCAGTTCATCCTATCGTTAAATAAATGCAGTGGATTAAAAACCATTGTATCATTTATGATACAGAATAAGAAAACACCGAAACTGGTTATAAAAATACCGGGACAATGACTGATTACGAACAATACGATGTGGAGGGTCACAGATAAGAAGGACAAAGAGAAGGAACAACGAATATAAACCAGAAAAAGGAGTGGGAGGACCAATACTTGACAGGAAGTTGATAAACAGAGGTTCTTTGTTTTTACCAGTCCATATTAATTTTTTGTTTGAAACACTTCCAGATTCACGAAGATTTAACTTTTATATTGGCTCAAGCGAATCGTGATTTACGAAAATTGTAAAAACCTTTCTTGTTTCTCTCAATTTTATCATTTAATACTCTTAGTTTATGATCCGTTTAATCTCTCTGATCAAACTTGATTGATACCAATTCAGAAATGAATATATTAAATAACTAATATCCTTAGTTTCATATAACAAATATGTGAAAAATATAAATATGAACACATACTTAAATATAATAATATTATTGCTTTAGTTATGTGTTAACTATTTTTTAAATGATATATAAATTAATATTGAGTATATTGTACAAATCGTTTAATTCTTTGAAGTTTCTTACAAATAATAAAACTTTACTTTTAATTGATAGACCATAAAACTCCTGCAATATTTATAATCATATTTTTTAAATTATTTTAAGTATTTAAAAATATTCAAATATTATTTATTATTTACACTTTATTTATCAGATAGTATAAAATGAACAATTAAATAATTATTGTAAACTAATTTTATAGTATGAATTTAATATTTAGAACAAATTTGTATACCAACACTTTTTTATCTAATTTAATAATGAAATAATATATAATATTAATGATTAAAGTTTTTAATATTTGTTTTTAAAATTTGAGGATTTATATTTTTTTTTATAACTATGTCATTCTTTGTAGGCATTTAAATTTATGAAAAATGTAAATACATTTATTTAATATAATTATCATTTTTATTTGTTATAAATAAAAATGAATATTCGGAAATAATAAAATATTAATTTTTAATTGTTTAAAAAGATATTATCAAAATTCTTATTTATTACTAAATATTTTTTTAATGATAGAATATAATATCAAATAAAGAAGATTTTTTAATTTCATACTCAGTCTTATTGGTATTGTTATGTCATAATCAAAATTAAAATAAAGTTATAATATATTTATGCGAATGAAAGAAAGTAAAAACGGCGAAAAAGTATAATTAAATTAAAATGAAAAAAGTAATCATTGATTTTCTTTTAATCACGAGGTATTATTACATAAATTTGATTTGCTTAAAATAAAAATTACTAGATTTTATGGACTAATCGTAGTATTAATTAGGTAAATCAATAAAACAACTACGATTTATTGTAATGATCAAAGAAACGTTTAATCGTATGAGATCATAAGATTTCTTCACGTCTAAGGAATGTCACACGTCATTTGTTAGGGCTTGAGGCACGTGATCGGAACGATCGATAGATCAGATCACATGCGGATACGATGCTCCGCGTGACTCGAATATCTCTTCAAGCTAATTCAATAGACCTTTTTTTATGTTTCTAATTGACTTATATGTTATGTTATTATTAATCATTAGAAAAATAGCTAATTGAATTAAGCAGTCAATTGTTAAATAAACTTGTTTTATATTCTGTTATTGCAATAAAACTTTTATAACATTTCTTTGAGATAAAATTATTTCTGTTTTGACTTACATTTATCTCTTCTCCATAAATTAGGAAATACCATTACACTTATACATATAAATATATATTATCAAACGCAGAAACTAAATTTAATTATTCCAAGGTTATCTTTAGAGGTCGTTTACTGGGGAAGGGGGGGAGGGAATACTGGATTGGTTATTATCGATAACTATTGCGAATTTACAGTTGTAGCAAATGGTTATTGTGAGATATTTACAGAGGGTTAAGCAATGATAACGGGTTATAGTTATTCTTTACAGGTTCAGATTGAACTGAATACGTGAACACATGCTAGGGCTAAAGGTCAGCACGTAAGTTTGCAGTAGTAACCTGTTGACCGTGCCGTTGACAGTGGTCAGGTTATGAATGGAAGCACTAGCACTGGAAGTAACCTGCATCTATCGGGGACGTGGGTTTGCACTGCAGTTGATTAATAGCAGTCTGTTACGAACACAGATTGCAGCTTGTGTTTAGGCCGATGTTCAATCGGAAGAAAACGAGCAGAAACAACCCCGATTCCGCGTTCCGTCATGGGTTTTTATAGCTGAGAGACTCGGCGGCACGAGCGTTATTGCCGGCATGCGCGACGCAATTGCGCGATCATTTACGCTCATGTTGAACTTACAAGATTGCTATCGGGCCACGAGGGTGCGTTAGTGTCGCCCGAACTTTGTTTAGGGTGAACATTGGTCCCGTGTGGTGAGGGTGTAGGGTTTGGGGCGCAGCGTAGCTTATCAACACGCAACGATTTGATTGGTGATTATTTATGTATAAATTAACTTGTTTATAAATTATGTTTACAAGGTTTGTTAATTTCTTGTAATTTTGTTACAATATTGTATTGTAATATTTTGGTATGTTACTTTTAAACAATTTATTGTTTTTTCTTATCATCGAATTTAAATTAAAATTTGCATTGTAGGAATATAATTTTCAATGATGAAAAGTAGTTTAATTAATATTTTATATTTTCAAAAAGTTATCGGTTGTTTAAGTGCTAAATTTTCGAAGGCTTGATAGATACTGAATCGGCTCAGCCTCCCAACTACCCGTCTCTACTTTATCATGCATTATTTTATTGGCATAGAAACAGCTGCTTTCACTTTATCTTACTTTTAGTATATTTGTCTTACAGTATTTAAAATATATATAGCTATAAATTTTGTATTTGATTTTTTAAAAATAATTGAATAAAATTTATAAATAAGCGTACGGATCGTACATCATTTATGATATAAAGATATATTGATCCCTTTTTGCTCAATATATTTCAAAATCTTAATTTCGTAGTTTGAGCTTTAATTGTAGATTAATAAAAACAAAAATATCATTTAAAAAAAAAAGGGAAAACATAATTATAATGATGGTGTCTGAATAATCATATCAAAAATGCAAACCGAATCAAAATAAAAAATTTAAATCAGATGTATGCAATTTTAAGGTTCGTCGTCCGAGTTATTGTCTATTACTCAATAAAGATAAATTTGATTGAAAAGAGCAAGATAAGAAAAGTAGCAAGAATCTTGAATCTTTTGTTAGTTCAATGTGAACGAAGTGTCGAGTATTTGGAGCAAAAGTATTCTTTGTTCTCGTAGATCTCCTTCTCGTCGCGTAACACGAATTGCTGACGTTTCTGAACTCTGGGCTTTGATCAGAAGCCAAATTCGAATTCATACACAAACAGCACCTGCTAAATGTCAACCCTATAACAAAGACTCCGCAATTGCTCTCTGGATATAAACCAGATATTGTAAGTGGATTTGTGTTTAGCTCCTCTCTTTCTCTCGTGACTCGCTCCTCGTCTTTGTTCCCTTCCAAGTCTGCATTTTGCGATTACGGTATTATCGAAATCTAGAAATGCTGCAAGTAGAAACAGATGACCCGAAGGTATTGAAAAATGGTTTATTTCTCTGTCTAAAGTAAAAGAGATTCTGATTTGATATTGGAAAAGATTACTCATTTTTTTCTGTTTTTATTTTTGTTATCAATGTTGAGATGAATAGCTGAGAACTTAGTGGTATACTTAAATAAAATTATTTTTTATTTCATCATCCATTTAATTGCTACGAAGTTTTCGAACAATTTCTTATGCTCAAAAATTTTGTCGATTAATGAAAAACTTTTTTGTGGGTAGTAAAATTATGAACATAACTTTTACAATTGATAGGTAAAGTTTCTACACCAAATACTTTCAATAAAGAATTTTTTTGTGAATCATGAAGATTATATATATTATTAGTTTTTATTTTCTATTTATTTTTATCAATTTTTTAATTTTATATGCACCTGATGTTCGCTTTATATGAGACTTATGGAGGAAGTGAACAATCGTGGTTGTGCAATAGCAATCAAATTTCTGAAATTTTGATTAGTGACCAACCGAGTTTGCGATTCAGACGTCACGATAATAACAGGGGTATCAAAGTCAACGAGAATATTTTTTTTTATAAAATTACAATTCATAATTTGAAAGTTTTGTCGTTTATTTATATTGTTATACTAAAAAGCGATAATGATTACATATGATAATAATTTAAGGCTTCACTCTCATATGAGAATGGGAGTTGGCCAAAGTTGAAAGTCCAGAGTTCTCGCAAAGCTTTTTGTTACTCTCGAACACATAATACTCTTTTCACCTCTGATAAGAATTTCAACGTTGAGTGTCTTTGTTACCATTTCAATCGAATACTGGGATGCTTTTAACGACACAACTCAAGTCTAAAGTTAATATTTTGTATGCTTTTTCATTTCTGTTAATGACACTCAAATCGATATGTCTAAAGGAAAATTATGACTACTCATTAAAATATTATTATTTTGTCAATTAAGAAATGGTACTTGTAAATTATTATTGTTATCATTGTCATCATTATTATATAATATTATTCGATAAAAGTTTCGGTACACTATGAGAAGTAACTACAAATTTTTAAAGGCTCGTGCTTATAAAAATTAAACATTTATTATGATATGAATTTTATAAATTAGTAAAAATATAAATGTGAATTTTATACTCTTATCTAGTATAATAAGAAATAACAAAAAAAGTATGAACTTGCATTATTTTCACTTTATCTCGTACCAGAATCATTACTAATATTAACATAGTTTAAATATTTTATAATCTCTAAATTAGTACCTAAAATATTTCAACTTCATTATATAAAAAATATTGTATTGTTAAGTATTATACAAGTATGTCATCGTTAGTTGCGGTTTGGGAAAATAACGATGAATGGAAATGGTACCGCATATTGACCACAGCTTGACCGACGGTAAACTGTGGGCCCGGACGGAAGCCCAATGAGGGAAAAAGAGTTGGTTTTGGCATTTACATTGAATTTTGTAGTTGCGAATGCATTTATTTGATGGAAAAAAAGTGAATACAAGGATTCTATTGGGTAATATTAAGTTTTACTTATTACGCGTTTCGCATATTTCGTGAAAAGTAACAAAAGCATTAATATTGAGATGACTCGATTATAATCATCATTAGTTGAATTAAAAAAGTGTATAAATTAGGCTGGGAGAAAAAAAAATTTTACTTTTGAACATTATATTGTCCGTGCCATGATAAAAAATGGATTCATATATTGAATAATCAAAATTTAAAAATATATTAAAAGGCAATGTCGAGAATCGGATTAAAAAATGGGACAAAGTAATTTATCGATTTAAATTGAGTGACAGACGCATCCCTTGGCATAATAGCTTAAAAATAGCTTAAAAATAGCTTTAAAATAGCTTAAAAATAGCTTAAATTACTATGGTTCGTTGTTCTCGTGGCAGAGTTCGGGGTTCCTTTCGCCTCAAAAGAGAAGTTCACGAAACAGAATGTTGTAGCTCGTTAGTTGCGTGCCTACGCAGGAGCAGATTGTAATTATTTTGCGAGGTGTTCAATGCAACCAGCCGCGCATCAATCTCCCCTAAATTTAGAGAGCCTCTTTTGTGAAATATTAGGTCTCCTGGGAGATAAAATACGGAATATAAAGGTTGTTTCACTTGACACAACTTTATAAAATAATAACTGATATTACACCCCCGACAGTGACTACATGCAATCATTTCATGACTTCACTGCTTGGATAAATGCTATTATTACATTCCTTGCATATCGCATTCACGATAAGAATTTAAAGATTAACTTATAAAGAAAACTTCTGTTTTATATTTTATTGACTTCTTCAAAAAATTCATAAGAGTGCTCTACGTTTTAAAAGTTGTTGTTGGTAATAAATAGTCATCGAATCATTTTTAATGTGTAAATATTTCAAATTAATCATAAATATTAAACGATGCATGGAAAGTTTAGTGCATAAAAATATATAATTATAAACACCATAAAGAAAAAATGAAAATTTAAATAATAAAAAATATTTTCAAATATTTGTAAGATCGCAAACGATACAATAATAAATAAACAAACAATTTTTTTTAGCTTTAAATAATGTTTTTGAGATGAGAATTACTGTTTCATGATTAGGAAAACTTCTGATTGATTTTATATAAATAATGATATTGATAATCTACTTTACATTTATTAAAAATGTACATATTTAAAGTTTTAGTGGCAAAACATTAACGTTGTACAGATTCTTATTTATTTGATTAATTATAAAAAAATTGATGATAATGTAGCATAAGGATAAATTTCATTCAATAAAATCTTCCTAATTAATACGAATGAAAATTTCATAAAATACTGAATAAAAATTAGTTATTAAAATTGTTTTATAATGATATACGATGATTTAATCGGCGATAAAATTATACATTGCTCACACGATTAGTTACAAATGTTAAATGATCTTAAAAAAATAAATGTAGTAGGAAAATTAGACAAAATACTTAAAATAAAGTCGGATTTCGAATTCCTGAGGGGAAATTAATTTAAAATCAACCCATATAATGCAGGCGGACATAAGTAAAAATAAATGGACTGGTATAAAAAGTAGTATGCGAAATACAGAAAAATGTAGAGTGATTTCATTAAGAAATTTATACGTATCATTCATTGAATATAGATTGAAATATTTTATTTATGAATTTGATCGTATAGAAATATCAATTTAGCAATGAATTATATTTTAGCTATTGAATTTATTATCTTAACTTTAAAAATACGCGAACAACAAATTTAAATTATCTAATAAGAAATTAAAATATGACCAAAAAATTGTATACAAAGAACAATAGCTATTGGATTTATGCACATAAACTCGAGTAACTCGGAGGAATAAAAGTTGAAATACATTTTATGTGTCTATCACGAAGAGTAAACAATAGGTTATATTATTGAACAGGATTGATGTTAAAAGTATTGTAAAGTGGTAATGATCCAAACACGTAAAAATCATTAGAAAAAATATGAATTATGAAAGAAATATGAGGACAAAGCAGAACATTTATTGATCCAGAATGATAACTTTTCTGTACATGTCGCTTAACAATATTCATACGGATAACTGCAAATCATGTGGTGTTTTTGTTGACAAGGAACATCAGAGTATCCTCCTTTGTTGCATATTACAACACAGTTTTCGTCACCCTCGAAATTGTCGGGTTGACCTTTATTCCAGTCTACACCCTCAGGATGAAATACCTTCCCTGCCATTGTAACAAATGTGCCTTCCATGAACATGTCGTGTATCCCAACAAAATATGACCTGGTTGATGAGTCATTTCTTAGCCTTTCAAGTAAACTCTAAAAATAAGATTATATTTTTCATAAATATTAATAACTCATTTACTCTACTCTCCAATACCAAATTCACAATTTGGACTATCAACAATACTGAATCAATCTAACGATTTCTTTAAATTGCAACGGCCTACAGAACATCTATTTATTTTATAAATAGTCTCTCCTGAATATTAAGTTTTATGAAATCATGGACGTTTGTTTAAATGTGGGCAACGATGAAAATAAAATTTAACGTTTAGAAACTTTAACTAATAATAAAAGCATTTATATTTACCTTTGGTTTGCTTCTTTCATTGGTACTTGTAAATCAATGTGAGATACTTTAATTAATTCAGAAGGAAGTTCATTGCATATTTGCTTTGCATAATGATCGAATAATTCATTGCATTGAATACCAATATATCAAGAAATCCAAATTAACTTAATATAATTATTGCTTCTAAATTTTAAGGAAAAATCAAACATTTTTCTAATAATATAAATATAAATATTATTAAGAAAAATTTTGTAAAATTAATTAAACAAGATAGAACATTTAAAGGCGAGAAGAAAAAATTTAGAATACTATGATTAGGAAATTTAAACAAAGTTTAAATCATAAATTTAAACAATAAATACTCCCAAAAAATATAAATATTTCTTTTCTAATTTTATTTTTTATTTTTTCGATATCAAGAACGGGGGATATACGCTGCATAACCAATTGATACAAAGTTTAAAAGTTATTTTCAACTAACACCTAAAGTCTTAATCATAAAAAAATGAGTTCTTGTTATAAGTTTATAATGAAAATAAATATTTTCCAAAAAAACAATTCATCCATCAAAATGATTAATCAATAAAAAAATTAACATATCAATACAAACTAATAGTGATCGTAAAATTGTTTCGAATAATTTTTTTAAATAAATTATATTTCGTAAAATTTATCTGACAAAATTTTTTTTATATTTTAAATATAAGAAAAATAAATATGTCTAAATACAAATTATTAATTATTTAACTACGAAATTCAAGTACAATCTCTTATTAAAATCAAAGTTTACAAAAATCTTTTTTTATTTATTTGAATAATGAAAATAAGTAAATTTTATTATATCGTGTTTGGATATTTGAGGTAAGGAAATTTTTGTTATGTATACTATGGTAACTTCCTAAAATTAAATAATCTTATATATTACAATTACCAACCAATGATTCCTCCTCATTTTTCGGGTAATATATAGTTCCTCCCCTTTTTCTACATTTTTTATAATTTTGTACCCATGTATCAGCTTCAAGCACTTCACTTTTAATTGGCTGAGATTCCCCAACAAAAACGTTTTTACATGAACAAGTACGATACATTTGTTTTAGCATATTGGTGTTAAGTGTAGCTGTGTAAGTCATAGAACTGATGATTTTTAACATTGGTTGAGCATGATCTTTCACAAATACATCTGCACTCTGAACACCGATGAAGCTTATAAATGGTTGAACAGTTAATACGCTGAGAGTGAATATCACGACTTTTCGTATCCTAAACATTCTAAGATTATATAGAGGATTATATATCTTAATACTCCTTGGTTTTGTTTTAAATTCATTCGCTACTAGTATGAAGTAAAAATATTGCATTCACGTAATATATACTCCAGCACATAATCAATAAATAAAACTTTTGTAGGAATTATAAAATTTAATTGTTAATAAATAACTATGGCTATAAAAGCATGATATAAACTAATATTTTATGTAATAACGTGGATTTATTACTTTGGGCAAGCAACAGATAAACTATTGTTAAGAATGATTGAGAAAAGGTTGTAAAATATATTTAAGTTTAGATTTTTTTATTCTTACATTACAATTAAAATGTTCAAACTAGTATAAATATTTTAAGATTTAGAGTGAATAATTATTTTTGGCGAAAATAAAAAATAAGAAAGGATAAAATTGGAATTTGTATTCAATTATTTCAATTTTTTTTTTTTTTTTTTTTTTTTTTTAATAGAAAAATACTAAAGAATTACGTCTACATTTGGAGTATTATGCCTTTATTTATAGGAGAGTAAGATTTTGGGCAAATGAATTCAAGTGTGGTAGAAAAAGTAGCGAAGGCTTACTAAAGCCGTAGTTTTTAAAAATTCACAATATCGTTTTAGGCGACAAACATAAGTTTACTGATATCCATCCTTCATTTTTCATAATCAAATTCACGTAAAAGATATTTACATTGCACAGGATGAGAGTCCCCATGAAAGTTTTTTCTTAAGGAATGTAAATAAAATCGCATATCAATATCGGCCAACTGTTTAAGAATGATTTAAGAAGACTCCAATTAATTTTGTAACAATGGACAAAACTTGAATTATAAAAAATTAAATCACGCACGAATTCCGCTTTTATTCCTTATATAAAAAAACGAAAGTTACAAAATGAGGTACGTAGATGTCACTGTTATCTACACCGATTATGCAAACCAAGTTACTTATCGAACGATTCTCATAAGTACGCGTGCGCAAACGACGAAATATGCATTTTTAATATAAAACGGGCTTTGTGTTTTATATTAAAAAAATATTAGGCGCTTTACATAACTTCGTAAAGGATTTGGAAGCAATGATTATTCGTTGAATTTCTAGAACGAAGTAGTAT
The DNA here is from genome assembly GCA_018907245.1 of Eupristina koningsbergeri. Taxonomy (NCBI): domain Eukaryota; kingdom Metazoa; phylum Arthropoda; class Insecta; order Hymenoptera; family Agaonidae; genus Eupristina; species Eupristina koningsbergeri. Next base: position 965,735 of record JACCHV010002892.1, on the reverse strand, counting down.
GCTGTACGACTACAGAATTTTCATTTTTTCATAATCATAATATGAGGGAGGTAAAAATTTACTATATTCTAGAAAATAAAAAGCGGCGTTAAATTTTATTTATATTAACTTAACGCAGTAAGTTAAATTAGGACTAAGGAAACAGATGTAGTTAAATGAATTAATATAGAACTTTTCATTGATATATAATATGTTTTAATGTTTTAACTTTGTTTACTTTTGTATAAATGTATAATGATAACAATTTTTAATTGTGCATATATATTTATCTGTACAATGTGTAATTTGATTCTGTTTTTAATTTTTTCTAGTAAGTCTCGTTGCTATTGTGGTAAGCAATTTGTATTTCAAGTAGAAAAAAAAGTGATATAAAACAATATGATTCGAGAAAATCCTTACAATTAATAATTACTTATCAAATGCTTATCAAAACCATGCAAAAGTCAGTATTCAATTTAGTAAATTAAAAATAATCTAATGAAATTTACAAATAAAGTCGAATCGTCATTTCCTAAATAACCTAGCAGGTGAATCTACGTATATGGTGATCATTGAGTTGATCAACTTTAAATATTTTTAATTGTTATTTTGATTATTCCTTATCTTTTTTATTGCTGTTGTTATTATTATTAATTTCCATTTCAAGTTATGCAATACAAATTTGAATGATGTGCTGAATGACTTGGTTATGTTGAAATTTTTTATAAATAAAATTTATTGGGCGTTTCAAAAATTAATACTTCACGGTTAAATTTTATGAAGATTGTATATTTTTATTACACTATTATATATTTAATCTTCTCTTTTTCGCTCTTTTCACCTCCTGGATTTATAAACACTTGAGATGTTGAGCAAGTGAAATATTTACACATGTAAAAATATATAATAATCACCTGATAAAAGATTCATTTATGTTATTATTATTAAGTCTTAATCCATTTGAAAGTTTTAAACTAAAAAATCAGGTGCATATTTTAACTTTACTGCTTATAAATGTAAAATAGTATAAGATTTACGAAAATTTAAAATTAATGATCGTAATTAATTTATTTAAATATAAAAATTTTTATTCAAAAGAGTATACTCATTAATTTGAAATTATTTTCTGAAATATTATCACAATATATCCATATACATCGTCTTCATTAAGTGAAAACAACTTGTATTGATACATAATACGATATATAAAATTTGGAATTAAACATTATAAATTTGAAATATATCTTAAAGTATAATAATTTTAAAAATTATAATATTATCTTTTAGTTTTTCTTATAAGAGTACAATTATATACCAAAACAAATAATAAAAATTTAATTATATGTAACATTGATGTACTATTATTATATTACTATAATTATTGTAATTATATTAAAAAACTATAAAAAACTTATAAATATTTATTGTTTATGTTTCAGGTGAGTAATGTTGCGACAACAAATGAATACTTTCAAACATTTATTATATATCGGTAATAAATTTACAGTAAGTAATAACTCCAAAATGCTTACAATTATGGTTGCCATATTCAATTTATTAAAGTTAAACATTAATATACAATGGAGAAGAACTTCATATATTGCAAAAACATTAAAACATTTACTCGATTAGTTTTTTCTCTCTCTATAATTCTTTTAAAAGTAAGTATGTTTTGAACTTAAAAAATTAGGTAAGCTCCTTAAAGTATATTTAAATAATAAAGTATCCTCATATCTAAAATATTGATAAATCTTGTATGTATTTTTATTATAAAATTTAATATGAGAAAATTTTAATAATTTACAATTATTAACAGTTTAAATGAGCTAAAACAAGTTTTAATAAGATATGTTTAATAACGATATAGTAATATAAACACTCTGAAATTTTCTACAAAATTATTTTTAAAAATTTTTTTCTATAAATACTTATTTAAATATATATTATTTTATAATGAGTTGCTTACATTGAAATTTTTTATAAATAAAATTTATCAGACGTTCAAATAATAATGCTTCACGTTAAATTTTCTGAAGATTATATATTTTTATTACATTTTTATATATTTATAGATGTCAGATTATTTTTTTTTATATGAAAGTACGATAAAAATTGTTTTATATTTTGTATTTGTATCGTTTTTTTCAAAAATACACAAGTTAATTTAATAAATTTAACAGTAAATGAAGATGTTTAATTCTACTACGAATTAAAATTCTTATAAATGTTTACTGTAACTAAATTTTTGGTTTAATCTATAATTCTTTTTATATAAGATTAATTTGACACCTCAGCTATAGCACTTTATCTATATGTAACTATTAGTAATTATTACTTGATTTTTTTTTTTTTTTTTATATAATATATATAATTTAAATTTACAGTTAAGTAATTTATAAGCATTCTTTGTATGGAAATTAGATCATTTTTTTACTATTAAAATCAATTTCTTCGTTTGCTGTCGAACTTTTTGTTAATTTCTAGATAAAAATATAATTACAAAAACTGGTAATAATTAACTATATTTAGTAAATCCAGGTATGCGTGGATATACGCATCTCTTTTTGTGTTTGCGTATATATATGCAGCCACAGTATAAGCTGCAATAATTATCTATTTTGTTGCTGAAACTGAAACGCTAGTTGAGCAATCGTTGGTATCGATTGAGTACAACATTATTCATATAAATGAAATCAATAATTTTATTGTTATCTTATTTTATAGTCATAAAAATGAAGTACGAGCTATAATCCATTGATATAAACCATGCTTTTTAGCTTACAAAGAAGGATGAGGCTTTATATATCGTAAAATCAAAACACAAAGCAAATAAATATACTTTATTTATATATATTCGAATTAATATCTCTTACTTTTATTTTTCTGTTTGATTTTTTTTGCCTCCTAAAAATTATTTTAGTCTAAATAAAAATTACATTCTAAATATATATTTATATTACGCTCTGTAATAATTTATTAGTTTAATTACGCTATAAAACTTAATCAATAGGAGAAATACACATTGATGCGCATACATAGAATAATACTGAACCTGAGGCATCAACATCCATACAAATTCATTTTCGGAAATTAAATGCAAATCTCATCGAATGCAAAGAAATTTATTTTTGATTATCAATGTTAGCATAATTTGATGATGAATTTCTGATATATAATACCATACTAATAATAAAGTTAATATAAGCTAATCAAACTTAAAATTCTACTGCATAAAAAAATTGAATACAAAATATTTCAGAGCAGGCGAAATGTAAAACAAAAAATAAGTTAAACAATAATATGGTTGAGGCGAGTAATATATACAGAAATTCCACTAGGAACTTATGAAAATACAAAATAATGAAAAAATATAAAGTCTACACAATTAAATAAATTATGTATACGAAAAAAAGAAAATAGTGAAGAATGCAGTTAGTCGAAAGGTATATTTTTTATAAAAGAGCAACTATTATACTTGACATATACAAGAAATAGAAAAATGTGAAATTTTATCGCGATTAGAAGAATACAAGTATAATTTTAACTAAGAAATATTAAATCGAATATTATTCTAAATAAGTTAAATTTTTTTAAAAAAGCTAATATTAAACGAAAAACGCAATTTAACAATTTTAGCTCGACATTTGATAGAATGGATTGCATGCGTAGAAGAGAGAGAAAGAGAGAGAAAGAGAAAGAGAAAGAGAAAATATGTCTGACCGGTCCTGTCAAAGTAACATACACGTGCAATCATTTCACTAACAAATTAAAAAGAGTTGTTTATGACTAATGCATCCGTAAAAATTAATATAAATATTTTAATATCTTGAACAAAATGATTTTAAAATAAAAGTTTAAAAATTGAGTAAAAGTAATTTAAAACAAATCAAAACAAATTACATTGTAAAGTTTATCAATCAAATTAAGATTTGCCAAATCCAAATTATAAACTTTAAAGCATATAAAGTACATGTGTTTAAATACTAAAATGATAATAAATGAACATTTTTTTTATTACAGCTGGAACCGCTTCCGACGAAAATAGTCAAAGATCTAATTCTGCACATAATCGTCATTCTCTTACAAAGGGTAAGCTTATGTATTTGATCAAACGAATGCATTGTAACATACCATATTTTTATCAATATACCAAATTATAAAAAAAAAAGTTATTATTCATTTTGGTTTTTTATATCATCCCAAATTTCATATCATTAATGCTATTTTAGCATGTTTTTAAATATTTACACTGCATGCAATATGTTTGAAAGTAATATTGAGCATGTTGAAGGTAATGCTTGTCAATTGAAATTTATACTGAATAAATAATAATTTAAAAGTAATATGTCTAAAAAAATAATTAATTCAAAACTAATTATTATAATCTAAAGTCTTACAATTAAATGTAAGATAATACAATAAATAATTACGATATACAGATATTTATTAAATTAAATAAAAATAACACAATTATTATGGAATAAAAATTTTTTCTAGAATATATATGTATTAAATTTTTAATATTTTAATTAATTGAAATAATTTTATCAAAAGTACTATATTTTATATTTATATAGTGTTTAGAACTATAAATAATTTTTTTTTTTAGTAAATCAAAAAATATTAATTGTTTGTAATAATATTTTTATACAAATATTATAAAAATATATTAAACAATTTTTTTAAAAACCCCATGTTGTAACAAATAACGAATTATTTTGTTTAAATTGCTAATTTTAGTACAGTTACAAAAAAAACTAATAATATGTTCAAGAAATATAATAAAGCATTAAAATTATACACAATTAAAAATTTACTTCAATTTCATTTTTTCATCTTTTCCAATCAACTTAGAATTATATCCAAAACTCATTTGTTTATTGACGTTTAAATATTTCTTAACAATCTGTATTAATAATAAAATGTATTTCTGTAATTAAATAAATGAAATAATATTATTGAAGTAAAAACTTTTGTAGGTGAATAATGTTTGCGATTTTTGTGTTTGAAATTAATTACGAATAATGTCATTTATTTGAAGAATCCTATTTTTTTCAGTTTTGTTATAAATGTGCTAAATGTATATTATACGTACATACATGGTATATCTCTAAAGTATCAAATTTTTTTTTCATTTAACGAAATTGGTCGCAGCGATTTGGGAAGGGTATTAAAATATAGAAAAAATCTTGTTTCATTTATTCCTTTTTTTGTTATTTTTTCGATAATTAGATGCGGCACGATTTTAGTTCGTGCGAAGGGTATTTTTCGATTTTTGGATACGACGGACTGAAACGATTAGTAGAACAGTGTTATGCGATAAAATTTTGTTTGCAACTTAAAGAAAACAGTGCGGAAACATTTAAAATGTTAAAAGAGGCTTATAAAGATAATTGTATGTCAAAATCGCAACGTGGAAAATGGCACAGAGTTTTTAATGAGGGCCGGGAAAAGATCATCGACGACTCTCGATTTAGGCGTCCAAAAATCTCTCGAATAGTTATGAACATCCGTCGCGTGCTAAAAATTTTAAATTCGAATTGCTGATTAAGAGTTAAAGAAATTGCGGAAAAACTGAATTTAACGTGATCTATGGTGTACAATATAGTGCAAAAACATTTTGAAATGCGAAAAATTTGCGTAAATTTCAAAGCTGAGGAGTTTCAGACTACTTTAAAAGACCTGGAAAACTAGTCTTCGTAAATGCGTTGATGCACTAGGAAATTATTTTTAAAAACTTTAAATTTGTATTTAAATTATTTATAAGTCCACCAATTAATCATATTTTATTAAAAAAGGTAAGTGTTATCTTTTTTTAGAATCTTTTAATCAAACAGTCTCGTATAGCGTTTTTTCACTAATCACTTCAGCACCCTGTGTCCAAAAATCGAAAAACACTCTTCGCGTGAAGTAAAATCCTATCGCATCTAATTATCGAAAAAACAAAAAAAAAGGGACAAATGGAAAAAGATTTTTTCTATATTTTAAGACCTCTCCCAAATCGCTACGACCATAGTCGCAAAATAAAAAGAAAAAAAAAACTCGATACTTCGGGGACAGACCATGTTCATGTACGTGTATATAAAAAGTATATTAATATGTTTTGAGTGCACAGAATATTCTTTAGCCTGTTTAATATGAAGCAAAGATACATATATATTTTTTTAATAATATAAGATATTATTTCGGATAATGAACTTAATTTCTACATTAGTTTACCACATTCAGTAATTAAAAATAGCCTATTTTACTCCTACCTTAATACTTAAACAATATTTAATCAAAAATAAAATTAAGAAATTTTAATAATATTACAAAGAATTTTAATAATATTCATAAAATATTTATTTATATGATAATATTTTTAATTATTTTATTGTAAATAATATTTTGTGAACGATTAATGTTATTACAGTGAAGTTTTTTTATTTTTTTCTCTCTCTTTTTCATTTTGCTTTCTCTCTTTTTTATTTATTTTTTTTTTTATTTGTAATGAAGACATATACATTATATTTATTTCATTAGAACAAACGATGCATTGGTTTGCCCGAATCGGTTCTGAAGACTATATCAATTTGTCAGGTAAACTAAAACAAATGGTTGTTGCTAGTTTTACTTTTGTTTGAATACAAAAAATCATTAATATGCTTTGTTTGAAGTACTAAATCATTTGATTAGTTTAATAATATTTTTGGTCAAAATTTTTGAATCATTTTAATTTGAAAAATAATAATAAACAAATAGTATTGACTAAATGCCTTACAATTATTAATCGATATTTACTTTCAATGCGAAAATAAATTATAATTATAAATATAATGTAAAAATTCTATTGGTATTTTTATTATTTTTTATAATATATAGTAAATTTATTCAAGGTAAATAAAATTTAAATAACATTTTTCTTTGTTAAACTGTATTTGGTATTTATATTATAACCAAATATTTAAATTAATAATATTAATCAAATGTAAATTTTTTATTTAACAAATGTTTCAATTAAAAAAATTATTTTTAAATAATTTCTTGTTTGTTTAATTTTAACAAAAATTATTCTCTTTTTGTATATAGAAAGAAATTAATCAAATTTTGATGGAAATGTAGTGAATTTGACTCCATCTTCTACCCTGAAATTTATCATGAAATAATACATCAAATCAATTCTTTTAAAGCTGTTTAAATTTTAATGCTCTATTTTGTAAAATTTATTTCAATATTAATAAGTTAGGAAAGCTATATAAAATTAAAATCATAAAGTTTTATACAAAAATCAAATTATAAATATAAAAATAGAACGGTGTTCTCATGAACGTATATGTCTGATCAATTTTTGATTTTACTACTTTACTATAGATTGACGTGGCATCTCATATGTTTTCATTTTTTTAAATATATAGTAAACATAATTTATATTATTTTACTATTCTGATAGTGAAGTTATATTCTCTACTTAACTTTATCGATGACTATTTTTTATAATTTTGTACTAAGCTAAACATTAACATATTCCAAATGCATGTAGGTATTTGGCTATGTATGCACAATTACATTTGTTTATTTTGTTTGTGTGTGTGTATGTTTGTGCATGCATGCATTCACGTGTGCATTTTAATCCTTTTAATGATTATTTATTTATAATTAATTGTTATTCCTAAGGTCTTATGTAAAATAATTAAAAATTAAACCTTATAAATTCAATCCAAGAAAATTTAAATTCAAAAATTTTGTATTTCTTAAATTATAAAATTTAGTATTTGATTTATTGAAAGAGGTATAAAATTTTATATATATAATATTCCATTTTGTTCATAAATTAAATTAAAATTTTTATTTTTACATAAGTCTAAGGATCAAATAAATTTTTGCGAAACAATGCATTTGAAAGAATATTATTTCATAGTAAAAAGTATCTTAAATATCTTTATAGTAAATTTTTAATTATATGTATACAAGTAATTTATTTATACAAAAAAAGTTTAATACGTTTATAAATGAATTTGGTTAAAATAAATTGTAGTAAATCACGTCGCATGATTTATAGCCGTATATTAAAATTTGTTGTTAGATTTTATTAAAGCAATAATTCATTTATAATTATTATATATTTTGAATATTCTTAAAAAGAATTTATTTTGAATAATCAAGGCGTTTATACTAATATATTGTATTTTAATTTCATAGTTTTATGATGATGTTTTTAAAATTAATTTTAAGGTAATAATAAACACAAAATACTAAATATTAAAGTTTATCTATTGATTCCAATGTATTTGCTAATGACCAATGAATTATATTTAGAATATTAAATAGAATAGAATGGTCAAAAAACACTAAGTGAATCATTTTCATTAACAAAAACTAAGAATGAAATTGAATAATTATCCCATAATTATAAAAATCCATTTTAATATTATATGATTAATATAAACATGTTTTATGATACTAATGTTAAATACGACATCGATTTTTGAATAATTTACGCGCATGTTTGACCCTAACACTAACATGTCTAAAATGCTTTGCACGAATTACAATACCAAAAACATATTTAAAATATACGAATAAATTCTAACGAAGAAAATTTTAAGCAAGTTCATAAGTATCGAGTTATCGGATTTTTGGAAAATGTCATTTGTATTCGACAGATATAAGATGTCGCAGTAATCAATTCGACGCAGACTCCCTAGATGGCGATCATCCATGCGAATATGAAGGTGAACACAAAACATTCAATTACCATATTATCATTATACATTCATTTTTAAATTATACAAGTCTTTTAATTTAATTTTTTTTATCAAATTTAGTTTTATTTGAACTTAGATGGTAAACAATAGCGTTAAAAGTATTTTTTTAAAACAATTGAAATTATGTTGTTTTTCATTAAAAGCATTTTTTTTCGATTAATATTTTAATGTTTTTTTTTTATATTTGTACACAACATTTTCATTAAATATACAGGTATTCATTTTTTTAAAAAATTTTAATTCTTATATAAGTAAAACTTATTCTAGACATTTATTAAAATTCAAAATTAATTTTTTAAAATAATTATAAAAGAATAAAGTAATTCTTATTAAATATTTTATATATTATTAAAAAATAATAACTAAATTATTTTATGTAGTTTTTTTTAAATGTATTATTTATATAATAACGTGAACACAAATAATAGGACATTACAAGAAAAGAATGTATTTGATATATTGAAAAAATTTCAATATATCAAATGAAATGAGAAGTGATTTATTTTTAAATATTTTTTATATACTTAAAACAATAATAAATTATATATATATATATATATATATATATGTATATGTATATGTATTCGTGAAAATGGTAATAAGCAAGATTTTTAGAGTATATGAAATTAAAAAAATAGTCTTAATCAACACATTGTATTTTACATTATAAATTTATGCTTAGATTTCATAATAACTCATGTATACATACTTTTTTATTACACTTTTAATCATTTATTTTGTTTTACTCAAGATCACCAATTTTTAACAGACAAATCCCCCGTATCTCGTAATTCACGGGTATGACCGATTGATACGAATAAGCCGCAACTGATAACGGAGGCAATCAATCATATTAGCATTGAATATTTGATAGTAAAAGCAATTTAGCTACCAATTACGAAGTTACCAATGGTTGATGGACTTTTTTTTTATACCAATAATTTTACCAACACTTTCAAACTGTTAGTAATGGAGTTATTGTACGTGTGTTCTCGTCGTAAAACGCAAGCTCTTTCGAAAGTACAGGAATGTCTGCCAGTAATCTTTCGGACTCGATGTTAAACTCACCCCCTGTCGCCTAATCGCCGAGAGCGAAAAGGAAATTAAGACATTGGCGACTACTCACGTCCCCGATATTCTAAAACAAAATGAACGAAGAAACAAAGGAGAAAGTTGGTTATGACAGGCGTGAAACGTGTGTGGGAGAGAATGTGGACCACGGAATAATAAGAGAGGAAGGGTGAGGAATTGGCCGAGTGGAATTGGCTATTAACAACTCGGGTGGATGGTTGCAGGTCGAGACTCGACGGGCGGCGCCGGAAATGGCGTGGGACTCGCCAAGGACTTGGACAGGGCGAAGCTGGTGCGCGACAGACAGAACGAGGAGCGACAGCGGAAGCTGGAGGAACTGCGGCAGCAAGCCCTCGCCGCCCAGAGATTCCGCGAGCAGAGGGAGGAGGAGAGGCGCAGGCGCATCGAAGAACTCAGAACCAGAGATTACGACAGGTGCCTTTGCTTGTTTTGTTATTGTTTTTGTTCTTGTTATTGCTTTTTTATTCGCTATATTACCGAACTGCTGTTGGCTCGCCCTATTCTCGCCCTTTGCTCTTGAAGGTCCTTTTTACCTATACCGATGGCTAAACCAATAAAAATTCATTTTATTCTAACTTCAACTTAATCATTGTCAATTTTATCTAAAAGATGAGTAGTAACAACCATAAAAAAAAGTCAATAAATCCACTGCAAACTCAATGCTTCTACGAATTTAGCATCTTAATTCAATCTATAGTTTACAATAAAAGTTCAAGTTTTGGTATGAAGATAAATGTAAAATAAAATTGTAACCAAATACATTTTTTTTTCATGAATATTCATAAAATTGTAAATTTCTACTCAAACTTGAAAATCATTGAGATTGACATTAAATTAATGAACCATTTAAATAAAAAATTTGCAGTCATTTTATCGAATAACACGTTGAATAAAATTCATACAATAATTACAATTATTACTTTGTTATGTAGTAATTATAAACAAATCTAATTTTCAAACTATTAATTTTTCGTATTTGAGAACTAATTAAAACTAATTTCACATAACTTTTTTTAAATTTACAATAACTTTAATTTGCAAAAATAACAAAGTTGAATATTTATTTTTCTACTTAATAAAACTGCTAAATTTAAATATACGTCTATCAATTTGAATTTTGTGAAAAATAAATTTTTACTTGCAGAATTTATTTAGACAGTAATAAAAATTTAAATGCTCAATAATTCCCAAATATCTAATACTTAATAAAAAAATCTTTTTTACAATATTCTTTTTTTGATATAATATATAACACATAAATTCAGTTAAAAAATTTCGATAAGTTATTCTATGCTCTACAAATATTATTTACACAATAATATTGAAATGTAGGTCTCATTTTTGGTGAACAAAAAGTTTTTAAAACTTAATATATATAAAATCTCTTTTTCTCAGTTACTATGTCATACTCCAGGCTTTGATAGTGATTTATGTCAACCATTTTTAAATTTAACTAGATTATCTTTACAAAAATAAATCTTTATTTACAAAAAGAATCGATTTAGGTTAAAATTTCAGTTATTTAAAGATAAAAATCCAAAAGAATTGAAAGCATTTGTTATAAAGTAATATAATAATAATAATAATAATAATAATAATAATAATAATAATAATAATAATAATAATAATAGTAATAGTAATAATAGTAATAATAATAATAACAATAACAGTAATAATAATAATATAAGAATCTTTATAGAGGATAAAGAAATAATATTGTTCTTAAATTTATCATTTATTTTGATTAAATATAATTCGGGATGTCGCTGTTGGGATAAAAAACCTCATGATGATTCTCCGGGTAGGATATAGAATTACCTTAGACAAAGTATTTTCACGCACAGGTGTGAGATTGACAGGTAGGTGGTGAGTCTGGATAGCGCTTATCCTGGTCTACGGGGATAGTTGACCCAGTAGTTGAAGTGTAATCAAAACTTTCGCTTCGCATTCGGTTACAAGAGCATCCCATTTCGCACGAATAAAAATCATTCCTTTATTATAAATCAAACAATTAAAAGAAGTTATCACTTTTGTACAATAAATAAATCGAAAGGCAAAATTCTATTTTTTGTTATGGATTCCTTATTATGATAATTATATAAATAAATTATATATTATAATATTATAGTTAATGTGCTAGATAGATTCTTATATATGATTTATTCACTTTCAGTTAAGAAGAAAAATGAGAAGCCGTAATAAAGTAATAACGCGTCTACCTGAAAGGTTTCTAATATCACATTTAAAAGTTTTCAATAGAATGCTTTTGTCGTGTTTATCCAATTTTAAAAATACTTGATTATAAAATTGAAAGAAAATATATCTATTACAACACAAAATATTGAAAGGTATTTTACATTTAAAAGTAAAGAGATTTATTGAATATTTATTTAATTCTTTTTGTAAGTACGTTGATTAATCGATTATAGACTATTCATAATGGAAAATGGAAACATAATATTCCATAAAGTACATTAGAATCCAAGTACTCGTCTGATCAAATAATGTAGTTAAAATTTTATAAAATTGAAATATTATAAAAGGATGTTGGGAATTTTTATACCAAATTTAAAACAAAAAGAGTTAAGGATGATAAATTACATTGCAAGAATTTAACATCTACCTAGAGGAATAAAAATAATCGACATTGGCTTTTAAAATTATTTTTTCCTTGGGCCATTGTAAATAAAAAATAAGGAGGTAGTGAACCGAACTCACCAGAGGAAATCAATGTACGAAGACAACAGAGTAGACAACAAGTGCTTAATTTTCCAGGAGAAGTCAGGTAGAGGAGCGGAAGCGTCTAATATGGGAGGCTGAGAGGGAGAGGCGCGAGGCTATCCTCCGAAAGAACCAGGAACGCGAGGCGCGGATCGAGGCTAAGCGGAAGAACGAGCGGTCCCACATCGTGTTCGCGTTCGGCAGCTCTACGCCCCGGATGCTCGAGCCCGCGGATACGGGTGGCGCGAGTTTCTGGGGGACGCGCCGAGCCACCTCCACGACCAACGTCATGACTTTCTCAGCCGCCCAGCCGCTCACCAGGAGGTCCTCGGAGCGCGAGCTCGACGGCAGCAAGAAGCGCGCCACCTCTGCGGGTGGCCTCGACAGGAAACCGGGAGAAGGTTAGTGTCCTTTGGTGTCCTTTGGTGTCCTTTGGTGTCCTTTGGTCTCCCTTAAGATTATCTTTTCCTATTATTTATTTGCGTTTTGTCTTTTTATCACTCCGTTCCCCTATGCAGTCTTACGGACTCTTTTTTCCATTTGTTTCTTCCTTTATTGTGTACCTTGAGAGTCGTGGTGTCCGTGAATTGCGATGATCCATGGATTGATCTATGATCCGAATGGGAGCCTAAGTGACTGCACCAGTATGGTAACATTTTTTTATCGAGGAATTCATTATTCTTGTTGTCGATTTAATGATAGATGACCTTCGGTTAAACCAGACTGAAATTAATTCCACATAACATTTCAGAATACTCTTACCGGTTAAAGTGAAGATGTAATCCGTCTTTATGCTTTACAAAAAATATTGCAAAAGTTATTTTAGTTTGAATTTTAATTTATTTAATCAATTATATTTGAAATTATTGAGTACAGTCACAGCAGTGGTTTCTATCATTATATCAAATTATTGTTATTGCATATTATTTGTGTCGACCATATTATACATGTCCATTGTTTATTGTACTTAGAATATACCCCTACATAACAACGATTGTTTTTAAAGGTTGTTTTTACCTTATAGTTTATCGTTGGAACACTTAATTCTTTTATTTTTTTGATGTGAGCTATTCCCCGTCTCTACACTAACGTTTTGGATCAGAATATTTTTTTTACTATCTTCATGGGAGTTTGATACACCCAAGTGAGTATTATTTGGTGACCCCAAGTATCCATTAGGATTTTTTTAGAAACTATATACATTCGTCATCATAAGAATAACTCGGAAACATTTTTTTTTAACTTTGTAATTAAGATGGAAAATTAACCTTTTAATTTTGTTTTTTTAAAATTTAATTTTCTAAATCATTATGTGCAAAAGTTATTCAATATTACATACTATATATTATAATGATTCAGGACATTTAAAAAAATGTTTTCCAATTATTCATTTGATATTAAAATTTTTGTTATCTACCCTGTGCGTAATGTTAGTGCTATTACGGACTATCAACGATGCTGTCGATTATGTTCTCTATAAATGTGAGTAATAACACGATAATTATTCAATTTATTAATGCATTGTTTATGTTGTATCATGTAAAATTTAAAGTTGCTAAACGTTTATCAAAACTTAATATATACTGGCGATTATTTTTAACAATTGAAATTTTTGTTTATATTGAAAACCTTACTTTAATAATGACTAGTCGTTGTTTTATTATAAATACTTTAAAAATAATATTTTATAGTATTATATTCATTAAATATTGTTCTGAATTTCGAACAATAGCTTCTATATCTAATTCAAATTATTAATGAAATGCTAAACATTTTCAGTGGTTTTAACAACTTAATTTCTTAGTATTTTTCATCTAGAAAAAAGCATGGTTACATTTTATTTATGATTATAAACCATACTTATTTTTGTTAGCTGAATTTATTTTTATGAAAGTGTACATTTCATTAGATAATTTCATCATTCATTCCAAGTAGTTACTAAATTTTTTTTTTTCATAAATCAAATTAATAATTAATTCAATAAATAAATAAAAATGTGTTATTAAATTACATTATTTTTATTATAATTAAGATGTTGGGTAATTTTTAAAATGTATGGTCTAAAAACATGTATATTTATATTCTGAAATATGAAATTATACTTTTGTTTCAACAATTTATTTGAAGAATAAATATACACTTATTTTATAGTCATAGACACTTGAGGTTTTAAATAACTATTAGAAATTTTACTGTGTATTCATATAATCTTAAAATATTTGGTCTACCAGAAAAAACCCTATTAAATAAATTAAATAATATTTGCCGAAATAAACTTGAAAAAAAGTTTATAAAAAATGTTTTATTTAACCGCAGCATTTAATATAATAAAAATTTCTAATTAAATTTTTGTCTTTTATGATGAAAATAAAATCCACTTTTTTATTATGTTTATTTATTAATTAAAATAAACCAATTTATTAATAATTAAATTTATACAAATATAAATTTTTGTTTAGTACATGCAATAAAATAATAGTCATATTCATAGGAATATTCATAAAAATATTGTTTTAATATTTAATAAATTTCAAAGTTGTACTACGAGTAACGAGGCTATTTAGTATAAGATATTTCTACTGAGAAACTAAAATCATATGTGATATAATTTTTCAGCATAAATTATTATATTCATTATCATGTATAAAAAATTCTAAATATGAGAAATTCAATGTAAGCCCTTAGTTTGTGTATCTTGTTTTAACCTTTTGATCATAAAATAATAAAAATAAATTAAAATTTTAATCATGATAATTTATTTCAATGATCATACATATAAAAAATTATAGCATCCTAATTATAATAACCCGATTCATCGATCTTAATATCATTTCTATTTTATTAAATAATAAGTGTATCACAATTGTTCAGTAAGAACTAAATAATTGTTAAATTTTATGGTTACAAAAAAAATTGTTGCAGTAATTAAGTTTCATATTATATATGTCCTTACTGTTTTTATCACCATAATCAAAATAAAACACTCTTAAATCATTGAAAATATATTATATTTAATTAAAAATTTCTATTTTAAATGTGATATGGTTCATTTAACTTATATTTATATTTATGAATATTTACGAATGAATACAGCTTATAAAAATTACGTGTAATATAAATACTTTTAAATCGTCAATATAAATATACAATGAAAGGAATTAATTAAAAACCTAACAATTAATAATAAAATTTATCAAGTATCAATTTTTTTTTTTTAATTCGAATGTGTAAGATCTTAGTTTTTTTAATATTTTTCAACCTACATAACTCATGTCCAAAGTAATGATAAAAAAAAGGTTTAAGAATATAAAAAAAGTATTTTTAAATTTATTATTGAATATACACTGAAAGTAATAATAGTAATTTAGTTGATTGAAACATTATAGTGGATAAAATATCACATATCGATGATGAAAAATGAGATTAATGCGCGTTGTTGTAAACTAGTGTTTGAACATTTTTATCCACGATATTTCCGATTGATTAACAAGTGTGTCACTTTAATTTAGTTGAAAATTGATATCCATCAGGTATTTATTATACTAAGTTTACATGGCTTAGTGGTAAAGGTAATTTTTCACTTTAGGCCAAGTAGTCAAGTATCTGATGATATTTGGCCTCGACACAGCATCCGAGCAATAAAACGCACGACAAGGCAAATGCGCATTCGACATCTCCATCTCGATCTGATTTTTGATTGTTTTGCCATCGCCCATTTGACTATTTGGCGTGAATTCGACGGTTTAATGTCCTTGTTGGTTTTATTCATAATTCACAAATGGCTTGCTACAGACACGCGCTACCGCACATTCACTTATTTTCATTTTTCACGCCATCTCACCAACTGCATTGTACATGTACATCACCCTCATTTATCAGCATACCTCTAGACCCGTCCAGCATCTCTTTTTTAATATGCGCACTGGCTGTCGGTGGTCCGGGATTATCTATCTGTGGACTTTTATGGACATCTCTTTATTAACAAGCACTCACACTGACATCGAAATCCGTTGTCCGAACCCCCTTTGATTTACATAGGCTTCTCCATTGCTGGCGAGGCCTTCTCAACATAATACACAGAATACAGACTATCGATTACTTCCAGTTTTTTTTTTTTTTTTTATAATTTTTTTTGTAAAAATTCCTTCATAGTCAAAACAATTTTTTAAACAAACAATACCTTTCGCTATTAGCGAAATATCCCTCCAGTATATTTTGAATAATTTTATGTAAAATAGAAATGCACTGAAAGCCGTTAATTTCTTGATATCAAATGAGCATTCTTATCGTTCAAAAATTATTTTTCACTCAAAATTAATAAAAACTTAATGACGAATATATTTATATTTTTTTATTGTATTATTAATATGAATAATAAAATAACAATGAAGTTAAAAATCAGTATCGATAACTATGTTTATGGTTACTTCATTTAAAAGTTTTTTACGAGTGGTTTCTAAAATAAACTAAATGCATATACACTTTTTTTAGTTGTTTATAGTTGCCGCATACAACATTGAGCATTAAATTTGTATCTTCTTTGCAATTATATTTTAAAATATTTTAATTACATTTTTTTCACAAAGCACGTGAACATTGTAAAGGAATCTTCAAATTAATGTCAGCCATCTGTATAAACCACTAATGAAATTTTAAATCCAAATTACCTCTTCGATATAGATTAAAATATTTTTTAATGATTATTTTGATATATAAAAATATTTGTAACAAAATTATTGCTCTTCTCATGGGTTTACACATATTTATATTTAAATTCTACTTCGAATACAAGTATAATTGTAAAATATCTTGCTGTATATTTATTTCGTCGTAGTAAAAATGTTATTGCTTGTATCATTTAATGGCACTGAAATTGAAGGTGATTTTGTATAAAGAAAAAAAAATTTACATTCTCTTTGCATTAGTGTGTATGAAAGTACGAATAAAACACGTGATATTATGTAGATGTACGGCAAGTAAATATTACAGAAAATGGGGTAGAATGTACTAAGAAAACTGTAAACTGAAAAATTTGAAGAGAAAATAGTATTAAAGTCCTCGAGAGAGAGAGAGAGAGAGAGAGAGAGAGAGAGAGAGAGAGTATAAAGGGAGAAGTGCAAAAAATGAAAATAAAATCAAAGAGGATGTGAAAATATGTGACATCGAGGCGTTTGCCCGATTTGTTTTTACAGATATGAGAATGTCCTCGTCCATGTACGAGGTGTTCAATTGGAATTGTACACCTGATCCCCATTTAACTCCTGCAAAAAACAAGAGAGCCAGCCTCTCTCTTGCCCCTACAATCGACATCTTCTCAATTGACGATATGTCAATGATCAACGACGCTAGGCGTCCGATGATACACAAGTGGGCAAGTGGTGAGTCTCCTTTCAAAAACAACACTCAAACAACTTATTACACACACGAAAAATGTCGATACCCTCTGCCATCGATTTAATCAATCGCATTTACGCCTCTGTAACCGACATTTATCTCTTTTTTCAAGTATTTTTTTTAAAAAGGACGTGTAAGATCTAGCATTGAGATGATTTTCTGATCGAACAATCTACCGTCACAGTTTTATCACGATTTTATAATCACAGTTTTTCATTTATTTTTCTTACAGTCAATTTCTTTGCAAACACTTCAAATCACTATGGAAATTTATCATTAAACCAAACTATCAATCATTGTTCAGCAATTAATTTATTTTGCAAATAACATTTGAAGATTCTATTGAAATATGATTCGTTTAAACTACTAATGGTAAATCATTCAAGTATAAATAATAATATTTCATTTTTTTTATAAATCATCTCATCGTTAAAGCAAATTGTTCTTTATTTTACAAATCAGTTAATCTCCAAAAATAGAAATTATACTCTCCTTTAACTGAACAATTTTAAATAAAATATATGTAAACGTACATCTAACTTTACAGGAGCATAAAATATTTATGCTATTATAAGAAATTCAGTATTTCCTTAAAAATATTTTATCAAGATTTAAAATTGTTTTAAAGAATACACATAAATATTTTCATAATATTTTTACGATACAAAACACTTGTCTTTTATTCTAAATATTTAAATATGCATAAATTATTCATATAACTGTCAAATTACATAAAACTAAAACTGATGTAAAATAATGTATTCACTTTTCATTGATAAGTTTGCGAAAAATTTCGAACATTTGCAATTTAGTTGGTTATTAAATGTATTGATGTAACTTCGTAAATAATTGATGAAATATATATGCAAAAGATTTTTTTTTTTACCTCTAAAAATCTATTAATCATATTATTCCTGTAAACATGACGTGTGTTAGTATATTTTATTTTTAATTGTTTGTTCATCTACTATTTTAATTCATTATTCACTTATTTTCTTTCATATTTATTATGCATTAGCAAAATCAATTTCATTAACCTACGCAGTACGTAGCTTAATGTACAATCCTTGAAAGATTTTTACTAAATTAAAAATATGATTTATTAATTACTTTAAAATAAATTTTTCAATTTAAATATTTGTAAACGACTACTTAAATCATTTTAATGTTAATTAAATTTAACGCAAAAGTTCTATCAAGGATTAATATAATTGATTAATTAAACAAATGCTTTAGCATGCGCTTTCTTATTAGTTACAGTCATCAATTTCATCTTTTTTTGATTAAGAAATTAAATTAGAATATTCATCTTCACCATCTTTAGACATTCATTGATTTCTTTTTCCACAAGTTTTATTCGTTGTTTTTGCATTTCTGAGTAATTTATTTGGCTTTTTTGACTGTTTGATTTGTCTATGCAATAATACCAATTTCTGTATTATGATTATTTTTTACTATTATTAGAAGTGCGCAATAATTCTATTTTTTCGTTTCTTCTAATTTTTTAACGTATTTTATTTCTTTTTCATTTACAATATCAAAAAAGTATAAGATTATAGGTCGAAAGGTTGAAAAAATTTAGCCTAATTTAAAATTGTATTTATTTTTAATATAATCAATATCAAGTTTATAAATATATTGAATTAATTGTGAAAGTATTGAAAACTTCCTACATTATTCTTATTGATACCACCTATATTTAATTATACATGAACAGTATCAGATGAATATTTATAAAATTAATTTTTTTTATAATATAATAGTTTATACGCATGTTTTATTCTCTTTAAAAAATACATCAACGTGATATGCACTTCTTAAAATACACAATTACATTTAAAATATTATAAAAATAAATGGTCTGTCAAAGGAATATTATTTAATATCACGATATAATAATGCTTCTGAGAATGTTTGTTTTATTATTTTAATAAATTGAGAAATAACTTCAAAATGAATACGCAATATTTGTATAATATGTTTGAAATATAGTTCTGCGTCAAAATGGTAATGCATTAATTTTCTTTTCTTTTCTATTCTTAAAAATTATAAACATAAATTTATTGATTAGTAAGAATTTTGTATGCATCATTCTTATTCTATTTATATACAATGCCTGAAAATTGTAGGTAGATTTTAACTTGAATTGAGTAATTTAGTATTTAAGTTTCTTTTAAGAATATTTTTATTTGTGGAATGATTTATAAATATTTTAATTAGCGATTCCATCAGTTGATCTAATAAATTATATGAGTTCTAGAAAAAAAAGAAAATAACTTTGTGCACTCTAATTAGAAAATTAGTAATTTGCTATATTGTAGAAAACTATTATATTAAAACTTTTTTATATAATTCTATATTTTCAATGAATATAAAATTATTTATAATTCTTTTTAAAATAGCTGTAAAGTAACTTTGACTAGAAAATTATTAAAAAATGTATATAATTGAATATAAATATATACCAATATACAAATGAAGAAAATAGAAAGGTGATAAAAACTTGTATTAGATCTAGTATTTTTAATAATTCAATACTAATACTGGTAAATTTAATAATAAAATACTGAATTGCTTAAATTCTGACTTGATCATTTGCCAACAAAAGAAAAACCAAAGAAAAGTAATGTTTAGAATGGTCTTAATTTTCCATTGTATATGTTTTGAGTAAATTAATTAATGAGATATATATACATATATTTGATAAACTGTTTTGGTATTAATTTTTAAAAAGTAAGTTTGTATTAAAGTTGTGATTTTTTAAAAATTTATAGCTAATTGCCTTCATTTATATTAAATGAAAAAAGATAGATTAAAAAGATACACACACACACGTACATATAACTGCCAATTGTTTGTTAAAGTATTTAACGTAACAAGGTTAAGTGCAAAGTAAGTTAATTTTTAATGGTTAAAGTGGACTCGGTGAATTGGTGGTGAGAAAATTTACTGCAGCAACCACAAACAATAAGTAATATATATTCGACGATTAAAAAATGAAGGAAATGAGCATGAATTTTGACTGATTTAGTAGGTAAATAAATTAAGGTCGAATACGAAAGAGCAATGAATTTAATAGATCAACTGCTTAGCGAGTCCATTGCTAGCATTTAATTGTTGCATGACTCGGTATTTTGTTGCCATCGCAGCCTGTATTTCTGTCTCGTCGAAGTCGCTCTCGACGAGAAAGCAACAGTTGCAAAAGCAAAATTATGAGCAAAATGCCGACGGAGAGGCGGAGGTAGAAAAGACGAGAAAGAGAGAGAGAGAGAGAGAGAGAGAGAGAGAGAGAGAGACTGAAAGAGAGAAAGAGAGAGTGAGAGAGATGGTGTCTGAGCAAATGAAGGAGAGCGGCCTGGGTCGCGGACGTAATCACGTGACCTGTGACCTGTGATTTGCGACCGAGGAAACGAAACCGAAAAAGCCAAGGTCGTCTCTAAGTTCGCGTTGTGCGATTGTGAATTCGCAGGTGAGGAGGCCGAGGCGACGGACGCAGGCACCCCTAGCCCCAGTTCCGGTGTCGGGGGCGTCACGCGTTTCGCCAACCGCCGGCGCACCGACCTGATGCCGACGATTCCCTCCCCCAGGGACAGGGAGGGCCTCAACATATCTGGGGGTAGCGGTGGTGGTGGCGCGAACCCACCCACCTCCGGTAGATCCTCCAGCGCCAAGTCGTTCACGCGCAGTCCAGGTAGGACATATTCGATGTCGAGGCTGGACCAACTGGCCCAGCCGCGCAGGCGCACCCTTCCGCTCGCGGCCGAATCCCACCAGCAGTTCCAGCAGCACCCCCAGCATCCTCATCAGCAGCAGCAGAGCCTCGCAGCTTCGAGCATGAGCCGCAGCATGTCGCACCTGGCGGCGGCACCCTCCCCGCGGGGGGTGTCCCACGGACCCCTCAAGCGGACCGATAACTCGCGTAGTATGGGGACGCTGCCGGGGTCCGGGGTCGTGGGCCTCGTCGGGCCCAGGCCCACGAGGGCCGAGCGGCTCAGGCGTAAGGCCCGCGAGCACCAGAGTCACGCCACACAGAGTCAAGCCCTCAATCAGGCCCACAGTCAGGTCCAGGTCCAGCAGCAGTCATCAGGTAAGCGAGGACGTCACTGTGCTCCCCCTCGACTCGACTCGACTCGACTTGGGAACGAACCTCGATCCAGTTATATCCAGTTGTACATAATTTACTCGACTCCTTGTTATTCCTCAAAATACAGCAAATGCTTCTGTACATAAGCTCAAACGTATTATTCATTAGATATTTACGAATAAAATTGTCAATTTTGCGTCTTGTATGAATGGCTGTATATAGTAAAATTCTCTTAATTATTAATTAAACTAGAACGACAAATGCTAATACGAAAGATTTTATACATAATATTTCGCGCAAGTCATTATCTAAGAATAAATTACATTGCTCTATTACACTAATGCGATACGAAACTTATTGTTATTAAGTAATCGGAACAATATTTGATAATCGTGAATTCTATCGAATAATCCAGAAGGGTATTATTACTGGTGTTTAAATAAATTGTGTCAACTTTTTAAAGATGAAGAAAATATTTATACAATTGCATATAAAAAATATTTTGTTAATCAAAGCTATTCTTAAAAATAGCAAAAAAATATTTCATAATTTCTAAATATGAACAGTTTTAATTACATTCATTTTTTATACGAAAATTAAAACATCATTTAAAATAGTAATAATTTGAGTTAAACAAAAAATAGTTGACCCTGCTTACCTCAAATATCAAACCTTTTTTTATTTCGAATTGCACTAAAACCTTATAAGATTAATTTATCAATTTAATCAATTGAAATTTTCCACATTTTACTTAAAAAATAAAATCGAGAAGAAGATAAAAGGCGCAATAAGTAAGAAAAAACAACTATTTTCTTTGCTTTCTGCGATAAAACTTTTGGACTTGCATGACGAATTGGGAGCATAAACGTACTTGGCATGTTTTATAAAACCGGAGTCTCTGTCAATTAATTAAAACATAACAATTCCAATTTTTATTTATAAAATTAAATTGTAAATTTAATATTCGCGTTTGCAGCCCTTCACATAACTGTACACACTTTTTACATTTCTCAAAAAATGTGAAACGAGAAAGTAAATGCTGCTTTCAAATTTAAATATTTTGTTAAAAGCGGACGAGCATCCTCAAAACTCTGATATACTAGAAGTAAAAAATAAAATTTCTGATTGAAATGAAAATTTGATTAACAAAGACTCTCTTGTATATATAATTAATTATAAAACGCCTCTACAAACCAGCTTTTTTGGAAACCACGGGTGACGGTAAAAAGCTATTTCTTCGCTAAGGGTAAGCTAAATATTTTTTTTTATCCGTAAATTAACACCCACCAATTATTATAGAAAAAATGAATGTATTTATTGTGCAATAATACTAACTAAATTGTAACTCACAATTTTTGTTATGTGTACTAATTTACTTTTTATTTTTAAAAAATTAATTTCACTAATAACTTTTTTTTTAATACTTGCATAAATTTTAATATTTATTGTTTTTATTTTATCAATTTTTTTTTTTTTTAAACATTAGCAACGATGGATCAGCTTCAGTTGTTGGTGGTGGGACTCATTTTTATATAATTTTATTCATTACAGGATATGAATAATGATGCCTAATATAATTATTTTTAATTTCGCATATCGAATACACAAAATCATAGCTATAATTTCGTTTCTCACTGCTTATGGAAACATCACTTTTAATGCACATTTTTATAATTAAATGTTTTCTCGTATATTTATAAATTCACAAGTAGAAACTTCTCACATTTACTTAAATATAAATATTATGATTATTTTATCAATCTAAAAAATGAATTTAAAACTTTAAATATTGCAGTTAATAATTAGAATTAAATCTGAAAATATTTTTTTCTTTTTTTTCAAGAAAATACATTTGTATATTGTACATTACATCATACATTTTTTAAAAATAAACTACAATATATGTAATTTTATGGATTATTTTTGAATTTGAATTATAAATACCAAAAGTAATAAATTTATAATATCTAGAAATAAAATTTAAGTGAAAATATTATATATTAAAATTACTTTTTTTAAATAGAATATAGGCAGAATGAAATTATAATGAATTTGTGATAAAATTATGACTCAATTCATCACATTATAAATATAGTTTCTTTTATATTTAAATATTTGATTAATCCGTTTCATTTATGAATATATTTTTAATTAAAAATTATAATTGCAGCTTAAAAATGATTTCAAAATGTTGATGAAAAAAATATTATTAATATTGTAATTAAAAATTATTGTTTGTATTAAATTATATTGATAAAGATCAAAAATTATAAGAGAAACTATATTTTTAAAGTTTTGATAATATGTACAAAAATATTATAATGAAGAATGAGTTGATTCTAACAATGTCAATTAAAAATGTCATTGATTGGCATAAACTTCGTTCTATATGCGTGTAAAGTTTAAGATCTAGTCTATAAGAATTTAATTTCTTTGACCTTATTAATATATTATGTAAAATAAATGTGCCTTCAAATATAATAATAAATTTTTAAATTCAGTCTTCATAATTTATATTATTCAAACACTATCATTAATAATTAATTGAAAAATTTTTATTATTAAGATTAAAAAAATGGAGTTTGTACATAATTTATTAGTTGTTAATGAATAATACTGATGTTGAGGAATTTGGAAAGTATGCAATTGTACTCGACTAATAAAAAGACGACGTTTAAATGAAAAATGATTGTTTGATCTATGAAAAGTGTTTGATATAATCGAAATCAATTGAATTTCCAAATTTCTTGACAGAAACAATGCAAAGAATGTGTGTACGTATGTGTGACAGAGAGAGAGAGAGAGAGAGAGAGAAAGAGAGGGAGAGAGAGAGAAAGAATAAGAGTAAAAAAAGAGAGAGAGAGAGAGTGAGACTCGATGATGTGGTCTAGGTATCCGGAGCGGAGAGGCGACCCCCAACAGTCCATCCCGACCCCACAGCTCCATGAGCCAGCAGAGTGCGACGAGCAGCGTCGCCAGTAGCACCGTCAACCTGCGCCCGCGCACCGGGACTCCGAGGCGTCCGAGGCCCGCCTCCATCGCTGGAACCGGCGTCAGCGTCGCCGTCGAACGCAACAGTGAGCATGGCTTTTCCGCTTTTCCTTCCGAGCATTTCCTCTCGAAAAATTCTCTTACAGTCAAGTGTCGTTCCTCTGTTAACGATTCAATCTGCTCTCCACATTAATGATATTCGGATAATTAATTTCACCAAGTCTTTCTAACTCTGTCAATTACACAATGAAACTATTTGTGTGATGTACTTAAAAGTACCTTGTCTTTATTTTAAATTATTTTCCAATCGCGTACGAAAACTGTAAGATTTTTTCTACAATTATATAAATTCTCATATTCTGTCAAATTACATTGAATATCTGAAAGTGCATAACATTATCCAAACCTAATACTATTTGCACTTTTCTATCAATTAAACCAATTTAATATAATCGCAACTTATTTTTTATTCAGTGATATAAAAAAATTTTTATACATGACATATTTAATTAACTAAGAATGTTTACTATAATTTCATTTTCATCAACTAATAACATGTCATTTTTAAGACTAATTATATTAAATAATACTTTAAAATAAATTATTTTTTTATCTAAATTTTTATTTTTAATATACGAGTCTAGATACAATGTGTATCTATTAAATTAAATTAAACTTTTTTTTCTTAATCTGGTTTATAAATAATTGCTGTTCTATTATTAATAAAATTATATTTTTTTATGAAATAATAAAATCTGTACTAATATCCACCAACAGCCCAACAATAGAATCCATTTAAACTAAATAATATATTTTATTTATGAATTTTATATTCTACTTAGTTGTTGTTTATCTAGTAATAAATGTATTTAATTAATTTTTTAATTTCGTTTTTTTACATATATAATTTGCTTTTTTATTTAATATTATATTGTAAAAATAAATTGCACAAATAAATATCATTTTCATGTAAAGCATGCCTTATTTATGTATATTCTTAAAATAATGTGATATTTTTTAATATATAAAATTTATTACGTGTAAAAAAATAGATATAATTATATCTACAATTTTATCTATAAAAATATATTTATAAAAATTTAAATATAATTTTAAACTAATAAATTTCTTATTAAAAATTTTTATAAAAATTTTTGTTAAATGTAGATTCACAATTATTGCAATACTTCAGTTTACAAAAAGCTATTGATATTAAAACACAATTTAGTAATATTTACGTTTTATTAGAGTGTATTTTTAAATAAAGAATTCAGTGTAAATAATTTATAATAAAACATGAAAATTATAATTAATCAACAATGTAAACTGGAGTAAATATTTGTAAAATCCATGATTGAAAACTATGTTATTTTGAATTTGAATATCAAAAACATCAATATTGACATTACACATGTAAATATAACGTTTATTGTATGTTGTTGAATTTACTCGAATTTTTATTACTGTCGATTATTTAACAATTACTTGACTCTTGCAAGTGGCATTAAATCAATTTGCAAAAACATTTAATAAATAATTTAAAAAATCCAAGCCTACAGAAATTCATATTTATATTTATTGGATATTTAAAATGAAATAGTTTTTAATGATGTAGTATTGAGTTCAAGTATATAAAGATGATTGTTATATACAGCAAAATTCATCATATAATCCAAAATAATAGATTTCTCAAAGTTAGCTTGAAAAATTCCCATTTGTCGTTTAATAATGACTTAGCCACTGTGAGTGGACACTAGAAAAACGAATTTTAACTATACTGAATAGTAAAAAAATGTATTTTCACGCACGTGTTCGAGTTTTACAACAAAATTTTGTTTTTCGAAAAACAAAATCCCAAGTGAGATCTCACTTCACTTAATCCTAGACTCAACGGGCGACTCAAAGGTGATAAAGGACTCGAAGCCGCCGTTGCCAAAAATCCACAACGTATCAAAGAAGCTCATATCAACTCCAACGCCTCCCGCGAGCAAAACCTCTGCTGAGCGCAAGCCCAGCACTGATAAATCGGGGATAATGTCGAGGAGCACCCGGGTTTCACCCCGGGTCACTCCCAAGGCCACACCCTTGCAGAGTCCGGGGGTCGAGCACCCGGCTCTCACCGTCCTCGATCCCAAGGAATTTAAGCAAAAACTAGAATTTAAGGATGTCAAGAAGGAAGCTAATGATGAGAAAACACAGGCACGCTACTTTTTAATTTTCTTTTATTTTCATTTTCGTCATTTTGTTTCTTTACGAGGCATACCATATTGGAAAAATTTGATGCACCTTTTTTTTTAGATTCACAAGCAATGGTGAAAGTTTTCAACACTACGCTTTATTCCGGTCTATTCTAATTGATTAATTAATTCAGAGTCACATTTTCTTTTATATGCATTTTTAAATATTTTTCTTGGTATACATTCAATATTGATTATTTTTTAATTTTGAATTAATAAATTTCGTATTTTCAATTATAATTGTGAATAATTTTATTTTTAACGTATGTGGATATTATACTGATGCTTATATAGTTTTTCAATACATATAAGAATACCATATATTCTTTTGTGGACAAGAATATCGTAAATAAGTATTAATTAGGGTGACAAAAAAATTATTATCTAAATTATATAATGTTTGTACTTAATTTCTATTGAAAATATTAAATTTTATTTTCGTATAAAGAATTTATTCGTAAAAAGAACTTTCCATTAATTATTCTTTTAAAATAAAATAATACATAAAATTCAATTTTATATAACAAATGTGTATAAGTACTAAAATATTATGACCATATTTTCTTAATAATGTAAAAAAAAATAAATATATAATTTTATTGAAAATTTATTTGCAAAAAGATAATTAATATTGAAATGCACGTATTATTATTAACATGCACAACGAATATCATTGTGAAATATATGTAATTTTTATGTCTTTTTATGTGAGTTTTTTTTTTTTTTTTTTAAATAAGTAATATAAGAATATTTTCCATTATCCAGGAGAATATGGCTACCGAATTGATTCCAAGCGAAATGGATACAGAGAAGAATTTTATGAGCGAAGTGCTCGTAACAGCTTCCGAAACAACAATCCCGGACAATTCAAAAACTGCTAACGAAAGCCAAAACCTTTTAGTGGACATTCAAGTGGCTGCTGCTCCATCGACCAAGCAAGTATCTCCTACAAACAACGTAGAAAAGAAAGATGAATTGAAAGCCGAGAAAAAGTCCTCGGAGGCAGAGGCGAAAAATGAGATCGAATTGGATGAGCAGTGCGACATGACAGGTTAGGCATTAATTATTTTTTTAGAAGGGTGTTTCCTTGTAACTCCACTGTGGGATGCATTAAATAATACCCAGATTTCATGCGCAGCCTCCATGATTCAGAAAATTCGAATTACAACCGAAGAGGAGGCCAAGGCAGCTTTGGCGGAGCGTCGAAGATTGGCGCGCGAACAAGCCGAGCGAGAAGCCGAACTCGAGAGGCAGCGATTGGTGTGTATTTGAGTTTTGGCTCCAACTTTTGCCGACTTTTGTCGACTTTTGTCGAGTGTCCAGGATTTATCGAATTTTTTTTTTTACATGACAATCCAAATGTGAATTCACGTTTACGTCATTATATTTAAACGATTTGGCCTCGCGTGCCCTGAGCACTAATGACCTACCCGTAAAGTATGTGTCCCGAATCGAGGATAAAAGTCGTTTTTAACTGTAGGAGGAAGAGGCTCGTTTGGAGGCCGAGAGGTTGCAAGCCGAGGAAGAGGAACAGCGTCGTCTCGAAGAAGAGACTCTTCGGTTGGCGGAAGAAGCCCGAGAGGCGGAGGAGCAGAGGCTGCGCCTGGCCATCGAGGAGGCCAAGAAACGAGAGGAGGAGGACCGGAAGCGCAAGGAGGAAGAGGCCAAACAGAAACAGGAGAAAGAGGAAGCGGAACGGAAGGCCAGAGAAGAGGCTGAGAAGTGAGAGACGAGTCTTTTATTCGGGTTTCATTATCATCCGATCACTTTACGCAATTTCGATTTGCCTTCGTAATTTTACTCAAAACTTATTAAAGTGCTTAAAAAAAAATTGTTTACAAAAAAATTACAGAAAAAAGCGTCTCATTTACGATAATTAAAATATTTTTTATCAAAAAATTCATAAAAAAGCGCAGACAATTCATTTTTTTACGCAGGCTCATAAATTTTAATTACAAATTTCCGTTAAACTTACCGTACAAAGGCAAACAAATTAATAATTGATTAAAGTAGATGAATTTTACAAATTTTTTAATTACACTGAATATAGTAATAGCTAAAAAATTATTTTTAAATTACAAAATTTTAAAGACCATTCCATGAATATTGAATTAGCCAATTATACCAATAAAAGATTTTATATTTAAATTCTCAATGAATTTCTAGACAACGACTTGAAATGGTCGAACGCCTCAAAAAAGAGGAAGAAGAAAGAAATGCCAGACGCAAACGTGTTGAAGCTATTATGTCTAGGACTCGGGCTAAATATCAACCCAATGTTGCAAAGGTGATTACCATTTTCTATGTAACACTTTATCATAAATTTATTGTACAAAAACAGGAAGTGAAATAACACTTTGGTACCGATTAAAAATTTGACTTACTAATGTAAAAAACAATAACACGAGTATTGATAAATTTTAATCATATTTAATAATAATAAATTTGTATTACTGTACTCCTAATAATTGATTCAATTATTAAATTGTAATTGTTAATGAAAGTTGTTTAGAACTTTAAAAATACCTACCAATAATTTTTACAAAGTTTTACTATTTTGGTTTTATTATTATAAAATAACAATCTTGTCGATAAAGTTTAAAATTTGTTGATTACGCACACGCATACACTGCTCACAAAATTTATTGAGCTTTTTTTAGTATAGTGAGAATGGGTTAATCGATAAATATAAAAAAAAATTTATTAGTTAGGAATTAAAATTAACATTGAATAGTTAGAACAAGTGCTTTTCAATTAATACGTATATTGTTTCGTTTAATTTTTGAATCGATAATAGATGAACTACAGTTATATGTTGTAGGATAATAGCTTATTCTAAAAGTCAATGCAGTTCAAAAATTTAAGTTTTTAGTATAGATATGTTAAAAAGAACTAATCTAATCTTTTTTTGAATTACATATTTTTGTATTGTAACTATGCTCTATTTTACATATTTAATGTGTATGTATCCTTCATATAATATTCTTTCATTAAATTCTAAAGACAATTTAATATAAAAGGCGTGAAAGTATTAGAAAAACAAATAATGAAAAATATGGGATAACGATTAAAAATACGACTTCAGGGCGAGGTGAACGATGGCGAAAAATCCAAAGAGGATAGTCCGAGTGATGAAAGCAAACCAACTCCTGGTGAGAAAGCAATCCAAGACTTGATGACGACGAGTCTGATATCGGAGGCAACTCAACATTTCATAAGTGGCGAGCAACTCGCTCATAATGTTGAGTCAAACAACTCCGATGAGTCAAACAACGGCGTGATACGCAACGGAACGCACGCCAATGGCATCAGTGACTCGCCGACGAAGCCTCGACTGGACAACGAAGACAACAATCAACAAGAACTCAACGGCCATCATCACAACACGAATCACGGGAACGGCATCGACGGTCAAATGATCACGCTGGATAATGCCACTGTGTGAGTATCATACTTATCATATTCATCAGGAGAAACAATAAAAATTAGCGAGGTAGTAGCGCCTTATGATGTGGAATATGAATTCGAGACTTTTTAATTATGATATCTTACGAAATCATCACGACACCCTTCCATTCATCTAGTTACTTAGCAGACAACAATGCAAATTAAAAATAACCAAACGCATTGTAACAATAAAGTCATCAAATTTTTTATTCAAATACTACGACGTGCATTATTTGTTTTTTAATACATCTGGAATACATGTATATCATTGTTAAACCTGAAATAATTAAAAAAATAATGCTTCTGCATTTGAATTATTTCTGTAAATAATAATCACCACAACTGTCTAAAATATTAAGTTTACTGTAGAATAGCTTTTATAAATTTCTCTTTTGTATGGAATTAATAAATTAATTTTAATCGTTTTTAAATTAAAATAATTAAGAAATTTTTTTTTATTCGGAAACGTTATTCGGTGAATCATTTTATATTTTACATACGCGTTCAGTTTATAACTTTCATAGATGAAAATTAAAACCACAATTTTATATTCTACCATAGAAATAATCTCATTTTACAATTGTTGGTTTATTAATGAATTCGCACAATTTTAAGAGAATTAATATTTAATATTGTTTGTAACACATTTAGAAATCTGGAAAAAGATCTTTTTATTGGTTTCAGTGATATAAATAATCCAATGAGCCATGAAGTATTTGATATACTATAGCTTCGTTATCATAACCAGAGCGAACGTAATATGTTCAAATTTATTTTCAAACAATTTTCTGCATCGAAAATTTCTTAAGTCTTACTAAGACTGTAAGCACAGTTATGTTATAAGATAAATGTGATGGATAATGTTCACTATTTACGAATGTGGCTCCAATATAAGGATGTCGTGGCCTTTAATGAATTGTGAACTAAACACCGAGCACTGCTGAATTTTTAAATCGAGTGTGCGAGATTAATTTAATTTCAAAGAGACGTATCACAGTTATTGCGAGTAGTTACTTTAATGAATTTTTAATGATATTATTGTTAGAAAAATTTTATGTATATAATCAAAAAGTTTGCAGACTTTTTAAAAATTTATGTAGGTGAAATGATATGTTCATGGTGTATTGTAATTTTTGTATCGAGTAATTATTTATAAAGTGTGATTATTTCATAAAATAATCTTCATATATCTTTGCGTATTTTTTATTTTCAATATATATTTTTACATTATATTAATAGCTAAAAACAAAGTTATTCATATTATTCAATCATGTATACATACTTATAACTAGTACTCAATTATTAAAATGATAATATAATTAACTTTCAGTTAATACTGCCATGATGTCCATTATGTGAAATATTAATAAAATTTATGTGCGCGTATTGATGAAGTTATGTATGTGAATTGATGAAAAAATATAATCAATTACTAAAAATTAAAAATAATCAAACTATGTTCTTATAAACTTCGTTTAATGATACAAATAACAATAACAATAATAATTACGATAATGATTATGATGATGGTGAGAATAATGATGATGATGATGATGATGATGATGATGATGATGATGATGATGATGATGATGATAATAATAGTAATAATAATAATAATAATAATAATAAATGTATTCTAGCGATGATCAAAGCAAAAGATTCAATGTATATTTTAATTGTGTTGTGATTAGGTTTAGACATGATCAGGAATATTGCGAATGCAGTATTGCATTTTCCAAAAAGTTATTAAAAGATATATACATACATATGAATAAACCATTATAGAAAGAATTTTTGAACATAAATGAAAGATAAATTGCATATTACTTAAAAAGATTTAGTATTATAACAGGTTTTGGTGAATTCTGAGAAACTGGAAACATACATACATCAAATACAACTTAAATTTCAAATATTGTACATTGCAAAAGTAGCCAGAATAGTTGACTATTTATATATAATTACTAATAAAGAATAAATTATTTTTCTTATTTAATCGGTGATAGTTAATGATATAGTAGCAGTATATAAATAACATTAAACGCGATAATTATATATTGTAACTGTACAAAATCTTGTATAGTTTATAAAGTATAATTATGAAAGCTAGTTGTCTTTCTTTTTCACATACACTAATTTTCTAATTATGCCGCTATTAAAAATCTGTTAAGAGATTAATGTTACCATTTAAAACTGTATTTATCGAATATTAAAAAAATACGCTTGTGATCTTTTTGTCTCAGAAATCTGCTGATAAATGCTTACTAAATTACTTTTATATAGTTGACAAGTCATTTTTCCTTTCTGATTTATTTTAAGTATGTATTAACATAAAAGCAAAATGTATGAGAAAAATGGCATGAAAAGAATTTCTCAAATAAACGACTGATAAATAGATATAGACGAATGAAATACAAACTCGATCAACAGTTTTTCGGCAATGTATCGTCAAACAATTCAAATTTACAGAAAATATTTAAATATAATGTACATAATGTAAAGTGATAAAAAAAGTATAAATGCAATGAATTATATAAATGATTGTTCGTAATTTCATGCAACAAACAAGAGCTTACTAAAGATATATAAATTATTTATTTTTCTAGTTATTTTGATTCAAGTATTAATATTAAAAAATACAAATAATTTAAATGATATGAAAGAAAATATTTATTAGGCTCTTATTTTATCTTATTCCTCAATGCCTTTCAAAAAAATAATCGAATAGTTTGCAAACTAGTGCTAATCTTTTATAGTTAATTATCATCGCAGATCTCCAAAAGAAAGTAAAAGGATGCTAAATTAATCGCGATAACATTAAAAAAAAAGTACGCAACTCCATCGGATAAAGGTTTTTAACAACTTTTCATTGAGATGCTTTCAGTGGAAACTACATGATATGCACTGCTTTACTCTATATTTTGTACGATTTGCAATTAACAGTTTTTGTTTATCTTATTTTACTGCATGTACACTACTTACTCTTTTAACTGCACAATACAATTTAATTTTTTTAATCTACAAGTAATAGAAGACTTAGTCGATTAATCCTTTAGACTAATTAAGATAAAGCGATTTAACTTACTTGTATTAATCAAGAGTTATAGAAAATTATTTTTGTTTCTTTATTTTTTAATTTTCTAATATTTATATTTATATTAAAAAGTATTTTTAAAAAGTTTTGTAGACAAGTTCAGAAATTCTATAATTTTTTTTTTATTGATTTTAAAATTCATTCGAATAAGTATAAAACTGTTTTTTATTATTATAATATATGAAACGTGCCTTTTAAGAAAATACTATCATTTTTAAAATATTTTTTTAAAAATGTTACATTCAGTAGAAGTTATACACGCTATATCAATTAAATCTTCATCAATATACAACTTTGAAGACATAAATATAATTCATTAAATTTTGTTTGTTTGAAGTAATTTGTACGATGAGTATTAATGATTTATTTATATTTACATTTATTTTAATTACTTTTATGTATAAAAAAAATAAAATATGCACGACTTAATCATTTTTTAACGTATATAAAATAATTTACAATACTAATACTAATGAGTGAAATTTAAAACAATATGAAAACATTTCCCAAATGAAACTATTATGTCTAATTAATCTTTAACTTAATCCTATGACCAATATAATTTTTCATCGATGTTTTTTTTTTTTTTTTTTACTAGTAGAAAAATTCACTGTGTTAGTATATGTATTTATTCACATTTACCCTTGTCAACTTACTGCCTACTTTTGCTGTGTACCGAAAATTCTATGGTTCACCTACACTGCACCATGACCCCGACGACGATTGGTAAATGATTTGTAATATATATAAATATATATGTATATATGTATTTATATATGTATATTATATAGATGAATATATGTTAATTTAATAATGAATGATATGCATAAAAATAATATATACATGTCTTGATATATGTATGTAAATATATAAATATAGTCAAAATTATACGTTAATGCAAATATTTATTTTTTAATTTCCTAGCAGTTTTTCGTGAATATAATAAAAAATAATAGCTTACAAATAATTTTTTTATAACAATTAGAAAAATTTTAACTTATAAATTATATAGTGTGATAGTGTCTGAATTTAGTTTTTTAAAAACCTTATTTTTTAAAAGGTTTTTTAAGCTTGTGACGGTGCTTTTTCATGTAGATATATTTTTTTATAATTCATAAAACTTATATTTTCACCAAAAACCTTATTAGTAAAGACCATTACTATATTTTCATAATAATTTTAGTAAATTATTACTGTTTTAGAAGAAGTAGGCAATTTTTTTTTTAAAGTTATTAACTATTTATTAATATGTTAAATTAATGATACTGAAGATTAAATTAAATAAATATTAATCAACAATTAAAAATAAACAAGGAATTGATTGGTAAAATATAAATTATTTTAAACACAACACTATATATTAAAAAATATAATAATAATGGAGAAATTTGACTTTGTAGAATTATATTTTAGATAAGATGATTTATCTTTAAGTGTTAGAAAAATATATCATTTGTCGTTCATTTTCGTAGAATAGTGCACTTCAATATTTATGAGAAAAAACTCTAAGTATCTTGATGAAAATATTCATTATTTCATTAAATAATTGTTATCATTCTATATCATTTTGCATTGAATTTTTGTAGCCTTTATGTGTTATCCTACATAAAAATCTACGCACTGGTTTTTTTTTTTTTTTTTGAAACCATGTACATTTTCACATTCACAAAACACTGCATTACAAATATTTTTAATTATTACATTTAATTATTATTTCGTACTTTTTTTCAACATTTTTAATATTTATGATATTTTTGTAAACTAACTAAAAAAAAATTGAACAAAAAGATTTAAATTTTTTTTTTAATTCCAGAAATCAAAGCGTTGCTTTAAAGCATAAAAAATTGATATAAAAATTTGAATGGATATTTGTTTGAAATTAAAAGTGTTGAGAAAAGATCTCCAAAATTTATTCTGACACACCTTAGCAGTTTTCGAAAATGAAATCATGATTTATATGATTTAATCGCTTATTTGTCATGTAGTGCCTTAAGAATGAATACACGAAAGGAGAAAAATACAAAGGCTCTTAGTGTTTTCTTTTACCCTCTTTTCCGTATCAGTTTTGTTTGTTTGCTATTTTTTGTATTGTTTGACTGATTTTGTAGCAAACATAACAACGTGACCAACAACCGGTTAGATCTCTCCGATTTCGACACACTCAGCAACAGCAACAGTAGCCCGATACTGTTGATGCAACCCACTGGACTGGCGAACGAAGACAACCTCAACTCGAACCTCAACCCAACCGCGGTGCCCTTTACCCCTAGTTTCAGCATACCCAATGTCACCAGCAGCAACCCCTTTCAGGACGTCTTCACCAACAACAAGCAACAGGAAAATCCAGTACCCGGTGAGCGGACCTTTATTTACCTCTCCTCCAAAAATCCTATATGATTGCATTTCGTAGGTCTGAATAATAGGAAACTAATAATTATGATAATGTACTGTAGTGATATGAGTCACACGATAAAAGTACAGGAAAAACTTTATCATTGGCGATTTGGCTTGCCAATGCTCAAGCACAGTTTGCTTTCACATTTTCCCTTTACACAAGTCACGAAATATAAATATCCAATATTTTATGTGCACCAGTAGTCAATTCCCATAAGTGATTTCATGAATACAATAATCTTTATCGCATGGTCTAACACATACTAGATAAACTCGATCAAAATATATTTATAAGAATTATTAATGTTCTGAAAAAATAAAAAATAAAAATAATACATATTCTTTATGTGAAATAAATTTATTTTTAAATTTAAGAAAATACATTATTGAAATATTTTTATTGTTGCAGATTTGCTGTCATAAGCTAATTATTTAAGTGCTATGATGTGATGTCAATGAAAAGAAGAGAAAGAGAATAAATAAAAGATGAAAGGTATATCGGAGTATGCATTCAAACTGCTTGATTTCAAATTTGGAGAAAATCAAATCAAGCGACTACAACGTGCAGCGCTCACATCCCGTCGTCTATTTTCTTTTTTCTTAGATAATGTGTGTAAATAAAATGGGAGAAAAGAATACATAACTAGAGATCCGCTATTGAATATTACTATTATGATATAAATAGAGATTTAAGGTGCGATTCTTTTGTTTTACTATTTTGGCGCACGTAGCTAGCGTCAGGATTGTAAAACTTCTTTTGTGTCACGTCACAATAGAGTGTGAAATTGTAAAATAATATAAAGTGTTAATTATTAATTAATAATGGAAAATGATAATAATGATTAATATTATTATTAACGATGATTGATACACATGTACACAGCGGACTTAGACTTGGCCTGTCTCTTAAGTTACATGAACTTTATTTTAGAGACTAAATTTTTATTGGGTCTTTTTTTCTTCTTCCGGAACGCATGTTATATATAACAAATATAAATGAATATAAATTTTTCACCTCTACTCAAAAAAATATGAATTTATTATATTAGCCGCATTCGAAACTATTATTGAATATTGTTTACACATGGCTCGTACACAATAATCGGATATAATAAAAGGATATAAGAAAAGGAGATGTTTCGTACATACCGTATAA
Organism: Eupristina koningsbergeri; assembly: GCA_018907245.1. Classification (NCBI taxonomy): domain Eukaryota; kingdom Metazoa; phylum Arthropoda; class Insecta; order Hymenoptera; family Agaonidae; genus Eupristina; species Eupristina koningsbergeri. The sequence continues at coordinate 928,399 of JACCHV010002892.1, read as the reverse complement.
TTAGCATCTAAAGTCAAAATAAAAATTAATTGAATAAGGTAAATTACGCATTATATATTATTTATTTAAACATAATTTTTTAATATATAACTTCAATACCAGACAATTATAATTCGATGTAATTTTTGTTTTCACGTTTAATTAGCATTTCACACTCAGCTAATTACATTGTATTTTAAAATAGGTTGAGCATTTATTCGAAATGGTTTTCTCTTATTTCAAAAGAGTTTTTCTTTGATTCTTCTGTAAAATTTGAAAATTTGTTATACGATATTTATTTAACGATCTAAGAACTCATACACCTATTATACAATACTTATTGATAAAGTATTTAAAGCTATTTCAATTTAAATGTTTAACCAATGTGTACATCAAATAAAGTGTAAAAACAAAGTAAAATATCGGCTTCTTCTATTAAATATATTTCTTTACTTATCTTTCGGGGCCTGAGCTCACTAGTCAAGCAATTTTACTGTTTTTATCACACTGTTCAGAGACTATAACGAGAGATTGTGATTGAATGAATGTGAAGAAATAATGATATAAGAAATTAAATAAAAATACCAATAATGGAGTGAAGAACATTAGATCTGCAAGAATGGAAATATAAATGAAGCGAGAGTAATTAAGAAAAAATAAATAATTGCGTAAAATCTTGCATGAAATAAATAATGCTATGATAGAACTTATTATTAATTTATATATTCTTGGTTTAAAACAACTTGTAAGTTAATTCTTACCGACTAAGTATTTTTAAGTATTTTTCAAAAAATATGTTTATATATTGCCTAAGTTGCTCTAATTATGAAATTTGATTTTCTATAATATAAAAATTTTTACTAATCTAAAAATTTATTGAAACATATAACTAAAAATAAAAAAAATCCGATTTTATTTGTAGTTTTCATGCTTAAATTTTTTATGAATCGCTAGATTTCTATATTTCAAGATTTACGTTAATAGTACAATTTTACATGATAAAATCAAAATTTTAAATGTATAAAATTTTTTATTTATAAAATCAAAAATATCAATTTAAAACTTTTTACTACCAAACAAATTTATCAAGAACTGGGTACATTATTTTAAGAATAATGTAATGAATCAAATGCGGTACTAGCGATTGCATTTTCATACAACCCCTAAATATTTTTTTTATTAATTATCAACAAATAACAATTATTCAATAAAATAAAAACAAAACATGTAATCATAGATAAAATGTGATTTATAAATACTCTTTCAATACTACGCAGATATTGTAGCAAATTAATTCTATTTCTCGCAACCCCTACATTGTATGCATATAGTCAAAAAAACAAAAAAAAATTCATTAAATCTCATTAATCGAGAATTTCATTATTATGTAAATTGCAGTAGCTGTATTCGTAAAAAATTTATGGATATATAAGTATGCATGTATAAATATTTATTTTTACTCTAAAAAATATAAAAAATAATTAAAAATTAAAATAAATGTATTGAATATTTTAAAAAAGGGGACGATTGTAATTTGAAACTGCGCTGTAACATTGTATTTGTTATATTTTGCGTTACTGTCGACATGTAGAAAAATACTGGTTGGAAAATTTTTTAAAAAAAGGCAATTTTGTAATATATTATAAAATTATTTTCAATTTAATTGAGTAAATTAAACTTAATTTAACTTTAATTATTTTTTAAATTAATTTTATCATAAACATCAATTTCAAGTAAATTCTTTATTTTTAAATATATATAATGTAAATGTTTGTAAAATAAATGATAATTTTATTTCATAAAAACAAAAAAAAAAAAAACTAAATCAATCTGTTAAATTTTGAGTTACTATGGTAAATATCTTACATTGTTTAAAATGTAAATAATTATTTATATATTGAATTAGGCAGTTAACTATATAGTTTTAATAAATTTAAACAATTATAAACATAAACCATTTAAATTTTATGAATTCAATTAATAGTTATTTGTTTTTCTAAATTTTCTAATCAGCAGTTACAAGTTTGCAGTGAATATTATAAATGTTTTAGTTGTATCTTGCGCTGATGCGTGTCGTTTTATATTAAAAAAAATATTTGCTTGTTACTTATGAATTATATTGTCCGCAGATACAGGGTGAAAAATATGTTATATCTGTACAAGTTGTTTTGTTTTTAAGAATAATAATAATCATGAAAAATATAAAAACTCGATTTATTGAAACTATTAAAAGAGAATTATACATGATTTAATAATAAGAAAAATGTAATTTTATCACGGAATTAAATTAATATTTATTTAATAAATGGGTAATTGATATTTGTACCAATTCAAACTATGCGAATAATAACGAAATTGATGAATACAAATTTATATATAAATATGACCATTTATACACATTTGAAGTAATTCTTTCACAACTATTTAATTCGTTATAAGCAAATGAATTGAAAAATAGTATACAATATGTATAAATTATATTATATTTTGTACTTAGATAAAAAAAGCATTATTTTATTTTCTATAATTTTAACACGTTTCTATTTATCGTAATAAACACATAATATTTATTTTTCTATGCTATTTTATTGTTAATCATTAATATTTTTATTTAAAAAATAACGAATTATTATACGCAACCGTAATTAGATTATTAAAAATGTATATACATGATTGTTTATTTTGTATTGTAATATGTGTAATTATGTATAATTCTCTTATGAGAATCATTATTAGATATGACATATTAATGTATTTCAATTGCAATAAAATTCATCTTTTATGCGTTGATGTTAATGAAAAGTGCGAAAACTACAATCGTAAATATTTTTCTATGTTACGACTAATTACTCAAATGTTTAATCCCTGTTCAAATTATTCCTCTATTATGATTGATAACATTCAATTAATTATTTTATGTTTTTTTTTTTAATTTGTTGTATAAAGTATTTAGTGTGCTAATACAAGCTAAAAATCAAACTCAAATTTGATGTTTTAATTATTACATCATTTGTTTCTTTTTTTTTATCTTCGCATGTGAATTTAGTTATTTATTAAAATAATACACTTTATAGCACAAATTAAAAAAAAAAACACATTGAACGTCCAATGCAATATTATTTATTGCATGAGCCTTTAAAGTGACCATATAAGAATTAAACCAAGAAAAAGAGTATTGCAGTGTTATTCAGTTGTCCAAAGTTTTTCGTTATAGAGAAAAAAGAGAAAAAATTAGTACGCATGAATGTGTGTCTGTGAGTGTGTGTCGCGTATGTACATATACCTGTACACAAATCTACATAATTGTGTACATTCGCGACTGCTCACACATTGTAAATGCAATCAGTTTCACTGCCCATATAATTCATTATTTTAAAAATGAAATTTATTTTATGGCCTGGTTTACGATTTATATTTTTTGGGTAATAAATAAAATAACTCCTATTTTAAATTTTGTTTTCGTGATAGAAGAATCGTAAAATTTCACACGCATCAACAGTTGCGTTTTCAGCAGAGCACGAAAGTATACTTTTTTTCAATATGAAATGATAAGGACATTTAATATTACCAGATATGCCTAAAATATTTCATAATGTAAAAAGTGCTTGTATGTAATAAATACTTGATATTAATCATTCAACCCAATAAAGTTTTTCCTTTGTTATGCCTTTAAATAAACTAGGGTATTCTATTTGTGTAATTAGTATACAATAAAGTCAATGGTTGATAAAAAAAATTATTTTATGAATGAAATTATTGATAAATTTCATTAAAAACGGATGAAAATTCAATTAGTATGAAATGACGTACTTCGAATGAATGAATAGAACTGTTGATATAAGCGAAATATGTACATGCAATTCCACTAATCTACGTTATTGATCTTAATGTCAAGCATAAGCTTAAAATTTTTTTTTTTAATATGTGAAATATATATAATATTTTGATCGCATCAATAAATTTATTGGATTAAAGTAATTTTTGAACCAAGACCTTGGATATATTAAAATATGCATCAATTATTTAATATTCTATATAAAATGAATTATTAAGATTGAAATTAATAAATACGTATTTAATGATTAAATACAAAAGAAAAATTCTATAAAATTATCATATATTTTATTTTTTCATTGATCCTGTAAGTAACCTTATAAATTTATTTTTTTTATCTTTTTTATGTATATCTTATATCTTTTTTCCCCTATGATTTACTTTCATTAATATAAACAAGAACGATATTTTTTTTTATAAAATATTGTTAATTTTATTAAATTAAATACTTGAAATCAAGTATTAAATTATGAAGATTCAATTATTTTTATAAATATATAAAAACCACTTTAATTGCCAGAAATTGTCTTTTTACTTCCTACTTTATATAAAATTTAAATTACAGCAAACATAATAACAGAGTAAGATATAAATAAAATAATATTTAAAATAATATCATTAATAATTGAGCGATAACGCAATATTTTTCTCATAATGATATCTTTTTTTTAAAAGTATTTATATTTATTTAATCATAAAACTTTATCTAATATTAGAGATCGAATTCTCCAAATCTTTAACTCAAGTGTACATACACTCAATAATTATTTAAAATTATATTGAATATTTAAATTTTCATTTTTATTAAAGAAAAATGTTATTCTTCATCCTATAAAATTTCAACTTTGTAATCTTTAATAATTGTGATATTACAATTTTGCACGATAAAATATTTAGAAGAACTATTCTTCGAAAAATATAAATATAAGATTTAGTCAATTCTCGAATTTACACTAAATATCAGCCATATTGTGCAAAAGTTGTGTTTAAGCCTACAATGGATTACTATTAATAACAGACATACCCCTCCAAATAAGGCACGTGCCAAGTATAGATTGCGTACTATGGATATCAATCTAATATCATCCACAAGTCACGTTTATAAAGCGTTGAGTCAGTATTTTGCATACACATGTGCAGGGCTAACACCATAAAATAATATATTTACGTGTACATACATAATAAAACATTCTAATAAGTATTTACCTTAATAAACATTATATTATAATTCATATGATATCAATGTAATTTATTTTTTCTAAAAAATATATTTGATAAATTTTACATTACTAAGAGTTGTAAATTATTTTAATTGTACTTAATATTGTAATGCTTTTAAAAGAACGAACTTAACTTAAAAATCATATTTTATAATTAATCAATAGGTTTAATTTTAGTTTGAAAAATTAAGAGTTTCAAAATCAAAACGACCACAAAATAATACATCTTTAACCCAATAAACTATCTTGCCCAAAAAAAGCTTATCACTGGATTTTAAAAGGTACATAATATTTTTTTTCCTCGATATTTTCCAAAACAATTAATTTTACTTTAAATATATGTGCGCTACCGATCAGATAATCCCAAGCGGATAAAACCCGGCTAATCCATACGGGCGAACTGTAATTTCTAAATCAACACGTGCTACATTATTCGCAAAATGGGCTTAATCCTTTCATGATACTTAGATAAACTAATGAGACAATGACAATAGGCAATGAAGTTGTCGGTCTTCTAACAATTCACACCCAAGCCTCTCTCCAAACCAAATTAGACCTATTCTATTCGTACGTGAATGCGCAACATGTAAAACTCGTCAGTTGACAGTTGAATTGATTAGACTCCGAATGGACCAACACAATAGGTGATCGAGTCTACAGCTCAAATATTAAAATTTTCGTGTTAACACTTGTTAATTGCGTCTCGAGTTGTTGGTTCATTGCCACATTCAAATATGAACTAATTTGCGTTTGTGCATTATTCAGCAACTTTGATAGGGGCGAAAATATTCTCAATATTTTTTCTTTTTCTTTTGAACTTCCAATAAATTATTGTTTATTTCATGCGAAGGCACAACCTCTTGTGAATTCAATTTATTTGAATTCAATTTTGATTTAAGATGAATATAACTATTTCTATATATATATATATAGAATTGTAGACGAATATTTACAATTTAAGGGATTTTATTTAATTCAACTGCAAGTGTATTCCAAAGTCTCCTACGTAATATTGGTGTTAAAATAAGATTATTCATAATTTAAGGTTTGGTAAATATTTTTAGAGAGATAGTTTTTCGTGATAATCAAGTGAACCTAAAAAATGAACAATATTCCACTTTGAAATTCGGATGCTTTTAGTGAAACTGAATTACGTTTCAATACACATGCATTTCGCTCTTTTCATTTTTCATTTATCGATTTTCCATCTAGAATATGTTCGAAATTATTACAAAAGGTTACCTCAAATGTAAATTTTATTCAATTAGAAGGTAACACCAGTTCATAATCTATTATCAAAGGGAGCACATGTATTATATGAGCCGTTAATACTCGACCTTTCTCGAGTGCTAACAGCTTTATTCAAATCAACCCCTTACTCCTAGTTACACCCCATCATCTATATGGTTGGCACGTCAATAATTCATACCCCGAATTCTGAATCAATGCTCAAATCAGCTTTTGCATATGAATTATATTGGAAAAATATAAAAAATCTATTTCGTGTTTGATTAGCTAGTAAAAATATATAAATAAATAAACTACACTTGACATGTAATGGATTATACTTTTCACTAAATAAACGAATTGTTAAACATTGTGTATGTTATTTTTTTTTTTTTTTTTTTTTGAACATGCGATATATTTTCATTCATTTATAAAGCAAAGTTTTAGAGCAGTGATTTAAAGAGAAAATATTAAATAGAGAGAAAAAAATACATATACGAACGGAGAGATTTCAAAGCTCAAAAATACATTTAATTAAATTTTTAAAAGACAGACGTTTTTATTACTGACTATTGTTGGCGTGAAATAAACATGCTATTACCTGTTTATAATTTACATACGTAGCTAAATAGTAAATTAGTACCTCTACCTGATATTTATTGACCCTAAGGAAGGGAGGGCTTCGTCATATCAATACTGGTTATTCCTCGAGAGATATTAGACAAGTGTGTATCTCAGCATAAAATATTTTACTTATCACAATTATATATATATATATATATATATATATTGTGTATTATTTACGTGAGCGTTTTGTATTTAATAAAGTTTCATCTAAAACAAAACGTGTAATTTCCTAATTTAACCAACAACTATAGTTATCATTTTGAATTAAAAATTAGAAAATCTTAGCAAATTTTTATTAACTTTTATACAAAATCATCTTTCGCTGTAATATATTTTAAAATGATATTCCGATTTCTGTTTAATATTTATCTGCTTTATGTTAATTATAAAGTAACAATATTTTCGCTTCAATAAAGGAAAATTTGACCTTATGAAGACTCCATATTATTCATTTCATAAATTATAAAATTCATCTAAAATTTGACAGCAATACCTTTTTAAGCAAAAAAAATGACTATCTAATGGTATAAGCTGAACTTATAACTGGATTTGCGAAAAGAATGAATTATAGAAACAAACATCAAGGTTGCATTTATAAAGCATTTTCATATATAATAAGTATCACAAAATTATATTATACCATTCAATAATTTTAATATTACAGATTTTATGATAATTATTAAATTAAATGATACATTAAATTAAAAAGTTACTGATAATTAAAAAACTAATTTTTTGCAAAGAGTAAAAAAAAGAAATTAAATAGTAATCGATATTGTTTATAATCTGTGAATGAATGAAAATGTATGAAAAATTTATGAAGGGAATATTATTTCATTTTTATTTTATGCTCAACATAAATTGATTAATCATTAATTTTGAAATTATTTTTAACTTTTTTTTAATGATATTAGCAGAATTTTCAGAAATGATTCGTTATTAATATAAAAAGTATTTTTATATAAATAAACCAACTAATTTAAAAAAGTGTCTATGAATTTTGAATAAAAATAAATATTTAAATGTAATATAATTATTAAAATTAACAATATTGAAAATATAAAAATAGTGAAAAATTATTAGAAAATACATATTTAGTGGTCAGAAAATCGTGCTAAGAGGCTACTAAATATTTTTATTGATTTAGAAGCTGATTGATAAAGTTCCAAACACTTCAAACATAGGAATTTTCGAAGTTTTTATAAAGAATAAATATCGTGAAAATAATGGATTACAGTATAGATAGAAATATAGATACAAAAAAAGGCAAACTTTTGTGAGAAAAAATTAAATTTTGTATCCATTTGCTGATATTAATTTTTTTATAAAATCCATCTTGAGTATTTTGTAGTGTACACATTTAAATATTTTAGATTACATGTACATATTTAATATTTAAATCATGTATAAATATTTAAATTACAGTTTCTAAAAGTTTTATTAATCCTCACAACAATGTACTTATTAACACGAAATATTTTTACTATACAAAAACAAAAAGAACACGATTTTATTAAAATTTTATTTTAAATTTAAGTAATTAAATTAAGTATACTCGTAAGCTTATGGTGAATGAATATCGTGTTTTTATTATTTTTTTATTTTAAATAAAGAAATAAAAAAATGTTAAACTTTTAAATAAGTCATTAAATATTCATGGTTATTTCTGTTATTCAAAAATTCGAAATTTAGTAAATAAAATAGGAGGAATATAATGGAAAGTATTGTTATCAAAGTACTAAAACTTTATAAAAATATTCATGCATTTTTGCGAAAAAAATAATGCCTCTAGTAGGGAGGGAGAGTACTAAAGAAAGTGAAGATCTTATAAAGTGGACTGAATAAAAAATTTTGTCGGGGCACGAGAATCAAGGAGGAGGGTGAAGAGGTTATAATGTGTATTAAGGGTAAGTATCGTTGTCAACCCCCGTATAACTTTCCACTACTTCCTGTCAGTGCTTTAGAAGCGACAAGTTCTCGAATGTTCCGACCAATTATCCGACAGAGGGACCATTGTTCTTGATGGTAAGGCAAAAAATTGACAAGCTCAAGACAAGAAACATGGAGCGTGTGGGCAGGGACAGAAGGGAGGAAAGAGCCCCGAGTGACGGGAGACGCGGGACAGAGTAAAGCATAAAGCCTACCCCTGAAAGCGAGCTTGCGCTTTTTTTCATCCCCCTCCAAGTCGACACTTGGCTGTGTCGTCGGATGGCGGAGACGCCGGATTCGCGTCTGGATCCGATCTGTCGCATGACAATGCAAAAGCTCACGAGCTCAAGAAGCGTCGAGGGTTGCGCGTGCGCACCCACCCGCAAAAACGCACCCTCGCGAGAGTGAGAGTGATAGCGGGGCGGGGGTGGGGGTGGGGGTGGCGGTCGGGAGGGTAAGCCCAAAAGACTCCAACCCCATTAGCCGCATTTGCGTTCCCACGCGCGAACATTCGGAAAATACATTTATAAGCTTAGAGCCACTCGTGTTCCACTGTGCGTGGCCCGAGGACTTTCCATCTCAAAACCTTTCTTCTTATTTTCCTTTTCCCCGACCTCGACGACGCGTCCTTAGCTTTATTCTATGGCCGCGTCGATAAACCACCTTTTCAATCGCGCACTCGACGAATATAATTTTCACCGAGCGACACGCGCTCGAGTTCTATGCAATTTTTCTTCGCGGAAATTGTACTGTCAAATCACGTTACCCCACAAACATTTACAAACTTCAAATAGGTACCTTATATTCATACATTTTTTTATTGGCTAAAATACATAAAAAAAAATATAAATGAAATTGTTATTTTTCTGTTTTTATAGTGCACAAAGTGCACCTACACTCTTGATTTGTATTTGAAGAAAAAAGAAAAAAAAGAAAAAAAATTGAAATTACATTTTAATAATTTACGGATTGGCTTATCTAACGTAAAATAGAGTTGCTACTAATTTATGAAAGCTGCACTACATATCAGCGAATGCATTGTACCTATTTTCTGAGTATTTTCAGTAACAAATTGTGAGTGAAAATAGTATTTATCATTCATTAATACCGTCCACAAATTGTGTTTATTTATTATCCGAATTGAAAACAACTTCAAATAACGTGAAATAATGGATCTCTCCATTGTACTTATAGGTCTCCTGCACGAAAAAAGATTTACCGTAATCGCCATGATTTTATCTCGAGTTTACGTAAATAAAACTCCAAGTTGCGAGGGAGGAAAAATGATTATCCCCGATGCACGAGTGCGTGGGTAATACAAAGATAATAGATCAAGAATCATTATCGCCAAAATCCAATACACGTGCAAACAAAGGATGCAATCGTATAGGCGATGCGAATGCATATAATCCCCCTGTGTAAAATTTTGATAGATTTGTAAAAGAGCATTCGATGGGGTTCATAATTGTCAACAAATTCCAATAATCTCGGTGGAATCCTGTGGCACGTTCGAGCGAAATGCTTCGTCAGTATAATAAGCGTATCCAAATGCAAGAGTTGCGAGGGGGTGAGGCCAGCGGAAATATGAAACATGAAACATGAAACAGTCGGCTAAAAGGGACAGGAGGAGGGATATAAACTACGGAACACGTAGATCTAACAAAGGGAACGGCGCTCGAGGAAAAGGGGAAGTTGTAAACCGATTGGCATTGCGTTACGATATTTAACACGCGCACACTTTCCTCTGACGCACACCCTGTACGCACAAAAACACACGCACACGCACACGCACACGCACGCGCGCACGAGCCTCACCCCACTGCACTCGATCCTGCGTAGTCACCCCCCCCCCGCTCGCCAGGATGAAAACTTTTAATTGGTTCGGAGCGCCCGTCTTTGTTAAGACTCCGAACTGACTCGATGATTTTTATGTGCAAGGACAAATTTTCAGCTCGGAAGAGCAGAAACAGTGCTGCTTCGGATTCCGATTGGAGCTTCGGTCGCCCATCTCTGCGAATTAAAACGAAAGCAAACTACCGAGTAATGCAAATGATAATTTATCTTTTAATCCGAGTTTTGACCATCTTTAGCTAACGCTTTTACTTTTTTTACTATTTTTACTTTTTGTGCAACCATCGATGGATGTAAGAGATAATAAAGATGCTGCTTATCAATTATCAAAAACATTCAAAATCAGTAAGCATTTGTTCGTTTATGACATTCTTTGACTTGCAATATCAAGTTTCTTCTATTAACTTTTTAAAAATTAAATTGTTTCTAATTTCAATATAAAGTACTGCAACTGCAAGTTTTTTTTTGGCCTTTGCAATTTTATTCGCGAAACAAAATAATAAGGGTCACGTATGAAATTACATTAACCCTGTAGTGCAGGTGTTGAATCAACTCTGTCATACCAGCGAAGGGTGGTTTTTTTTGAAAAATATTTATTAAAATATAACTACTTATAAAAATTACATATTTAAAATAATTATTTGGAAAATATATTGTTGTTTAAAATTTGTTCTTAGGTATTTTTTAAATTGCTTCAATGAATACTGAATTATGAACAGTAATCTCATTACATTATATTAATTTTAAATTTAATCAAATACACTCGGTATAGGGAGGACAGGTTTAAAAGGGTGAAAGCCGAAAAACGTCTTAAAGTTATAAAATTTAAAAATATTCATTCACTGAAAATATTTGTATGATCTAAAATTAATTTTTTTGAAGTTGGACAAAAAAAATCTTTGTTAAAGAACGTTTTTTAATAAATTTGCAATCTACGCAACCGTTTCACCGTAATCTTTTATTCTAAAATAAAGCAATCACAATGACAAATTTGAAAGCTTTCTTCAGCATCTCAAAAACCAATACCTATAATGTAAGTCATGGTTTAAAAAATACTTCTATGTTTTATTCATAAAAAGAGCGTTGTAATACCAAATGAGATTCACAAAAAGGAACTGCAAGTTTTTTGCTTGTAAAGTGAGTCTGTATTCGTTTGTCTCGCTCACTCACCCCTTGATATATTACTGTTCAAATACGATTCGTTTCTCCCCTTTATTTCTCTTTCGTATATGTACATTATATACACACTGTATGGTTCTCCACATTGCTAGATTTTATACTTCGTTGCGCTGAATATCGCCTTTTTGTTCATTCAATACGTTCAAAAAAATGTATTAAGGTATCTGGATATATAAATATCAGGCATCAAAGTCCCTCTTTCTTTGCCGGAAAATCGTACTTCATGTTAATATATTAAATACGTGAACTTGAGCAAAACTTAATGTTTAGTATAATTGCACATGAACATTAAACAAACACACATACATTAAGAAGTTCTTAATGAAAGTTCAATATTATGTACACTTGTTTGATTTTTTTAATTAAATACTAAACGTGTTCTCAACAAGACAAATTTTTATTTGGCTATATTTTTTTGGTATTTGGTAATATTTTTTATCAAAACAAAACAATAAATCATGAATTAAAATATTGAAAAGAAAAGTATAAATTAATATATGAAATTAATAAAAAAAACAAAAAAATAAATATTTCATGTAAGAATAAATAATTCATCCTTCTTTATGGTAAAAGGTACGACCAAGTAGTTACCAGAATAAGAAATAACATTATTGATAAAGTTCCATTTCAATAACAATAATTGACGGAAAAATATTCATTTTCTATAAGGGGAAAAAAGCTCCCACGAGTCTTTCTTAGGGCAAAATATATTTATTGCTTCAGAATAAAAGCAAAAAATAATATGCAGAATTAATTTATATTTACACATAATTTATTTTATATTGAGTAATCGTGTGTATTTGTTTGAAACTTTCAAAAGAAAAAACTATTCATAATAAATAAAAAAGAATTTAATGCAATAAGTTGAAAATTATACATTTAACATAATCGGTATATATTTAAAACATAGATTATAAATATTTTATTTAATTCTGTGTACATATGTCAGTTTAGCAATAATAATTATTGATAATTCTTATAAAAATATTTACACACAAAATATTTTTTTATTAAAAGTAATATCACTTAAAAAAAAATGCATATACATAATATAAAAAGTCTTGGTACTAAAATAAAGAAATACATGTGTGCACTGTGTATTTATTTGAAAGAAAAAAAAAATTAAGGATAACAATAAATTATATTTAATTCAAAATTATCTTTATACTAAGCCATTATAATTTAATTTTTTAAATAATTTTTCAACTATTTGGGTTATGCCAAAGTTATATTCGAAGATAATTTTTTTTTTTATTTTTACAATATATAATCATATAATTTTAGATAAGAATCTTTTACTTACAAAGTACTTTAAAGATTTTGAATATGCGAAATTATCTACCCATCCTAATAAGTAATAGTTTACTGCCATCAAACACTACAATAGGTATTAAATTTATGGTACTTTTCATTTGCTACTTCGTATCAAAGTTACAAACTACTAATTGCATAAGCATTCAGAGGCTTCAAAAGGTGCCATGAATGTTTACGCATGTACTAACATTAAAGGTCAGAGGGTTTACTTCGTCCCTTGAGTTTGGCCTTCACCACTCTACCCTAATTAACCATGAGTAATTTACATATAAATTATAACTAACAACATAAGAAAATTATGCATGAGATTATTATCTGTATTTCGTATTCTATTTCACGTAATATAATTAAGTTACTTTTATTGTAATGATTCTTTCGAAATTGGTACTCTGTTATAATAAAACAAAGTTAATTATAACCTTTCTTCCGAAATATACTTTTTATAATAATCCATTAATTTGTGAATGAACAAATATTATATTTTGAGATGCTATAATAATAATAATAATTTAAAAATCATGAATATGGCAATTGAAGTGGAGTGTATTTTTCATTAAAAATTTTTATCGTGATTAAGTGGCATCGGGGATTATTTATAATAGCATAAGAACTTTTAAGAGGTTTTCACCAATAATTTTTCCTTTTGTTTCCTCCAATTTAACACTCGCTTATTATCTATCTATAAATCCAAAAGAGGAATGATTGCTATTGTATTATCGTGTTGAAAACAGTGCTTTATTGTTCGATGTAGCCTTACATTTGGCAAAGTGACTCGGTAATGGACCGAAAAAAAAAAAAAATTGAAGGTTTTAGAGATCCAATTGTCTGAGTTTTCCTGGTTGTATCCTAGTCGCATCCGCAAAGTCATCAGGCAACCCTCTACTTTGGGAGATAAAGAAATGTTGTTCAAACCCTTTAATTTATACCGGAATGGTGATTCGAAACTCGGATCGAATGAAAAAAGTGAAAGCTTACGGTTGGTGCAGTGGAAATTCAGTCCCACCAAGAGGGAAAAGAGGGAATGGCATTGGCGGATTGGCACTTGTGTTCTCACGCAAAAGAGGAGAGAGTTGTTGCAAACTTTCAGAGTAGAGCTGCTTAAACTTGACGACATCTACATAGGAGTAAAATTTTCATTTATTGTTATGTGATCCCATCATACTTGAATGTTTTAATTACTCTCACTAAATCTCTATTATTTCAGCTTACATTTAAAAATAATCTTTATTACAATATTTCATACGATTTCTTCTCCTTAAGGTACGAATTGATCTAAAGTACAAGTTTCTGTAATTGACAACATTGCACATAAGATAAATTAAACGGAAAAACATATTTCGTATGGGGAACATTAAAATAAATTATCCTAAAAACGGTAATTTTGTGAAAGCAAAACCTATCCGTTACACTTAAACTTTTTGGTAAAATTTATTAGCCCCAAGTAGATCATATGATTCATACTTTCTTATTAGCATCAAACTAGAATATAATATATACTTAAATTTTATTTTATTAATAATATACAATTTTTAAATATACAAAAAAAAAATTTATGAAAATTTTTTGTTAATTATTCACCATAAAATTATTGACAAATAGCCAACAATCTTTAAAATCTCTAAAAAAAAACATTTTGAAGATTATACAATTTGTAATGTTTTAATGATAAATTATTTAAAGATTCTCAAAAATAATAGAATATGAAATATGATCATTAAATTTTCCGTCTATTCATAACATGCCATCAATCGTGTATTACTATAACCTTACCCTCTATACATCAATTCCTTTCAATTTACAAAATATCCGGTATATATTTCATGCAAGTATCAGATGTTGAAGAAAAATTATATTCACACTTTATAGAAATACATATACGTTTCAAACAATGAGATAAATTCAAGTTATAATTTTAGAGCTTGCCTGTGACCTGGATAATCTCTTAAATATTCGATGGTTAATGAAAAAATAATTATACTGCTACTCTGACAATTGAAGAATAAGTTTAACTACTCAAGATATTGTTTTAAATTATTATTTAGATACTCCAATTTATTAAATTCCTCAAAATTTAGAGATTTTTATAAAAATGTATTTACTTAAGCGAACGAACAGAGAATACACATGTAAATACACACTACCACCAGTAGAGCTGAATTGAAGGGAAGCAATTGCGTCACATATTTGAACACATACATAATGCAGCCTTTCAAAGATGCATCAACCGATGAAAGCTTTACTCCCTTATTTTATCCTATTTAGATACGATAGAAGGGTTCACTTATACTTTAGTCAAGCTTCCAACATTAAGAATGCAAAAAAAATGAAATTTAACATCAAAGATGCAATGAGTTATTTTAGCAAGATATATATTTACAAAGTGTAGGATACTGCATAAGATAAATTTGGATTCTATTATCAAAGAAATCTGTATCAAAATATTTGGTAAAAATAGAATATTTTATATTTGTTTTCGAAATTATTAACTGTACTTAAAGTTAAAACTGTTAAAAACATTAATTTTATTGAATTAAAAATATACTTTGCTTTTATCCACAGTATTGTCGTATGTTGTTATTACATTTATATTTAAAAACACGTGGTTACATTTAAATGTCTACACATAGTAGACTTATAAACACAATATATAAACAAAATGTATAAAAGACAATAAAGTTATGTAAATAATGTATAATGTAACTTCAATTATTCACCATCAGAAAGTAATAAATGAAAAAATTGATGAGACCGAACAATGATTAGATTCCTTTCTTATTTACGTCCGTATATTTCAATGAAATTGACATGTAGTAACCTTTTATTCGACATTTCTACAGAAAAAAGGATATTTTATTTCCCCTTAGGAATACAATACATAATCCCTTATATCCTGAACATCTTTTGAATAAAATTCGACTTCACTTCAAGATTGATTTTCAAGCTTTCAACTTCAAACGAAAATTTTACGTTTCAATAGAAATTTGTTTGAATAATTTATTAAAAACTTAGTAACTAAATTATTTTCTGACGATAAAAATAAAAAATCCATTCATTAAGATAGCTTTACTTAAATTATATTTAATCATTCATAAATTTATTTTATTTTAGATTTATCAATGCTCCCATTAAAGTAGTATAATTTGTACAAGTAAAAGTAATAATTAACAAAATTCACCTAATACTTTTTCATAAAACCAAATATAATTTTCTATTTTAAAATTATAAACACTTATTTGTATTATTCAATTAATTAATAATAATTTTAATTGCTGAGATCATCTAAAGCTTAAATGTAATTCGATGTTATGGTAGTTAAGGTAGTTATAAAGTTTGTTGTAATCTGACTAGAATAAGCTAATGAGATATAAATTTATTTACATAATTCTTCATGTTACAAGTTATTCAACACTTTGACTACTTTATAATTTACTATAATTATTTTACATACTACGATAACTTATGTAGGTCAGGAATTTAATATTTTTATTTTCTACGTAATAATTTATTTTTTGTCATTGTTTAATTATTTTTTTAAAATAAATTTTTGAAGTACAAGTATTTGAAAATAAAAATTCTTTAAAAAACATGTAAAAGATGATTTAAAAACTTTATTTAATCGATTAAATCATACATATAAATATTATTATATTTTATAATAATAAATAATTTTTAATATAAAAAACTATAAAATAAATTTACATTTTTGTTTATTTAAATTTATTATAATGTAATGAATATTTATGTAATGTGTAATTCCACTAATTATAAAATGAATAAGATATGCAAAACACATTAAAATACATATGATATATCAATGATACACAAACGACTTGATGTACACTTAATTGATATACACTTAATTTTTATTTATTTTAATTTATAAATACATGTATACATAACGTTTATCGACTAATGCAACCGCGTGCACGTGAACTATATTATGAGAATATGAAAGATTACACGTAGCTTCTGTAAGTAACTTTAATTAATTTAAACAGCAAGCAGCACAGTTATTTCCTGTAACTCGCATGTAAAAAGAAAAATACCTGTAATTTTAAAAATGGTTTTTTTTTTCATTTCTAATTTGTAAAGCAAAATATTTTGTACGTATTAATTTACTTGCTTTAATTGTCACTGAATTCAATTGATAAAGTACACTCGAAACATAACAAGATATTAAATTTTACAAGTAACTACATATATAACAAATAGATATTTTTTAAAAAAATTTTGTAATGTAATTATTTATTGTTTTACTAACATTTGTAACAATTACTCATGTCTGCAATTATAACTCGAAAATATTATTTTTTTAAATTTACAATTGACTAATAAAATATTTCATATTTAAACATGCAAATTTATCGTGCAGTAATAGTAAAAATTATTTATAAAAAGATATTAAGAAAAATACTAATTTATTTATTAAACACAAAACGTTTGGTATTCAGTGATTTTTTTTTAATTATAAAGATTCAAGAACCCTTCATTTTCATTTCTAGAGGTGTAAATAACTTTAATGAAGGTACAGAAAGAAAATATATACAGATTGCTATTAAAATTAAAATTCCACAATTCTTCCTTTTTTAATTACTTTTGATGTTTTAACAAGATTAATAATTTTATTTCCACTTTATAAAATAAATCCTATTATTTCTAATTTTTTAATTAAAAGTATTTTGAAAAAGATATTTAAACTGAAAATAAAAACAAAATATTCTATTTTATTATTTCTTATACTTAAATAATATTTTTAAAAATTTTTTTTAATGGTTTCACATAATAAATTGAATATACGTTTAATGGCTTTCCGAAATTAAGTATTTTAAAGTATTAGTATCAGATTATAATTTACTTTGTATTAAATGGCCAAGACAGCATCAATTATATTATCGTTTTAACTACTCCTTAAAAAGAATTACTAGGTTAAACAGTATTTTTTCTTGTTTAGGAATAAAAATAATTCAGTTAAATTTCTTAAATATTAAGTTTTCCCTAAATATTATAATTTATGTCGTATCCGATTTAAAAATTATAATAATTGAAAATGTTCATTAATTATTAAAATACAAGTGCTGCAATAAATGAATAAATATTTTTGTATATTTAAAACAAACATCAAATATTTTATAACTATAAAGAAACTATAAATTTTTCAAATACATGATATAACATGATTAATATTTGCGTAAGTCATAGTTAGATATTGAAATACAATATTACTGACTATAATTTAATAACATTAATCGCGTAAATACTTTCACGAAAATGTATGTTTTATTTTGCTTGAATTTTCATCCGGTTTCAATTTATATTCATTTCTCGATAGTTCTAAATCATAAATTTCCAAAATAAAAAATTTATATCGTATTATCAACCTAAAAAATATGGAAATAATTGTATACGTTTCTTAACTATTTTACATCATTGCTTAAAATAATAATAATTCATAAATCTTATAATTGTACGTTTCTCACCCTTTTCATTTGTTTTCGTATCTTATCATACATTATCTAATTTTTAGCAACATGGAAAATAATAAAAATTTAAGGCACAGATCTAAATAGTTTATTCACATAAATGTACACTCTCAAATCTAATTCAATTCAAGTTCATCTTTGTATTTTATTGTTAACATGATAAGAGAATAAATAATTTTTGAAAAAAATCCAAATAATGATTTATGCAAATGACCTATATCTGTCAAGTACATTTAACTAGTTAACAACTTACGAACTTAATTGTAAATTTGGTAAATCAGTTAGATGTGAGAATACCCTAATTAATTGCCAGTAGTACAAATTATTCCTAATTATAATGTTCCCACTCGCTTAAGCAAAGCACATAAAAACTTTTTATTAATTCCTTTTCGTCATTAATATATATTTAATAATTTCTTTTGATGTGAAACTAAATGCACTGGAAACTCACGAGAGTATTTAAAGCAAATCCTTTTAGCAAGAGCAACCCGTTCATTACGAACGCAACCTTCATCAAAGCAATATTTGCTCGAAATCCGAATTTTATAAACGGTAATGCCTATATTAGTACAGCGTAAATTACTTCTACCCGTCACTCTTTAATTTTAATTTTAATTTTTGTTTCATAAAAATATGAAATATGATTTATTTTCTATAAAAATAATGTAATAAGTGACCCTTTGAATTTCAGTTTTTATTTTTTTGACTAATAAAACACACTTTTATATTTCTTGGTGCTTTTCGTATTTATACATACACATACATCTTGCTTCAAAGAAACCTAAAAAAAACTACATAAAAACCGTGAAAGCTTTTTGTGGACTAACTAAAAAAATTCGGATTGGTCTTTCAGTGATATTTGGATTATACGCGTACAAAGATAAATATCCCTAAAAATATGATGAACACATTTTGTATTTAAAATATACAAATAAATGCTCGTGAATTGAATGTTTTTCATCTGATAAAAGAGATTTACCAAATAACTATGGAAAAATTCAGCAAGAACTCTGAATGAAATAAATTGAATTTTTAATATGAGTTGGTCGCAAAATTTCAATTTTTTAAAAAGGTATATCGATTTAGTCGATATAAAAAGTTTTTAAAGGGTTTTACAATACAATAAAAGTAAGAAAAACAAAAAATAAAATAAAGGCTTGAAACTACATTAAAATATATTTTTAGGTGCATATTATCTCTTTTATCATTCTAAGAATGTACAATTTGTTTCATTTACTTTTAATTTTATTAAAAATACACATGTTCAAATTATAAAATATAAATTATAGTTGTTAGTTAAACTCATTTAACTAGGTATTTGCAAAATAATTATTTTAATTATATACATTGTAATGGACATTTGTATCCAATCAGATTAAGTAAAAATAGTAAAATATGAAAAATAATATATTTGAACACACACTGGATATAATATTTAATAGTATTTCACAAATATACAGATAGTCGTAATGATTGAATGGACTGTAAAACTCCAAAACCAGCTTTGCGATAAATTTAAATTTACAATACAACTTTCAAAATAATAGTATTAGTATTTAAATTATGGAAGTATTTTATTTATGTGCGAAGATTAAAATTTAAATGAGCTGATTATATATGTTGAACAATGGTGAAAACTTGTTGTAATCGTCAATTTTAATGAACATAGTATTAAAACAATCTGTTTAATGTAATTATATTTAAGTGTGCATTACCGCTAAAAACTGTGTAAATGATAAAAGATTCTGTTTGTATTTAATTTAGTTAACGATCGGTAAATTTCGCAAATTATAGAAAGCCTCTATACTCTCTTATACTTGAAATTAAAAAAAGAAGAAGAAAAACTCGCTCGTTGAAAAGAAATGTAAATATTAAAATTTAAGGACCCGCGTCGCGATTACGCTTTGGATAAGATTTTCAATCGTAACAAATTTACACCTAGTAAAAACTCGTTTAGATCGAAAAACGGAGTATTATCATCCCCAGACCTCGGGGGGCTGTTATCCCCCTCCCCCTCCGCCCTCACCGCTCCCGAGTAATCACGAGGCTCCCGATAATTACATCAGAGGACGGAATGGCGGAGGGTAAACATCGGCACGTGATGCTCGAAGGAGAGACGATCCGGGGTAATGAAATTTCGGCAAATGTGCGCGGGATCCCGATAATGGAGTCGAGGTCGTTGGCGTCATTCAAGCACAATGGACGCGAACGTCATTGTGGTCGCTTCGTTCACGCCGACTCTCAACTCCATATCACAGCACAATAGATTTCAATTCCGATTCCCCCTTCCTGATTCGCTCTATCTCTCTCCCTTTCTCTCTTTCCATCTGTCTGTCTCTGTCTGTCTCTCTCTCTCTATCTCTCTCTCTCTCTCTCTATCTCTCTATATCTCTTTCTCCCTTTCTCTCACTATCTCTCTCGCCTCCCTCCCCTCGTCCTTACTCGCACTCGACTTTCGTCCTCGCTCCTGTGTACTTGGGGTTTTCAGTAAAAACCACTCGACTTCTCCACGTCTTTCTCTCGATCATCGGCCTAGCGGTTCTTTTGTTTTGGCCGGGAGCGCTTTTTTGGCACCGGACATTAGCCTCCACTCGGATGCTGCGCTGGACCGCCTTTTGCCGTTAACGCAATGTACATCTGTTGGGATGCAATTACACTTACTACTCCTAGAGACTCGGATTTATTATTCATGAGGAAAGGTGATGGGTGCTCTGAACCCTCGTTTTTAATCCGAAAACTCCCCGTGATTGAGGATTTTTGATTCGGGATGAGGCTTTGGGATGGATTTGCAGAGGCTCACCGTAACAGCGAGAGCGCAAATTCCCATCAAACAATTAACTGGACGTTTAAGCACTGCGATTTTTCAGATAACAGGCCATCGACAGAATGTTGGTACAACGTTACTGTAGTAACCGAACAGCGTTGCCAACGAGCTCGCCGACATGTTCCGGCAACGTTGTAAGAATGTAAAAATTTCTGCGATTAATTAGGGACAATTTCATTATGTAACATTGTTTTATCATTGGAATAATGTTGTGGCTGCACTTTTGCACCAGTGCCTTTATCTCGGCTGTCATCTACGAGTGACATCTAAAAGCATTTTCGTGTCATTTTTTTAGAGTCCAACTTTATTGGATTTTTTTCCAACGAACGGGGCTGGGGGGTGGCTCGCCCGAAATAAACTATTTTTTATCTTTCCTTTGCTTATTGAAAAGCCATTGTCTTTTGAAAAGTCATTTTTACATTCAATTTAGGCAGCGAAAATGATAAATACAAGCACTCCCAACGGTTCGCCCACAGATTGATAATTAAAGTGACAAAAAATCACTATTTCTGCAACCAACTAACTAACCGTGTAGTCAAATATTGAAAATCAATATTAATATAGATTCAATTACGAAAACATGCAATTGTACCTGTTTTGAAAACTTGAACTTTGTATATTATTTTTAATAAATACATCCAAACAATATTTATTTTAACGCTTAAAAGTAAATAATCAACGGCTCATTCTTTTATTTATAAGCAAAATTTTTAGCTAGAAAATTAAAAACCCCAAGGATTGATTTTTAAATTCATAAAAATCTAATTTATTTTTTATTAATTATAACTTACGATAAAACATTTCAAGAATTGTCATTTGTAATTAATAAAAAAAATTAGGTCAAAAGTAACAATGAATTTTCCGTATTTTGATTTATTGCAGTATTGATTTCGTATTGTGATTAGTTTTTAAATTTCTTTTTTATCAATTATTGTCAATCGTATTTTTATATACATATCGTATAATTCGATTTTCAATAATTCAATATGTTCTTTTTTACCTTTTCTTTCCATTTTTTTATTATTTCTCGATTTGTTAAAGAAATATTTGTTGTTATTAAAAACCATAGAGTGTTTATTTTAAAGCACTTTAAAAAACTAACAAATTTAAAATTAATAAAACCTAGTTCACTGTAACACTAAATATATTTTATGCATTTAAGAACACGCATATTAAATAAATTGATGTAAATGTTCGCTTTATCAGTTATAAATTAAAAATCTACAAGTAAATAAAAGTAATACTGCAAAGAAAATAAAAAACAATAAATTACAATTCAAAACTATTGTTCTGTAATAGTATTTAAATAGTAATTAAATATTATTTCTAGAGCAACGTTATTGAAAAAGTTTCCCTTTGAAGCAAAAAGATTTCGTGTTTATTATTTTTAATTATGTTTAGCACAAATACTTGAAATGGTAAGATAGTTTAGTATCCTGTTTTTATTAAATATTCTATTGTTCCAAAAAATTTCAACAATTTTTGCAATTAAAATAATTGTCTATAATTAAATTATTAGACAAATGTTGACATTGTGAACTGAAAAAATGTAACAAATATAAATTTATAATCGCAATGAAATTTAATTTTGTATATATAAAAAAATTTGAATGAAACAATTTTACTTGTGTTTATTAATATATACTCTTTAATGGTTTATTTGGCAAAATCAAAATTTTAGATAACTTACAAATGAATAAATTTTTTTTCATTTAAGCCTTTGATTAATAATTTTACTTAATCACAAAGAAAAAAAATTACATTTATTATATAATGAATAGTTTGATTTATTGTATAATCATAATATGTTTGAATTATTATTTTGAAATATATGTTTTTAAAAAACTAATTTTAAATATCTTTCATTTTCAAATAAAATTTTTAATTATAGTCTGAGAATTGAACAATAATAACTTAAATAACATATTAATCTATTAAATCTCAATTTTATTACTTTTTTAAAGTAAATGTCAAAATTATATATTAATACGTTTAATATATGATGCACACATACATACACACAAAGAGTATGATAATATAATTTTTACTGATTTTAAAAATATGGAGAAAAATGATTTCTGCTTGATAAAACTTCAAAATCATAAAAAAAAAGAATGAAATGAAAAGAATAGTTAAAAAAATGGTTAAAGTCACATTTTTATTTATATATTTTATGTGTATTATAAAAATATAAATTTTTAATATAGCATATTATAAAAACTCAATTATTATTTTATGTTAAAATATATTTATAAGTATCCTAAGGATTTTTGTTGTACAAATGTGCTACAACTTTTCATTTATAATAATACTTTTTTCCATATTGAATAAAACACGCATTTAATATTTGAAATTAAAAGTGTACAAAAAGAATTGAGTTTTGGTTTATAAAGAGAAAATTACATGTTCTAGTTTTGTTTTATATTTTTAAAAAATCTGATCAATGTGCTATATTTAATAATATAAGAAACAGCAATTTTCGTAATGAATATAAGGTGCAAGACATTGGAAAATCAATAAAATGTTTATAAACATTATAGATATATGTATTGCGGTCAAATAAATCTGTATTACAAGCAATGAACTATAAAAAATTAATGTATTAAAATACTTAGAAAACGCGTATTTCTTGAGAGACATATTAATGAAATGTAGGGAAGACAGAGCAATTACTTCAAGTTTTATGTATGTGAAAAATTAATAGTTGCAACTACCTGTTAATTATGTAATAAAAAGTATTTCTAAAAAATGTATCTCAATTTGAAAAAACGTATATATATATATATATAAATATATATATCAATAACTAATAAATTTTGTCCAAGAGTCACACATTTCAAAGGAATAAAGATAGAGGATGTAAATTATTTATAAAAAACGATTGGTTTTTCTGAAGTAGATTTACCAGAAATCCTCTTGAGAATTTTTTTATTTGCTTATCCTAGATACTATTCGTAAAGTAAACCTATGTGACTAAAAAACGTAAAGTATAAAAGTACACAGTCGAATTGTGTTTTACGATAAATGGTTTGGTCTTTTTCACAAATAGCTTACATATGTATATATTCGTCCAATATTTGAGATTCCGAAATCATATATTTAAATACAGTAGATCGTGAGTTGTGGCCTAATCCATATTTTTCCGGTACGTTTGCAAATGATTGCATCAAAAGTATTACAGTAAAATCGAAACACAGTTGTGATATAGGAACGCGATAAAAGATTTGAAAAAGTCAATACAGATATTAAGTAATCATGGCTCTATTATAGGAAAAGTCTATGTCTAAATAGGATTAAAGATATCGAACAAGTTACATTTATTGTGATCAGTGCCGAAGCTGCGATTTACATGCGCAAACAAATGCAATAAAGAATGGGAGTAATAAGAATTTACAATACCACCCTTGTAAATAAGTTGTATCGAGCTTTTATTGAGAAATTCAGCTAATTATTATATTGTTCTAACACAATATTAGGCGAAGAAGCATTATTCGATCATGATGTTAAACGAAATAATTAATTTTGCATTTTTGTTCACGTTTTAATGAAACATGCAGCGATACAAGTATTTTAAATTTTATGTTTGTTTAAAAAATAAATACTAAGGTCGTCCCAAAAGACACCAAGCGATATCTATTAGTAACGATGTACCGCCAATATTTCAATGCTAAAGTCCTTTCGATTAATGCAACAATTAAAGATATATAATTTGTTAGCTAAAAGTAAAAAAAAAAACATAAAAAAAAACATGAAACCTGGTGCAATTTAACTTAACGAACTCTGTGTGTTTTCCTGTCGGTTATCAGATGGACATATGTACGAATGTACAAGTCTGTTCATTAATCTAATTCACGTAGCTGCCCTTCGTTTGATGGATGGACCCCTGCAATCTCCGAAATCAGATCTACAATCCAATACTCAAGAATTTCTGAAATAGAAGATTGGACTATTAAAAATGCATTTAGATTCATTTTACAAGGTGGTTTTTGTTGTTAAAATACAAGATCTCTGCACTTGAAACACCGGAGTATTTTTTTTTTTTTTTTTTTTTTGCCTGTGCAGCCAAATCTAATTGCGAATCTACACAAATGCATTTCCTGTAAGCGTAGATTCGCAATTAACGATGGATGTTGTTTATCATTTTGTGTGTGTATTTTTTGTAAAGTTCGAGCTCAAAGAAATGTGCTTTCGATCGTAAAGCTCTAACTCATAAATTGTATTTTAGAGTTCAGTAAGTTGCAAATTTCTGAAATAAATAGATTTATCAGACTTTGTAAGAGCAACGAGAAATGTTTACTCTTCCGATTTATGAATATGATTTATTTACGGCGTTGAATTAAGAAAACTAAAATCCTTGTCGAGAGTGGTACAGACACTTTTGTTTAATAAACGAGAGTTTTACTTGTAATTTACTTTTAATTGTAAATAACATTTTAAAGACGATTGAATATATAATTCGTTACAGCTTCGTTATCAAATGATATGCAAATAGCAATTTACAATAAAGGGCGAATAAAGATTATTTCGAATCTTTGATTATTTCATTAAAATCTTGAGAGAGCAATTCATAATTCCTATTAGTGAATCTAATGAAAAATTGTCGTTTAATACAATAGAAATGAGACAAAAGGTTGGTCTTTGCTGTTATTTTAAAGTGACGAGTCATGGTGTAACATTTTCTTTGCAATTACAGTCTTTGTAAAACTTTCATTAAAGGAGAAAGGACATGATTTTTCAATGGCGCAATAGGAAAAGATCGAGAAACTTGTAAAATTTAAAAGCGACGAAAAAGGCTGAAAGTCAATTTGAAGAGGGGAGAAAGCAAGAAAGCAAGAAAGCAAGAAAGCAAGAAAGCAAGAAGGCAAGAAAGCAAGAAGGCAAGAAAGCAAGTTGACAGTCCCTCGCGACTAGAACAGTTTCAATGTACTTAATTCAGTCAGAAACCTTAAATTCGTCTGTTATATCCCCAATCAACTAAAGCCTATCACGCAATCGCATTTAGGTCAGGCGCAGCCGATACCTCTGAACTCGAGGCGACACAAAATTCCCGCAGACGAGTTTGTAACCGAGAGGATGACTCGTTATCGGGTGTCGAGTCGGGCGCATCCTTTGAGGCTCGTGAAGCCACCGGCCAACCCTCGTTTGGGAATTAATCAAATTTAGTGGGTAAACCTGGGCGAGGTTTGCGAGACATCTGTCCTTCTTGGTTAACAGTTGGGGAGTACAGAATCGAGACGAGTCGTCCAATCAGGATCGAGTTTATATTACGAATCGAGCTCATCTGCATAGGCGGTTTGATAGCCGAAGGGGTGCTGTTGACCGGAGATGATCGCAAGAGCCCCCGGAAGAATGAACGCCGAATGAATTATTAACCGTCGATACCTGCCGCTTAATTCGAGCCGAGACTCGACGTAGCGGACGGACATTTCGACGCGGTGCCCCACCGGGAGGAGGGAGGGAGACTTCCGAGTGTTAAAGGGGTCATAACGCCTATAAGGTTGTGTGTGTGTGTACTCGTGCTCGTGTATCCTCGCAATCAGCGAGAGGCGCAATCCGTGTTCTCTCTCTCTGTCTCATTCTCTCTCCCACGCCTCGGAAGCTCGCCATTCGCGGCCAGTCCATGTGTACGTACAATGGCACTATGGCGAAAAAAGAGGAAAACAAACGGATACATCGACGCCATGACCCCTCACGACTTCCTGTATTTCTCTCCCTCCCTCCCGCCCCTCCGCTACCGATCTGCCGCTCCTGCCCCACCAGTATCAATTCTTTTTCGTGAATACCTACGGCGGGAATACAGTCAAATGCACTGCATCACTTTTCGCCTGCGTAAATCTCTTTGAATCGTCGAATTCTTGCCCCACCTTCTAGCCTCCTTCGTCGGCACGGACTCGCGTCGCACGGGCCGAGTGTCGGCCGGCGATTTAAACAAAACAATCGGTTGTTAATGTTCGAGGCGCTGTTTAAAGCCGTCGCGGCTTGTTACGGTTAAGCGTGTAGCAAACTCCCCCCTCCACTCTCGCTCAGGTCGGGACACCGTGTACGGCATTGCCCGTACACACGCATACTCGGGTTTTCGTCCGTACGGGGACCGGTGTAGTGTCTTCTCCCGCGGAACCCCGTGCAACTCTTACGTTAGACGCGCAATAAATGTTGTATGGCAGTGCAGTGGCGGCTAAGGACGGTGTCTACCGGAGGCAGTAACACTACACCGGTGTGCGCTCTCACACGGACACGGACAGGCCACATGCGCGCCAGCGACCGTGTCTCTCTCGCGGGACAGAGACAAAGATACCCGACAAGGACGGCGCGCGCTCGCAACCACTTTGCGCAGACAAGGACGGCGATAGCTGACCGAGGGGAGCGGAGTGGGGGCGCGCCAGGGGAGGACACCCAGAGAATCGGGGAGTCTTGCCCGCCCGAGGAGGAGGCGTGAGAGAGCAGAAAAATAAGGAAAAGAAAAGAGTCGCAGGATCGGAGGAGAGGAGGCCGAATCATCGGTGAGTGTCCTTCGTCCGTGCGCGGGCGCGTCCGAGACTGGAGTAAGGAAAGGGGAGCGGGTACACCGTCGCACACAACGACCTCGGCCGCGGCCATTTTGTGCGCCCGCGCGCGCGCGCTGAAAAATGCACACGACACGCACACAGAGCCGCGTACGTGTGCGCGCGCGTGCCACCGCGAGTGGAGGGACGTAAACATTCTCGTGCGTATGTACACACACATTCGCTCTCGAGAAGAGGAGTCGAGCGGACCTTCTGCTCCTCTTTCCCATTGGCGAGCGCCGTCCACGGGAGCATCCACGAGGTGAGCCGAGGCTGGTGAGCCCAAGCACGAGTAACAGTTCGCGGCTCGTCATCGAGTTCTTCGGGAATTCCAAGTGCGGCTTCGGCGGTCGAACGAGAGAGAGAGAGAGAGAGAGAGAGGAGAGAGCGAGCGAAGGAAAGAAAGAAGGGAAAGAAAGAAAGAAAGAAAGAAAGAAAGAGAGCGAGAGAGCGAGAGGACGGCCGAGCGCCAACCCATAATCACTGGCCTTTCCCTCTCTCTCGCTCCTTCCTCGCTCGCGAGGCCGTGCACGCGTGTATGTATGTGCGCGACCGACAGTCCCGACAGTCCGACACTCGATCCCAATTAAATGGACAGTCCCCGTCCCGGGTCTCCATGTTAAAAAGTCATCGCCGTGGCTGTGGCCCTCGCCGACACCACCACCATCAGCCACTCGAGTGATCACCGGAGTGCACCAGGTACCGCTTGGTCCACGCGCACCTCACTCGTCACCCCGACGACGTGATCCCGTACGACATCCCGACAATAACAGAAGGGCAAAGGGCACGGGAGAGACGAACGGATGTTGGGCGAGGAGGGCGCGCGCGTTCTCGTTTCGCGCCAATTTCGCTCCCCCAACTGGTGCGCGCTGGTACCGAGGCGCGCACCTGGCTGCATCTGCCGCTCGCGCTGCCGCTGCCGACGTCGCAATCGCCTCTTCCACGGGAACAGCTGTCAGTAACGTCCTTCTCGGCGTCGATGCAGAGCCCGCGCGAACTCGACGAGATTGCGATCGGTCTGCCTCTTGCCCTTCTCCCTACGCGCCTCATCCACGTCTTTCCTCGCCTCTTTGCCCTCCTACAAGAGTTTTAAGTGCCCTTTTTTTTTTGTCGCGCTCTTGCCAGTTCTGCAATCCTCGACTCGGCTACCGCTGTCCATCCGAGAGTTCCAACCTGTGCTTCGGTCTCCAACTCTCCTTTTCCGAGTTTACCAATTTTTCTGCTGCTTTGCATTATTTTGGAATGAGTGGTATCGAGGAAATAAATGTTAAAACGCTCCTCCAAATCGTCAAACACTCGACTCATCGCTATAATCGCAAGGTTTCCCAGAGAAAACTTTTTGAAATTTAATGTAATCAGTGCAGTGAAAGTGATAAAAATGTGTTTTTCATGCTTTTAACGTTTATACGGTGTCTGTGTAAATCTGATTATCATTCGATTTTTTTAACATCTTGTTTTTAGGTTAATGATACTATTGTGTTGATTGCATTAAACGATTATTTAATTCCAATTTATCCACAATGTTATTCAATTAAAATTTGTTGAAAAGATTATTTACTAATAATTGTTAGGTTAAATAATTGGGTTTCTTTATTTTCACATGAGATTTTAAAGCATTATTGAATGACTTATTCTGTTTATTTCAAGCATATTCAGTTATAGTTAATAATTTTTTAACTCATATAAACCTTTTGTAAAACAAAAACAAAATACTGTATATTTTTTCATTTTGTTATAATTCTAATTTTGTTTATATAATCCAGCATTTTTTTAAATTAATTTATAAACTTTTTATTTATTAATACTATTTTTATAAAACTTGTGTTTTATTATGTACATATTTAATTTTCAGATTTTATTTATTGGGACAATTATTTTTTTTTAAATTCAACTTGGATTTATAATGCAACTAAAACCAACTTTTAATTAATATATTATTATTTAAAAATTATTCATTTGATTTTTACTTTATTACTTTTAATTTAAAACAAAAATATAAAATATAGTGTCATTGAAATTTGATCGACCATTTGAAAGGTTGACTTTTATAATGAATTGATATAATAAAGAAATATTATGTGAAATTAGTTCTGTTCTTTGTTAAAAATGCAGTATTATTATTTGAAAAATTATTGTATTGTACATCTTCACATGTATTCTTTTAAATAGTGAATCTATATTTGAATTTGAGTAGTATATTCCAAATCTTATATGTACTAAAAAATAAATTTTTTTTAAATTATATTGAATACCTTCTGAAACTTACACATATTGTTGATAAAAAACAAAGTTTCATATATTTACAAACAAATGCTTGGAAGTAATTTTCAAATACATTTAAAAATATTTTGGCAATTAATTAGAATAAGATTGTCTTCAAGAAAAATTTGGATTTAGAAATTTTTCATTGCATTCATTAATATCATATAAAGAAACCTTATTTTATTTCTTACAAAGATTTTGTTTTTAAAACATAAGCATTTTATATAATAGAAATAATTTAAAATTTATTTGATTACTATTAAAAGTTAGAAATTATATTACTTGTATGATACAATAATTTTTAAGAAAATAATTAATAAATCATTATTTATTTATTTTTCAGAGTATTACAAAAGTATTAATCTTTTGAACATTTTACATTGTCTTTTGACACGTAGTCATTGACAGTGCAATGAGATTATTGTGCTACATAAAACAAATTTGCATCAATGTTTTTTTATCTTATAAACTCAGTGTTAAATTATACTGAGAATATTTTCAAGAATAAAATGAAATTTGTGAGACTATAAATTCTTCAAGTGGAAAAGTAAAGTACAAGGGATGAGTTTGTTTATAAATGCAGTGGATGTAAGATAAGCAAAAACATGTCTGGTGACTCAGGGTGGAATGCTGTAATTCATCATCCATCTGAATTGGAATTGCAAAATTGGGATTGGGATGGAAATGATGGCGAACCAGAACGGGAACTTCCTTCTACGGTTGATATGGATGCAATTAAAGATGGTGGAAATTGGAATCCAGTTACTGGTATAATAATATATTTTACATTCAATAATATAAAGATATTGGTTTATATATTTTATTATTTAATATTATTTTATTTTATTTTATAGGTGTCACTACCATAAATTCGGATGATGATTCTGATTCAGATGATGAAAGTTCTGGAGGTAGTGATGGTAGTTGTTCCTATTCAGATTCCAATTCTGATACGGACAATGACAGCAGTGATGGTGACAGTGAATCAAATACTGATTGCACGTCAGAGCATAGTGAGCAAACATTTTCAATTCGAGAAACAAACTTTGAACAGGTGATCTATTGTTAATTTTGTGTAGTGCAATAACACTGTCAAAAGAATTTATACAATGATTAATATTTATTTTTTCAGGGGGGATTAAAATTAAAAATAAGTATGAAAGTGCCCAGAAAAGAAGAATCAGATAAATTAAGATGTGATAGGGCTCGAAGATTGTTACCGAGAAGAACTAAAAGTTGTACTGCTAAGGTATAAAATTTATAATTAATTAGTTACAAAGATTCTCTATTTATAAATAATAATAATAATATATCAATATAAATTAATTCTGAGAACTTACTTTTATACAAATGTTTTTTTTTTTTAATAATAAAATCAAATAATAAAATTTTTGTAATTTAAATTAAGTTGAAATTTAAAAATTATTATTATTTATTTACATGCAGTTGAAAATAAATTAGATATTATTTTGAAAATTAAGGTTTATAAAATGGTTGTAAAATAGAAGATTTATCATTAAACTATATTGAAATTTAAAATACATTTTTTTATTATAATTTCATATTTTACAGATTTTATTACTGTAATTTAAAATTTTATTTTTAGACATCAGATTGCAGTAGTGAAGATTCTGATTCTTCAATAAGTCAATCATTAATACCATGCTCTCAGGGTCAACAACAAACATTATTTCAGCATCAAACACCACATTTTTCTCAAACTCTTCATCATATTCTAATTCAACAACAACAGCAGCAGCAGCAGCAGCATCAGTCGCTGCAACAACAACAACCAGTACTGCCACCACTTCCACCATTAAATCAACAGCTAAACATGGTATGGAAATTTTACAGTATTTATTTTCTTTTTAAAATAAGTATTAAAATATTAATAAACTTAATGTAATAATAAATTTTCTACTTTAAAGTGCACAATTAAAAAAAGTACTATTAATATTATTTAATGTAAATATACTGTATTAAAAATACTTTGATTACATAATCATAAAAAATTTATTTTTTAAATTGGATTGATAATAAGTTGATTAAATTATATATTTACTAGTTATATTTAGTAACGAAATAAATGTAAGTACTTAAAAATATGTCATTATCTACAATACATAATTCACTGTATTTATAAATCAATTTTATACTGTTGAATCAATTAGAATTTTTAAATAAAATATAATAAATTAAAAAACGTTTATAAAATTACTTTAATTATTTATAGGGGCTTATACAACCAAGTTCACAAGTGCTATCGACTCAACAAGTTCATCATCACCATTATCACCACCAACAAGCACAACAACATCAAATGCAACAGCAACAATCAATGTTACCACAACAACAACAACAACAACAACAACAACAACAACCACAACAACAAACACAACAACAACAACAACAACAACAAACAGTACCGTCACACCACCATCAGCAGCCTCTTCAAGAAATCAATCAAGAAGATTTGGCGGCTATTTTACCAGATCACGAGCACGAGGATACGGCATTCGATGGCTTTGAGGATTCTGAGAGTGGGCGTCTTGTGTCGAAGGCAATAGAGCGGATGTCCCTTGGTGCTGATTCAGATTCTTCCGAGAACGTTAGTGAACGCAATCCTGTACCTGTATATAGTTCTTCCCTGCTCCAGCAGTTCGTCGAGAAGACAGCTTTATTGTCAGAGCCTCGTAAGCGACGTGGTGGTAAGCAACAAGTAACTAAGAGATCAATTGGTGACCAAAGGGAACCGGAGTATGCATGTGCCTCCAACGTTTCCCCGGACTCCGGTATACAATCTGTGGATAATAGTCCTTTGCATCTGGTCAGTCCTGTTAGTCCTCCACCAACTACAACTACTAGTGGAAGTGCACTTATTTTATCTGCACCTACTTCATCAAGTATCGCTGTATCAATTGACACCAACAAAGGTAAGACTTATATATTCAGGAAGCTTATTTTTTTAATTTATAAATGACTTTAAACTCATAAATTTTTAGTTGCAAAATTAGTATAAATGTGTAAATATAATAAATACGATTTATTTTTATTAATTAAAATTATTAAAAAAACACTGCTTATTTAATATTAAAGAATTTTTTGGATACAATTGATTTTCTAAATATTTTATGGCTATTGATTTTAATGTTCCAGTTCTATTTTGTTCAATATTTATATTAAGATTAATTTTATAAATAATATATAATTACTTTTATATTTTTAAATTAAATATATTTATTGTTTACAGCTCCAGCTCCAACAAGTGTAACAAATGCCTCCATATCAACTTCAAAATCAACGACTCTACCTGTTAAACCGAAGCCAGTTGCAAGCGTGGACACCGTACTTAGTCCGCCGAAGCGTAAACCAGGAAGACCAGCTAAGCTTCCTGCCTCCTCTTCAATACAACCACGCGGACCTGGCAGGCCCAAACTCCGCCCAGACGCGACAGCACCGAGAAAAGAAGTACAGCCAGTTCAGATACAAACTAAGTCCTTTCCAAATAAAGAAAACTCAAGTACAAAAAAAAGCAAAATCATTGTCTCAGCTTGCAACAGATCGTCGACCGTCAAGTACCCAATATCTGATGAGACCTTAGATAATAGGCTTAAGCGTAGGAAGTCAACTCTAAGGCGCTCATGTGACACAACCGGTTAAGTAGTTTATATTGCATCAGATACGTCGGTGCGAGGGGGAACGGGGGATCAAAGTTATCTGTTTCATTCACAAATTAAAAAAATGTTAAATCATTATTGATAATGTTCTGAGATCAAGAGTCCAAAAATTATATACTAGTTTTACGTGTACAATATTGATTTAAAAGTTGTTACATAAAAATGGTTTTTTCATTCAAGAAGAAATTCATAACAAATAAAATTATCTATTAGTATATTTTATATGATAAATAATTTTAATTAGTTACAAATTAATTTTATTTTATTTTTAGAACTTTTTACCATAAAATTGAATTCAAAATATTTTTAACTTAACATTATTAATAATTCCTATTTTATTTCATTGACTTCAATTTTTTATTAATTCTATTATTTTACGTATCACTATTTCAGACAATTTAATAATTAGTTAAATATATATACTTTTTTATAATACAATATTCGCACAGTTAAATTTGATTAATAATAAAAGTCAATACTGATTGATTTTTTACAATTTTAGGAGAAACAACGAAACCGTCACAACGTCTAGAGGAGATGAAGGTGTGCGTGACACGTAAAAAGTGCCTAAATAAACCGACGCAGATGGGTGTCGGTAAACGAGCTAAGGAAATGAATCATATCGAAGAATCGGCCAACTGTAAGAGAATGAAACGAGAAAAACAAACGTCTTCAAAGAAGGAACAGCCGAACACCCAAAAATTAAATAATACAGAACGACTTGACGATAATATAGGTAATAAGATCCATCTCTACTCAATATTATTATTATTTAAAAACAATTATACATAGACATATGTTCACGCATTTATTTAATTTTTTATACAAGTTAGTTGATAAATTTTAATTCTATAATTATTTATAAATAAATGCAGAAAAATTAAAAGGAAAATAAATACGTTCATATCAACATTAGTTTTGTTAAAAATTTGTATATAAATTGAAAATATACTTTGCATGATACTATTTAATAAAGTACCATGATAAACATATTTATAGCTTATATTTTGTAAAATACATGAATACATCTTTAATATTTATAATTATAAATATTATTTTTATTAAGAACTATTTTTAGATTTCTTGTATTTAAATATTTAACTCTTTTGTCAATGCTCAATTGAAACTATATCAATAGCATAGAATAAAAATCTTAAAAAAATTTATAAAACAGCTATATTCTGACACTAGAAACATTTCTTATAATTTTAATGAATTAATTAATTTAATAATTGTATTGTAATTCTAATCTAGACAAATTAGATAGTAAAAAGAGCTCAAAGGAGAATAGACTTAATCCATTAAATCATGGTAAACGTCAAAAAACTACGCGGAAAAACCAACAACAAAATTTACCGGCATCGAGACGCGTTCTGAAAGAAAACAAAGCAAACAAGAAGACCATTAATACTACTACAGTAATTAATAATAATACAAGTGTTGGTAACTCATTAGAAACGAGCGTCATCGGTGTGCAAACTATCATATCGCTACCTGTAATTAATCCGCTTAAAGCTAATGATGCCCTTGGAAAGAATAACAACAGTATTGATAAGAAGGTAACAAAATATTTTTTTGAATGATACTTATTACTTTTTATCAAATTAATGAAAAATTTGTCTTTCTTTTTGAAAATTTGGCAATGTATACTTTTAAAGAAGTCGTATAATTTTCAAATTATTTTTAATTTTTATTAATATTAAGAAATTTATCAAATCATTGCTAACCAGTAAATATCCAAGTTTGAAGAAAATTAATACATGATGTGTACCAAGTAATGGTAATTTTTTTTTCATGTACTATTTAAATTTTTTAAAAAAGTTATTCATATTGAGAAATAAATTTTTATTTTGCGTACATGAGAATTAAATAAGAAATACATGGATAAAAACATATCAATTTATTTAGATACATTAATTTTATTAAAAAAATTAAAAAAACTTAATTTATTATTAATATTTTTAGTAGATTTAGCTAGATATTTGTAACATTCTATTTTTTATTAGTAAACGTATTTGATCATTTGCACTGTATAATCAATTAGTTAAAACGTTAGTATACATATATTTACACATTTGTTAAAAAATTTTTTTAAATATCTGTCAATAGTTTAATTGACACGACATCAATTTAACAAAACAGTTATAGCTTATTTAACCAGTTTATTGAATATTTTTCAAGATTAAAATTATAAAAACTACACGTAATCAATTTTTAATTTAATTTCAATAATGTAATATCGAGAAACATATATCCCTGTTAAAAATCCTAATATAATTTACAAATTTGCAGATAATAAGCAAGTCAGGTATAAATTTCAAATCACTCAAACGTTCCATTAGTGAAGTATTAAAATTATAATTGTATTCGTACTTTCTTCTGATACTAATACAAGAATCGATACTTAATAAAAGTCATGGCATGTGCGCTCGCGTGAACTTGAAATAAATTTGTGAATTGGCTTAGAGGGTAGGGATAAGCGAAACCACCCCTCGCGGAAATTGATTAGCGCGCCTGACTAGGTTTCTCCATTAGGAGGGTTAGTTGTTGGAGCCGATTAGGGGGAGACTTTTGTCCTTCGCTCGTGAATTCTTCTTTATCCATCTCTCTCTCTCTCTCTCTCTCTCTATACACAGTAAAGTTTTGGCATTTGCGTCTTCTGCACTTCATGAAAGATGCATGATTGTACAATTGGAGAGCTCTAGCGAAAAGCCATGAAAGCGTCTGCTGAAAGGTCTCCGTTTTATTGCACCGAGGAGTGGGTGTTTCCACAGCTGCCGGTTGTTTTTGCTAATTAATGCCTCGGGTGTACATAACAGAGCATACAAATGAATTGCTGGATTAGATGAGACGTATTACAGGCTTGTAAATACTTCATGAGGTTTTCAAAGTAACTGGGGAAACAATAAATTTATTTAAATTTAAATACACTTGATTTCAAATTCTTCTTAGGTTCAATTAAAATTTTTTTAATATATTTGAAATAATTTATTCACTTTAATGGCTCTACATAAATATTCAACTACAGATTATATTTACTTAAAATTAGCTTTAAATTTAATTCTGAATTAAAATTTTTAATTTATATTCTGTATACGAATGGTTGATTATTAGAGTAGTTTTCCAATAATTATATAAAAAATATGTTTTATTTATCTTTTCAAAATACGAA
Source organism: Eupristina koningsbergeri (assembly GCA_018907245.1). NCBI lineage: Eukaryota > Metazoa > Arthropoda > Insecta > Hymenoptera > Agaonidae > Eupristina > Eupristina koningsbergeri. The sequence continues at coordinate 891,282 of JACCHV010002892.1, read as the reverse complement.
TGATCAACAATATATTATTTTGTGTTTATGTGTTCTATTTTTATTTTTTTACATGAATATACGATTTCAAACTTAAACCATTATTTGTACTATTTACTGCTAATTCATTTAGTGGATTTGCAAGTAAAATTTATATAATATTCTCGAATACAGACACTGAATATAAAATGAAAACAAATTTATTAAAATTATATGTATATGTAAATATACAAATAATAAGTTATTATAAATATTTTGTAATTTTAATTTAATTAAAAGTTATTACATGTAATTATACATACTTATACTTTTTAATATCGACTTTTTTATGCTTTTTTATTCACACTATTTAAATTTAATAATATATATAAATATTTTTTTTTTAAATGATAATATAATTTAAAACTATAATTTTTATATTATTACATGTGAATGACAAGAATTTATTTATTTGCTGTGAGCTATAGAAAACAAAATATTCAAATGATCATTTTCATATTTAAATAAAATTATTTAAATATTATAAATGAAAAATTATACCACTGAATAATTAAAAATATTATTTAAAAACTCTAAATAAAATTTCAATTTCTAATTTTAAAGGAATTATTTTTATAAAATAAGCATTAATTTTCTTACTTTTTGTACAAATATAATATTTAAAAAAAAAAGTCTATATAAGATTTATTTTAAATATTATAAAAATTATACTAAAGGTTTGGTATGCAGTTTTTTTTATTAATAATATAAAAATCTATGAAAATAATAAAAGCGAGTAATCAAGGCGCCATCTTCTAAAATCCTCGTTCACCAATTGTTTAAACAGGCGACAAACAAGAATGGAGGCAATTCTAGTTGTCAAACTAGTGTTGATTACAAGTCGCATCATCATCATCATCATCATCATAAGCACCGACGGCGTATCTTTGCACCGAAAACGCCCATCAGGGTGGATCCTGCAGTCGGACAAGAGCTGGAGAGGCTTATCGAGGAGTTCGGAAAGTTGTGCAGTCTTGGAAAAGTTACCACTGCTAGCAACGGAACGAATACCTCAACGCAGGTAGCGGCACTACTCCCCCATATCTTCAGGTTGAAGAAGAACGCGAAGAAGCGCAAGGGGAGTGAGCTTAATTTGAACGAAGAACAAAACTCCGGTTAGTAATCTAGTAATCCCAGTAGTTGGTAGTTCATTGGTAAATTGACTTGTTGTCCACCATAAGACTATTTGAAAAACATTTGGAAGATTTGTGTACTTTTTATGGGGGTCGGTTATTTATTTATGTTAAAACTCGGAATATACAGTTGATTTATAAAATTTAAAAACGATAAAAATTCATAATTTAAAATGGGTTTCAATTTGATTCAAGTTTACTAATAATAAGTGAAATAAAAATATTAAAAGCTCTTTCAATAGTAACGATCCTATTTATCTGTAAAGTAGGAAAGACTCTGAAGCGTCGTGTGAAAAAGGAAAAGGCCGATGGTAGCAGTAGCAGCAGCAGCAGCAGCAGTAGTACCACCAGCAACAGTAGCAGTAGCGCGAGCGTTGCTGGAAATGAGTCGAGTAACCCGAATGAACAACGTTTACCCCTGAAGAAACGCCACTATCATGTATTTAGCATGCACAGCAGCTTACAGGAACAACCAAATGAGGGTGAAGAGGAACACGCCGTCGATGGCGACGAGGAGGAGGAGGAAGAGGTCGAGGAGGATGAGCACGAAGATGAGGAAGATGACGAAGAAGAAGAAGAGGAAGATGAATTGCAAGGATCCAGATCCGATACCCTGGCATTCAGTCATGCTAAAGAGGCCTCTATGAAAGAAAACTTTTCAAGGAAATTTATTGACACTGATAATAATACCAGTGAACAATTGAAACCTGAACTCTCGGAAGCACCCACGATTTTGGAAACTAAAAAGAGAATCGAAAAAAGTGGTATGTGTCATTTGCATAAGCTGTACTTTTAAAAATTTCTAAATGGTAATGTTAGGAAAATAATCAAGTATATTAAATAATAACTTAATTTACGAAAATACATACATAATTTACACTAATTCTTGTGCTTCTTAATTAAAATATCGACAATACATCATTTATACTTTAGTTTTAATTTTACTTAATTAATTGTTTTGTTGTGTACAAGAAGGTACATACATAGCATCTAATTTTAGAATTAATATAATTTTAAATATTAAAATTACATTTATGCTTAAATCAATTAATATAATAGTTCAATTTTTATATTGTATATTCTGATTCTTTAAATGCTGCATCATAATATTATTAAAGAATTAGCCAATAAAGTATATGTTTTTTATTAATAGAAGATAATAACTTTATGAGTGAAATTTGTATTTAACATAAATATGTTTAAAAGTAAACAAATTATAAATAAATAAAAAATGATTATTTTATTAATGAAGATTTTGCGACTTAGAATATTAAAAAATTTTGTCTGCACAAAATATTATTATACATAATTTTGAATTGAATTATTTACCTGCTATATTTTAGCATAAAATAATTATAATTTGTGATTTCAATTTTTAAAATTACTTGAGCAATGTATTTCTTAATTGCAGTATAATGTATTATAAAAGTGTTAATTTTTTACATACTGTTCATATGATATTTTTATAATATACACATTAATAATAACTAGTAACAAAATATTTAGATTTCTTTAATTTTCGTAATTTTAAAATAAAATTCTAATTTTATAGATTTTTTATCTAAATAATATTTTATAATATAAATTAAAAAAAATATTTTCAGAAGTGGAGAAAAATGAGTCAATCAATGAAAAATTGCATACTCAAGTTGATTTACAACCAAGACGTAAGAAGAAAATCGTTAAAGATTTGCGCGTAACAGTCACAAAACTAGCTGTTGAGAATAATCATGTTGTAGATAAAATTGAAAAATTAGAAAAAATATGTGCCAGTGATAAAACAATGAGAACAATTTCTGAAAAGCTTCAAAAATCTGAGAAATCGAATATCGATAAGAATTTGAAAAATCAAGTAAAGACAGATAAGCCGGATATTCGATCTTTTGATTATATACAGCGTTCAGAACGAATTGTCAAAAATAAACAATTAAAGGAAGAGAAGGAATCAAGTACAAATAAATGTATTAAAAAAGATCTGGATTTGTTGAAAATTGGAAAAAAGAATTTCGAATTTACAAAGCTGATGAAAAAAGATGGAGATATTAATAATAAAGCTGTGAAAAAAGATTTAGAAATAACTAAATCTATTAAAAAAGATACAGAAATTACTAAATCTATTAAAAATGATATAGAAATTAGTAATAAAACTTCTAAGAAAGAAACTGAATTAATTAAATTTTCTAAGAAAGATGTTTCAGATAATATCAAACAGTTAAAAAGTAATGATTCCACTAAAATGGCTAAAAAAGATGTTGAAAGCAAGAAAAAAGATTCTGATAATAAAATAAATGTAATTAAAAATAATGAAGTTGTATTTCAAAAAGCTATGAAAAATGAAATTTCTGATAATTTTACTACACATCCAACAAACAGTTCCTTAGCAGTAATGATGATTAAAAAGAAAATTCGACGTAGAAAAGCAATAAATCGTACGGGTTTTCCAACTCTAAAGAAAAAGAAAAAGAAACAAGTTACGAATGTTATTTTAACTAAGGAAGAGTTGAAAAAAGTTATTACTAATAAAGTTGAAAATAATTTAATGATTAATAATGACGAAGCAAAAAAACCAAAGGTTGAGACTAAAGAATTGAAAGAAAAAGATTCAAATAAGAAAAAATCTGATATAACGTTAACGAAAGAAATTATTAATAAAGATGACAATATTGCAAATAAGAAATTAGATGATGAAAAAATATTATTTGATGAAAAAAATTTAACTTTGGAAGAAAATACGCAAATGTGCCCTGGTCAATTACGAGTACGAAAAGATTTAGTAATTGAATGTGACGGTAGTAAGCCGTGTGATAAACTTTGTCCTGTTAAATATGAAAAAATTCAAGATTCTAGAATGTATGATGAAAATGCAACATTGGAAGAGTCTTTGGAAAGGTATATATATTATAATTTTATAATACGAATTTTGTTATTATAATAGTAGATGTAACGATTTTTAATACTTAACCATATAGATATAAAGTAACATTAATATTTACAATATTTTTATAAGTATAAAGATTTAATATATTAAAAACAGATTAATAATATTTTTTATAAAGGACACAATAATTAAAAATATAAATATTAAAATAATTATACTAAATATAATGTATTATTTATTTCAATTTGGAAGAATGTTCTTTATTACTTTTACATAAAACTCTTTTTATATTTCAATAAAATAGTTTAGTTGTTAATGTTTTCTTTTTTTAAGTACAATCAAATTTTGAAATAATTTTAATAAAATTTATTTACTTTGATTATAAAATTTATATAGTACAAAAATGTATCGATACAAGATTCAATGTGTACATGTGTAAAATTATAGAACATTCTTGCATTGATTTAATAACCAATGTAATTTTGTTTTCTGTGTATAATAAAACTTCCTTTTTTAATAATGATAGATACAACCAAAGTCAAAAGATAGCAGTACTAAGTGAAGAAAATGTGAGAAAACTAGAATGCACTAATTCACAAGTGAATGTAAAACTAGAAGCTCACGGCTACTTGAATAATAATCACAGGCGAATACGTAGTTCAGTTAGTCCTTGCACCCTCACAGTAAAAAATCTCAAGAGGCTACGAAATGATTATGATACAGAGAGTGATGCTTTGCCAAGTAGTGATATTGCTAGTGATGATCATGATAAGCAGGTGAGTTCTTTCTATTTAATTCGTTTGTACAAAATAATCAGTTCATTCAAGATGAATTTTCTTTTAAAATAATTATTAGAAATTTCTGTATAGAAATTATTGGTGCATTATATCTTATGGGTTCTTCTTGAAGAAAAATAAATTGTGGGCATTTATTTTTAAAATTACTATATTCAAATCATTACGTCAATCGGTTATTTATTGTTATAAATGATTCAATTACACCATTTCTTGGAATATAATAAATGTTATTCATTGATACATGTATTAATTATAAACAATCCAATGTACATTAGGCAAACTCATTGCGTTGTCGAAGAAAACAGCCTCGTTGGAAGAAGCGATATTTACAAGCCGGTCTTTTTTCGGACTACTTCAAGGAAGACGAGCCCCGGAAAGTGACCAACTCCGATCCTGGCGCTAATAAAAATAAGATGTTGTACGATCCATCAGAGCACCCACATGGTTTGTTGCCACCTCCGTATCATTGTGGTAAATTCTTGAGACAACGAGAAATTCCCTTTCAACTACCTTATGATCTTTGGTGGCTGCACACACATTCTCGACTCCCTGGAAGGGATTTGGTACCTTCTTGGAATTACAGGTGAAACTCGAATATAAAATTTATTTATATAAAATATCTCAAATATTGCTAAAACATTTAAATTACAATACATACATGGTAATTAAAAGAAATATGAAAGATTTCAACGATTAAGAAACGTGCAACTATTGCATATCAAAAATAAATTGTCTGTTGTTTTTTTTAAAGGAAAATCCGTTCAAACGTATACTACGATGTAAAGCCAACAATGTTATACGAAGCGCAAGCGTGTGAGTGTAAACAAGAATCCGGCTGTGGTGATGACTGTATTAATCGAATGGTATTCAGCGAATGTTCACCCCAACTATGCCCCTGTGGTGAGCGATGCAAGAATCAGAAGATCCAAAAGCATGATTGGTCACCCGGTCTTCAGCGTTTTATGACCGAATCGAAAGGCTGGGGTGTTCGCACTCATCAAGACATTAAAAGTTGGTTTATTTTTTTTACTCATAAAAGTAATACTTTCAAAATTGGAATCGATTAATAAACATTTGCATGTAAAGCATAAAAATTTAAGTCAAACATTTGAGAACTAAAGTCTTCAATGATTTTCTTTTACAGCTGGAAACTTTATCCTGGAGTACGTGGGCGAAGTGGTATCAGAGCGTGAATTTAAGACTCGGATGGCGACGCGGTACGCCAATGACACGCACCACTACTGCCTCCACCTGGACGGAGGTCTGGTGATCGATGGGCATAGGATGGGTGGTGACGGTCGTTTCGTCAATCATTCATGCGAACCCAATTGTGAAATGCAAAAGTGGAGCGTTCACGGTTTGCCACGGATGGCACTTTTTGCTTCCAGAGACATCGAAGCTGGCGAGGAGTTGACTTACGATTACAATTTTGCCTTGTTTAATCCATCCGAGGGACAAGAATGTAGATGTGGCAGTGACGCATGTCGTGGAGTCATTGGTAAGTTTCTCCTTTTCTTTGCAAAGGCATTATGTGAAATTTTATCTTGGATGAAAAACATTGTATTGTTCTTTCAAATGTTTTCGTAAATAATTTAAAAAAACAAAACAAAATGAATAGGTTTGCTTGAGAATAAATAAAATACTTGTGGAATACAATAGCATTGTTTAGCTTTTTAATTACATAAAAAGGAATTATCTCATGAAAAATTCAAGTACTTTTAAATATATAGTTAAATATATTATTTGACTTTTTTACATAAATTAAATATAAAATTACTATAATTAATACAAATTATGAATATTTTGAATAAGCTTCTTGTTTAAAAAATTATTTAAATAAATTATCATTTATCTCCTAATTTCAAGAATTTAAACTAAAAAATTAAAGATTTTATAATATGTTTAATTTCGGTCATTTTTATAAGCTAATGTTGCTTAATCTTTAACTATCGATCGTTTCAGGTGGAAAAAGTCAAAGAGTCGCCAGGCCAATATTACCAGCGAACCAATCGACTGTATCGAGTGGCAGTTATTTAAATACCATTAATGAGCGTCGCTCTGTGGGTCGTCCACGAAAAAATTCGCGCAAAACCAGTAACATCGCAGTGCAATCGCAACCACAATTGAATTTGCCGACTACATCAAACCGCAAAAGTGGAATCTGCAAGACCCGCAAAATTGGTCCTGACGGCATTTTAACTCCTACGCATATTATCAAGCCCATGTCTCATCAACAGCGTTGCTTCGTGTTGGAACATCGTTGTTTCCTCGTTCGTAATATTGAAAAAATACGCAAATCTAAACATCTTGTTGCGCAAATTACCTCACAAGTAAGAAATCATGCTTTGATTCTAGAATATTTTGATTTGGTTTTTTTTTTCTTTTTTTAAAGGAATATATAAAATTTCATCATGTATGTTAAAATAATTAATTGCTTGCTTTTCATTTTAGACTAAAGTTGGCAACGTCGCGGGACTTGGAATTCAACCTGCAAAAGAGAAGAATCCAGGAGATTTAAAAGCAAACGTTGAAGCATTTATTACACATATGACAGCTCTTAATAATACGGGATCGAGAACAGTGAGAACCAGGAGACTTGCGCAAGCGCAAGATGATCCTGAAGTTAATAAGACTGCTAAATTAGCTAAGGTGAGAATGAAAATAATGTAGAGCGTAGCATTTGCTTACTAATGAAAAATCAATGAAACACGGAAATAATTTGTAGTTGTATTGTATAAAAAAAATCATCAATCAACTCATTACAGATGTATAAAAAAACTGTGAAAATATCAATTTTTTTATATAATTTTTTTATTTGTTTAAAAATATTTATTTTTTTTTAATAATTATGCAAACATATTCATTTTTATTCACATTGATTACATATTGAGTTTTAAAGAATAAAAAATAATACAAGTTTAATGATAAAAAAAAAGAATAAAAGTTATTGTTAAATTTAAATTTATACGTACAATGTAAAATTTGTTAAAATATTGTATAGAATTTGGAATTGTATTAAGTAATTGTATGAAAATGTAGGTTATAATTAATTTTATCAATCTCATCTTTTCGCTTTCCAGGTTTTGAAAGATTTATACAATGTAATAACGAGTGCAAAGGACGAGAACGAAGCATTGTTATGTACACCATTCGTGACTGTTCCTCCTAAACGTAAACTTCCGGAATATTATGAAAAAGTTCAAGAACCAATTGACCTTACAACAATCGACCAAAACATTGAGAATGGTCTATATAAAACCGCGGAACAGTTTGATCAGGATGTCATACGCATGTTTGACAACAATGTGAGGTTTTTTGGACGTACTTCAGAAATTGGTATATCTGCGGCAAGGTTAAGGAAATTATATTTGGGGAAAAAGGCTGACTTTGTTATTCCAATTACGGAGGCCACGGGTTTACCTCCTTCGCAAGCTTTCTTACCTCCAAGAGGGTCTACTGCTGGTGAAGAAGACGTAATTCGTTGCATTTGTGGATTACACCGGTTCGTGAGAAAATTTAACGAATATTTTATTTATATAGGTTTTCGTGTTTCTTTTATTGATCTTTATGTGTGCATATTTATTTACTAAATCTAATTAAAGTACAATTATTATGAGATAGTATAAGATCTATAACTATGTTAGGTAATGTTTCAATGGTTGAGGTGAAGGCTAATTTTCATTTATAATGGTGTTTTCAGAGACGAGGGACTGATGATTCAGTGCGAGCGGTGTCTCGTTTGGCAGCACTGCGACTGCGTAAAAGCGGATACGAGCGCCGATTCGTATCTCTGCGAGAGATGTCAACCACGAGTTGTCGATTATGAAATACCCCTAGAAAATGAAGAAGAGGAAGAAGGCAAAAAGTATTACGTGACACTTATGCGCGGAGATTTGCAGCTAAGAACCGGCGACACTGTTTACGTCTTAAGAGATACTCCAGAGAAACACACATACAAAACTATAGAGAAACTTGATTATGAACAAATGGACATCTTTCGAATTGAGAGGCTTTGGAAAAATGAAGGGTAACATTTTTATTTACGTTTCGTTTAAAATTTCGTTAAATTATATCTTTTACATTTATCAATTAAAAGTAAATGATCAAGTAAATAATAATTGGTAGCGCATACTCATTACAATTATATTATAATTAAAAAATAACACTTTCAACTTAGTGGGGAAAGATTTGTATTTGGCCATCACTATCTACGGCCACACGAGACTTACCACGAGCCAACGCGCAAGTTCTACGAGAACGAAGTCGTTTGTGCTCCATTGTATGAAGCAGTACCTTGTGAGTTAGTAGCTGGACGTTGTTGGGTTCTGGATCCACACACCTTCTGCAAAGGTACTCTTTCTAAATAATCCATGCGTCTCATTGGCGCACTTTATTTGGGCAATTAATTATTTTACTCCTTTTTATATTTTAGAAAAGGAGATTCTTGATTTTAATTTTAATCATAACATCAAGTTTTATTAAAACTAAATACTAATACGGTTTTTAATACTTTATAAATTATATTTTGAATAAGAATAATTGATCTTAAAGAATCTCTTTTTCTGTTTATAATGCTGATACTCATTTTTTATGCAAAAAGTTTAAAAAGGAATTATTTGTGTTTAGGTCGACCTGCCTATTCCAGCCCAGAGCACATTTATATATGTGAATATCGAGTCGATCGAGCAGCCAGATTATTCACAAAAGTTGCAAGATCACGACATCAAGTCTGTACAAAGCCGTATGCGTTTGAAACCTACCCACAACGCATAAAACATTATCGCACTTACTTGGTAAGTTGTATTTAAATAAAGCATTTTTTTGAGTCGATAGAAATTTTAATACCATGAAATTAATTTTTGTTTTATACATATATTTTATAAAATTCAGAATAGATATTTTAAAAATTAATGTTAATTTAAATCATAATTACATAAATTAGTCATATTTACTTAAATATATATAAACATTTTATCAATAAATATTTGTGCTGTTGGCAATGTCATAGTCATTTACAAAAGACATAAATTTAAAGTAGGAATTTTACATTAATTTAAATGTGCATTTAAAAATTAATTTTTATTTGCATACTTGCATTGTGTCACAGATTCAATACACACTGGTGTCAAATATTTATTAATTTTTAAAACCAACCACCTATTCTAATTGTTAAATATACTTTGATATTTTAATATTGTAATATTGTTACTACAACTTTAATTTTTTTATATCATTTATTTTCTTCATTTTACAGCCACATAGTCTTGATGGAATACAACCATATGGAAAAGCTGCAAAAGAAAAAAAGAAATCTTGTACAGAAGTTGAACAAAGTGGAAATAAAACAGAAATTCGAGATAATAATATTAAAGCTAACACTAAAGAACAATCACACAAACCACGAGGTCGAAGGCGAGTTTTAGAGAATACATCTATAGCAACTCATATAAACTTTGTTCAGGTACTGCCAAAGCATTCATACTTGTTTTAAATATAATTTTTATGTATAATAAAATAACATTATTATTGATATTTTTTAGAGAGAAGATAAGAAAAAGAGACTGAATACCATTTTGTTAAATTTATTAGACAGAATGCCAAACAAAAGTGAACCTTTAGACGCGTCCAGTCTTCTAGAACGGAACAGGAGAAATCGTAAAAGACCTGGTATATTGAATCCGTGATATTGGGTGAGTATGAGTACAAAATTAATCTTAAACAAAATCAATATTTCATTGAAATTATTGGTCCAAATTTTATTAATTATAACTGAATATTTTAATACCACAGAACAAAACATGTATAGAGATTTCTCTATATAATATAATATAATATAATATAATATAAATATAATATAATATAATTTTTTTAATTTTTTTTTAGTGTTACATGACAATATTAATAGTATTTTTTGAAAGTTAAATTTTAGTACGTTTATTAGAATTTAATATCAAAGAAATAATTTTTATATTTAAACAAAAAATTACATTTTGTTTCCTCAATATTATTTTCAGAAAAATGTATATTTGCTTTTAAATTTATATTGTACAAATTATTTATAATATTCAAGAATAATTTTTGTTTCTTTATGTGTAATAATTATTTTATTGACCAATTATTAGATAAGACTTTATATTTCTTTTTAAAAAGATTATTAAAGGTGGTTATATTTTTCAGGTTATTTAAATGCATAGAAGACGACTTAAATGACTAGTAAATTCAACATTAACTACATCTTAGCAATCGCAATTGAACCACAGCAGTCTCTTGAGGTCGTAATTTATGACATTTAAAAAAATATGCTAGAAATAAAAAAAATTTCATGCAAGGAAATAAACTTTGCGCGTAGTTTAGACAATCCAACAAACGTAATAAACACTAAGAAAAAATACACTTCGTGGATCGAATCCATTGATTGAATGAAATGTGACAGGATTTAAACATTAGTCATATTTACCGTTTTGTAATTATTATCCCATCGGATAATTGAAAATAATCCGATGCTTGTAAAAAGTTATTCACACAATTGAGGCGTATGGAGTAGGCACTTAGCAAATCGTAAAGATTTATAAACTAATTTTAAAAAAATCCTCGAGACGAAAGAAAAAAAGACATCGGATATTTTTGAAAAGTCGGTAGACTTTTTTTGTTTCGTACGAAGTATGTTATTTAATGTATATCGAAAAAATACATTTGTACAGAGTTACTTGTAAATTATTTTTATTTTTATCAAGTTAATAATCATTGTTAAGACCAGAATAGTCGATTGTACAAATTATAAAAGTGCGCTCTTGAAAAGTCACGCTTAAGATGTCGCGCAACATTTAGTATTATATTTTTCATAACCCTGGTGTAATTAATAAAATAGGGCATAGACACTTAAAACAAATGAATTAACCGGCGGCTGTTTTCATTTTTTTTTTCTCTGATATATTGAGTCTTTTACTTTTATAATTGATCGCATCGGTGTAATTTTCCGGTTGTATGACAATTTTTTTTACGTCAACTTCTTAGTTTGTTAAGGTTTACATAAAAACTGAAGTACTTTCGTATTTTACGAAAATCGTACGAAAAAGTCAAAGCGAGACGTTAAATTCTTTTAAAATAGAACGTTAAATAATTGAAAATGTTCTTTACAGAGTCAGACATCTTAAATTAATTGTTAAGCTATTTTTATTAACATAAACATTTATTTATTTCATGTCTTATATAGAATTAATATTTTTAAAATTACATTGAAAAAAATTAATTTTGTATTTTTAAAATTAAGCAACAAAGATTTTTAGTACAAGTGAGTTTGAAAAATAATTTAAAAGCTATTTTAAGTTTAAAGGTATTCACAATGTATTTGTAAAAATGATTATTCTTATAATTAATTATTTTTAAAGTGAAGCTATAAACACTATAAAATCATTTTTAATTTATCGAAAAGCTCAAGAAGTAAATGTATCGAATCGAGATGTCCAATTCTGTTGAAGAGGCTTGAAAATAGAAATCAAAATAGTTATCGCTGTCATGCTTGAACTGTTTTAGAGATGAAAAGCAATCGAACAATCTCCTCAAAAAAAGCTTTTGTGCTATTTACAAGCAACCTTTGTACAAAGCGAATTTTATTTCCAGTGGAAAAAATGTCCCCTTGAACTCCTTAAAATATTTCTTTTGTATTATGTTTTTAATGCGTAACATCGAAATATTCTTGCGCTTTCTTACATTTTGCAGAGCCTGTGTAACTTTATATATTTATGCATCTACGCATGTACGGATGTGGTATGTATAAATGCATGTACGTAGGAATATATAGGAATATATGTGTAAGCGCGTTTGTGTTTGAGAGTATGTATGTGCAGATGCGATAAGGCTTATGAATGTTTTCTTTTAATGCCGCGTGCTTATAATATAGAAACATAATATCTGCCCTTTAATGCTGTTACCTTTTTCGAATGCGGAAAAATTTCATAATAAATTGGCGATATTTAATGAAAATTGATGATAAACACTGAAAATACAGTCACAAATTTATAATGAACTTTAAACAGTTAAAGATAAAGATTTGATATAACTGATAAATACTTTTCAATTTGTTAAAATTTGTAGGCGATAAGTAATTATTTACAAAAATTATAATTGCTGTTAATATTATAATTTTGAATTGCTTAAATAGTACATATTTAAATTATAAATATAATTAATAATTAATTATTAAATTTAAATTTGCTATAAATTTTAGAGGTTTATAAATATGTTCTTGCAGTTTAATTAATTTTTATTACATATTCACAAATTTATTATTTTTCCGTAAAGGTTTCGAATATTTTCCATAAATCATTTTTAAATTTTTTAAAGATTCGTGAAGATTCTTATGACAGAAATAAAAAGAACACCATTTAAATATTTAAATGACAAATTTTTGAAGTATTTGATTTGTATTTTTTTATTACTGTAAAAGCTCATTAGGATCTTCACCTATTTTTATATTTAAAGTTTCTTCATACACCATTTAAAAATTAATATATATGAAAATTAATATATATTTAATTATATTAACGAATTATTTTCAAGTATTTCTATTGTTTTTAAATTTTACATAGAAACACTTTGTTGAATCAAAATTGATTATTAGAACCTGATTTTTACAAAGAATATTTTAAGTAAAAAAAGTATTAAAACTTTTTGGAATGAATTTTTGTACAGTTTTATTAATGTATGGGGGAAAAATGAAATTTTTTAATATACCCTAAACAATATTGTTTTTTTATGTTATTTTTCTTTTTTTATAATAATTAATTGACGCACGTATAAAATTCTGGATAATCACGACAATTGTGATCACACTTCTACAGTGAAATTTATATTTCTGTAATATATATCGTTTGAAATAACTTCCAAAAACGTGGTAACGTTGTGGTAATAATGTGTGCTGTATTCCTAATTTAAATAAATTTTCTGATTATTTCTTAAAAAATACTTGACCTTTTTTTATATCCTTTATACAATGTGTTTTAACTTTTTAATATTTTAAAGAATATTTCTTTATTTTCTTTGGGAAACGAACAATATTTATTTTATTAAAATGTACACATCTCTTACATTTTTTCATTACTTAATTTTTTTTATTTAAGTAAACGACAAATATTTTTTTAAATACATTTAGAAAATTAGAAAAAAATTAAACATTTAGAAAAACCAAGCTTAATGAATTTAAAATCATACACGAGATGAATTTAGATTGTTTTAAACGAAAGTAGATGTAATTTAATGAATTAAATATTGTTTTTTATTCGAAATTACTATTATAAACAATAAATTTATGCTATTAATTTGTTGTGTTTAAGTTTTATAATCAATGTAGATATTATGCATATACGTATCAACGTATTACTTTCGCCTTCGATTTCACGAAACAAATTTAAATTTCTACTAAAAACTGAAATAAAAAATAAATATAAATTATAATGGGTACTTTGGTTAAAAAAAATTTATTAATTTAATTAAAAACAAAAACATGTTATAGGTAACTGATACATTCAATCTTAATCAATACTATTTAATCAATATTTAATAGATCCAATCAATAAGATAATATATACTACTTTCAATGTTAAAAATGTAAATTCCTCGCATGACAATAATGTAGATCAAAAAAAAAAAAAATTAATAGAATTATCTATTAATACAAAATTGGTTTACAATTACTTTTAGATTAACATTAGACACTCGACAGCGAGTACTTGTTTTTTTTTTACAAATTGAGAATTGTAGGTTATGAACTTGAAAATAGAAAAAAAAAAAAAATTTTACTGAACGTCGCCATAAGAATACAATTGTACAATATGTGGTATTCTGTCTTCGAGAAATCGAAAGGTTAGTATAAATTTTTACATATTTACATAAAGTTCTGCAGTGTCAATGCCTATTATATTTATATTCAATACATTTTATAATATCGAACATTGCTATCCTCTATATTTGTCACGTTTCAAATGCAAAAGAAATCATTTTCGTTTTTATCAAACATATTTTTTTGTTTTTTTTATTTATTTTTTTTTCATCAATATGTTAAAAGAAATGCCTTTTATAAGTTCATCTTTAAAATTAATAAATTTTGCTCACATTGGTCTTAAATTATCTTAAATCTCCATATTGCCTTTTTAAATATAGTGTTACGTCGCGTCAATGTACTAATCAATACGTACGTATTTTTATGTTTGTATAAATAAATACGAAATTATGAAGGATTTAAAATCAAATAATAAAATAATTTGAAACTGAATAACTTAAAAAAAACCTATTTTTTCAATTTTTCATATGTAAATAAATTTGTACAAAATACTTCTGTATATAGTTTTTAAACAATAAAGTCAACATTATCAGTTTTTAAAATACAGAAATAAAACTTTACAAATTTTATGAAAAATATTTTGTGTATCAAAGATATATAAATTTAAAATTATATATCTATATATTCTTAATTCATTTGAAAATTATACAAAATTAGAATTTGTAATTAAATTTTATAATGTTATTAATATATAATAATTAATTTATAAAGTAAAACATCTCATGTATACATATATTATAAAACCAGAGAAAATTAATATTATTAATAGTTTAGTAGATTTACTTAAATGTATATATAAGCATACATATACACACATTTTTGCAGTATCTATTATTTATAATTTAATAAGAATTGTTTAAGATAAGTCTTTATTTCATATTTTCATCTTTGAATTATTTTACTATTTTAATATTAAACAATAAATAAAACTAATAGAACACAAATAAATGTACACATACATTTATCAATAAAAGTTTATGGAAATTTACAGTTATAATATTGTTTATTTATTTATTTATTGTTATTATTTTTTTAAATCAGGTTTAAGTTAAAGTGATTGAAACAATCCATTTGGATGACATTAAAATGGACAGAAGTACAATTTACAAAATTTATCAACAATTTGTATTTAAATGAATTTAAATTTAAAAAATTTGAAAAATTAAATCTATCCATCCATATCCAGATACTATTTGATCTGTAATCAATCATAATATACGCATACGTACACATACGCATATCTATACTAACATATATTTATAAAAATTCTTCGCGTTGAAAAACTGATGTTCTACACGAAAAAAAATATGCATTTTTTCTAAAATGAAAGAACTTTATATAAAAGAAAATTATACATAATTATCGGTAGTAAAGGTGTTTGGGCACACATTTACACAATGACACGCTTTGGTGTGCATACAACTTTAATTATTTCTCTCATTCTTAAAATCTATGAATTATATCAGTTTAACGGAGACGCCACCCACTTAATAAACACGCTATACAATAATGAAAATAGCGGTCGCGCGTGTCGTGTGTGCGCTATTTTATCCGTACATGAGCATAATGAAATTTAAAATGTTTTTTATCTTGTGTTATCCCTTTCCCTCAGACTCTTGTTTGCATGTATTACTGACACTCCGGTGTTTTCACAATTATCGACACCTGTCGACAAAGGCGTTCGTTCGTTTTCAATAAGCATTGATTTCCATTCGGATGCAAACCTAGTGTGCACTAAAGCAACGATAAAATGCCTTGAAATGCCCTGAGCTTCGTCCTCGGTCTCGTCTACTTTGGGAGCCGCAGCATCTGCTGTTGTTAAAACTCCTGATGCCGATTATGAGAGTGTGTAATCTCGATCTGGGGAGCAGTAGCAGAGCATCTGGATCGGCCGGCTTTGGCAGGGTAGCCACTCCATTTCCGTTGAGGATACGGTGACTAACAATTCCCGCCGGTTGCAGGAGTAATCGAGCCGCCGATGGTCGCTGCCTCGTGTTTGTTTATCTGCAACAGGACCGAATTTTACAGAATTATAAACTTCCATTTTTCGCTTCTTTAATTTATTTTCGCTGAATATTGATTTTATGATCGAGTAAGCTTTTTTGATCTAGATAAATCTCGATCAATGATGCCTACCGCTAAACAGTTTAAAACCTTCTTTCTTCTAGATAAACGCAGCAGAATTGTTAAATTATTTTCATCCAAAAAAAACAGTAAATTTTTATTTGTTTATTTATTTGTATAGACTTCAAAGTATATTTTAGTAAAATCTTTATTTAAGAAATAAACTTACGACTTATCGGGTTAAATATTTAATCATTAATGTATTCATTTTTAATTTTAACTTTTCGAAAAAAATACAATAATTAAATTATTTGTAATACTTTTGAATATTTTTAAATTTTATAACGTCATTTACATTCACCACATAATACTGCGCATAAATACATTTGAAAGTTAAGTGTAAAATATGTATTTTTGTCCATTATTCAGGTATAATAATAGAAATTTTTAATATAATAAGGTTTAATAAAATAAATATTGTTCTTCCATTCAAAAAATTAATATTAAAAAAATATTACTTATACCTAATGAACGATCAAATATTTATGCATTATTATTAATTATTTGTAATAATTCGTTAATTTACTTGCAAGAGTAAAAAAATCGTTATTTTATTATTAATTCTAAATTCGTTTAATTATACTTTTTTACTATTTGATAACATTTATTTAGTATCTCAATAAAAAATAATTAAATAAAAGATGCAAAGTATCACAAATATTATAACAAAAACCTATTACAAATAATAGAAATATTTTTATTTTTATACAATAGATCAAGAAATATTATGATTTATGTTGGTTTCCAAATATTTTAAATATATTCCAGATATATTAAAAAAAAAAATATTTATTAGTAATATTCACAATATAAATAAATATATAATATTATTTCTTTAATGTAGTCAAGAAAAAATACGTATTCCTCTTATTTATTTATTTTAGTTTATAAATTAATCGATTCTTAAACAGGTAAATAGAAACCTATATTGTATGAATAGCCGCTTTAATTTAGACTTAACTTCGTTTCATTGACTAAATTTTAATAAGATTGTTGTAAATATAAATAAAATTAAATGAATGAATTAATGAATATATAATTACAAATATAATTGATCAAATAGACAGTATAATATATTAAAATAATAAATAATAAGACGTTTGCTTTTAAATTCTTCAGCTATAATTTGATAAAATTTGAAATAATTACACTAGAATAATTAAAAATATTTCAATAATAGTTAAAAAATTAATTTGAAATAAGCAACAAAAACGAAACAACAAAGAAAGAAGTAGTAAAATTAATATTAATTCAATAAATTTTAAATGATATAAAAATAAAATATATCAATAATAAATAAATATTTTTTAATAAGAAAAAAGAAAATAGCTTATATAAAGTAATGCCAATAAAAATTTGTTGTTGTTGATATTTAAATAAAATTAAAGAGTACATGAACTTATAGTTGTAAAATTCATTAACAATATTTTTGTCTTTTGAAATGAAAATGAGCATAATATTAAATTGCACTTAATAGAAATCTAATATACTAAGATATTTTAATTAAATGTAGCATTACATAAAAAATCAAACTATTAAGCATTCAGTATATATTTAATATCATATAATTTAATAATCCTATGTCTTTTACAATAATGAACTTGTATCTTATTTAAATAAAAATATTTAATTCTTTAAATTATACAATAAATTAGTCATTGTTATGGAAAAAAAGTTACAAGTACGATGATGATAGAATCATTAAAAAATTTAATTTAATTTATTAAACTAATTTAGTGTTAAAATTTTTTTGTAGATTGAACATTTATTTTTTTTGTTTTCATAAAATTGATATTTAATTACTTTATATTAAAAAAAAAAAAAAACAAAAAAATGTTACAATCGCAATAATTTTGTATTAAATTATTATAAAATCTATTTATTTAATGTTTATAAATTTATATTTTGATGTTTCACATATTTATAATTAATAGTTATAAAACAATATCAAACAATCAAATAATACTTCGATTTTATTATATTTTATTATGTTAGTTTGAAAAATTAGTATTTAATTATATCGAGCTTGTAATTACTTTTATACGGTAAATTTATTATAAAATCAATTATAGATATAAGTAATAGAAAAATACAGACTTATATTCAAGTTTATTAGAAAATATGGAACGCATCTGTTAATTTAATAGACGCGTACCTACTTACTGTATAGGCAAAAAAACAGACTGTAGAAATGTTTTTTACTGCGTAATATTATAATAATATTACTACATTTATTTATAAAGTATATTCATTATTTGGTCATAAAAATTTACAACATTTTATTGAGTACTCAATAAACAGATATGTTCAATTATGTTATCTTCTATAAAATTTTACAATAAATGTTTTATGAAAATCATGAACTGTTTCCTAAAATTTTATCTAATTTACAAATCATATTTAATAATCATATTATAAATCAATACATAAATCAATTAATGAAGTATTGAAGAAGTAAATAAAAAAAGTAGAAAATCAACTTTTGTCCAGCATTTCAACAATTCAATTAGAGTACGACGACTATCGGAGTAGCACTGTTTATATGCCAACATGCATTCCTACAAGAACAAAAATTTGTTGTTTAATTTAAAAAAATATAAGCGTCGCAAATAAGAATATAAAATGATACAATCTTTTTTTTATATATATAGAACGAATACATAGTATGTTGAAGAGAATTTTACTGGGAAAAAAAGAGAAAACAAGTATTTACATGCTTTGTAAAATACACAATTTATTATTAAATTATTCAAGAAAATTTTTTTACAACTTCCAAATACTGAAAACTTGTTTCTTACTTGTCTATTTAGTGGTATAGTGCTTATAGTAACTGATGTTAAACATTTCTTTTTTTAAATATATTCTTTATTTAAAATAAAATTTCAGTTTCTTTTCTTTTTTTTTAAAGTAAAGCGATATTTTATATTAGTTTAATATTTTAAATTAAATTTTATATTTGATAAAAATAATTGACTATTTTTTTAATTTATCAAATAAATTCTTTTACAACTTTTTTTTATTTTTACTTTATTAACAATATATTGTTTTTCATGTGTGCTGTTACAAATAAAAACATCAAAAATCTATAAATAAAAGTAAATGGGTGGTATTAATGTGTGAAAAACGACAATATTTTTTATAATAGAAAACGTGTATTTCGCGTTTATAACAGATTGATGCATATTCATATCTTCAATCTTCCTTTGAAAAAATATGATCCACTCAATTGTTAATATTGATTCAACACAAAAGGAACGGTATTTTCTTTGCAACGTCGATCCCCGGATTCTTTTGTTTGTAAAAATAAATATATTGTAATATTCGTCCTTACAACAACGCAAGCACAGAGTATTTTATAGTTTCCATGAAGCAAAGGTCAAAGAAGACAGACTGGTTTAGAGCAGAGAGCGAGGGGATAGAGCGTCAAGAGTCCGAGGCGTCGGTTAGAAGTACATAATCACACGCATACGCATAGTCGATGTGCTTTTCTTGAAGGAAACGATGAAAAGAAAAGCATATGTATTGGTTATACTTGTGATAAATATACCTTACTTTTTGTCATCGGACCTCACAAGGCTCAACCTCTCCCGCGCTTCTTCACTGCAATGGATTATTTTTTGCCGGCTGATTGGCCGCCACCACCCCCGGAGCCGGCCGTCGTCTGCGTTTGTCCTCCGGTCTGCTGTCCGCTGCTATCCCAATACTGGTTGTAATACTGCTGCTGACTCCAATTGCTCCAGTTGCCGTTACCAAAAGCACTACCCGTCTGCTGGTTATAACCGCCTCCGCTGGACTGTCCGTAACTATTTTGACCGAAACTCTTCCAGTTGCTCGCGGATCCGCCCCATGCCGACGGCTGTTGAGAACTCCATCCACTCTGGGATCCCTGTTGCCCACTCCAAGAACCTTGCGATTGACCTGACCAGCTACTCTGACTGTTCCATACACTTGAACTAGGATGCTGGCTTCCTTGATATCTGCAACATTAATAGACTCTTGAGCAATACTAGAATTTTGCTTGAGTACTTTTGTATTTTCTTTCAACGGCCCAATAATCTTTTTTTTGTTGTTGTTGTGATTTTTTTTTGTTTACATATGAATTAGCAACTGGCCAACGAAAAAAATGAAAATACAATAAATTCTGCCAAATACCCACACATTTTTCGTTTATACTTTATTTTTATTTTTTTTAATTTCGAACCTCCATTTATATAATTTAGAAACTAACTGATCAATATTATGTTATAAGGTCTATTAAATTACGCGCATTGCGCATTTTATTAATTTACTGATACAATATTAAAATCAAAAAATTGTAAATTATTCAAACTTAAAGTATAATAAAAAAATCAGGAAGAGATTTATAATACAAATCTATATAATGGTGAAAAAAATTTTGCATTAAAAATAATTTTGTTTCTTATGTAATACGTTGTGATGTTAAAAGTATTATTAATAGTTTAAAAAAACAAATTGACATTAATTTTATAATATTGATTGTAAGAAAAATTTTACTTTATATGTAAATTTGAAAATTGTTTCTTGCAGAGTAATATTTTCATAAAACCAATTATTTTTATTTTTTCGCTTTACACTATCAATTGCTATTGATGTAAAACTTCATTTTATCACTCAAACTAAATCCGCTATAACGTATATATTTAAATTTAACTTCATATTAGGATTTGTTTTCGTTCAGAGTTCATGCTTACCCCATAAGATTCCAACCAGGGCGACCGCTGCTTGATCTGTTACGATCATTGCCTTGGCGTCTGTCACTGGCTCCACTTCTTACTGGCGGTAATACTCCGGCGCGCCCTCGCCATCCGCCAGAAACTCCATACATAGAGTTGTGCCTTATGGGTGGTGTCCCACGCAACCAACCCACATCCCTCCGACCACCACCCATACCGCCCCCACTACTGCTACCGCTTCCACCGCGCCAAGGGCTATTATTAGGTCTTCTGTCGTTATCTGTAGAAATAAAAGCAAAGAACTTTATTATTTCTTTCAACTATTCATCTCAGTTTTTTCATTCAATCAAAGGTTATAACATTTAATCTTTTACATATTCCTTTTATAAAAAGATGAGCTGACAGATTCATTTTATTTGTTTGAAAAGTTGAATTTAATCACATAATAATTTTATATTAATATTTTATATGGGTAATAATTAAAAAAGAAATATTTACAGCCAGATCTGCGATGACCTCTATTGTCTCGATTATTACGATCTTTTTGTCCATTATCGAAACGAGTTCGCTTGCTTGGTTGTTGTAAGGTTTGCCCATAGCCAGAGTTTTTACCTTCTGTATTATAAGTTTCAATCAATTTTTTTCCTTCTTCTTCACCCAATTCTCCCCATATAACTTCTTCAAATGATTCTCCAACAGATGGTGCACTAAAGTTTGCTACAAAATTTGATTAGATTTTTTAATAAAGAAAATGAATCAATAATTAAATATCACTAAATCTAATGAATATACTGACCTTTTACTTCTAAAATAGAAGATTCTCTAATTTCTTCACCATCTGGTTCTTCTTTACGTTTGGCGATACGTGCTTTAAATTCATCATCTGTTGGAACTAAGACTATACCTTTTCGATGAAAGCCATAAAAATTTCTTGCTTTACGTTTCTGTGTTGATCCATATACATTTGCTTGCTACAAATGAATTAATATACCAACTGTTAAATAATATGAAATAATCTCTAATGAAGTAAAAGATACTTCTTAAACACAGTGTAGAAACAAGACTTTTAATCATTGGAATTCTTTTACATCTTAAAAATTTTGTTTTAAAACTTACTTGATCTAAAATATAATTTCTTCTCCTGGATGGTGCAGAATCTAATAATTTAGTAAGAGCTCGTGAGCATTTATCAACGACAGTTTCCCAACGACCTTTATAACTATCCTTTAACGGTGCACCATCAATCTTAAAATATTTTATGTAATATTATTTTAAATATCTGTTTACTTTTTAACAGTAATGCAGATTACAATTCACAGAAATGAAAAAAAGTACTCACAGTCATTTTTTCAATAAGGATATCAGTTCCTAAAACACTATAATGTTTATCTGGATTTTCAGCAATGTGCTTTTTGACCCATGAAGTTTTTCCAGAAAATGGCAATCCAACAAGTAAGATAACTTCACAGTCTTCTCTTTTTGCTGGTCTACGAGGACCTGCTATTCTATCATTGAGATCAACTTTTCCAACGGAAATATATCTAATAATATACAAATTTAATCATTAATTAAATTATTATTATTATTTTTTAAAAGTTATTTAATTCAGATAAAATTAATTTACTCTAAAAAATTATTTATACTTTTTATTGTAATAAACAAGTAATTTTTTACCATAAATAATATTATAATTTTATATTAAATATTTAAAAGTTTTCTCTTATCTTCAAAATATGCTATTAATGATAATGTTAATATGTTTGAATAAATGAAAAAAATATTTATTTACAAGTCATTACATTATTAAATAAATATAATTCAGAAAGCATACCCATCTAAAATATTATCACTCCAATTATTTTCCTGTCCTAGATTGACTGTAAATGAGCAATTCTTGCTTAGTACATGTGGAAATAATGCTTTATTATTGAGATCTTCTTTCTTTAATACAAATGCAGGACCTTGATTTTCTCCATTAACCGTGTAGGTTAAGGTGACATTACCATCTGTCTCAAAATCAGCATAACATCCAACAATATCATCTAAAGCAAATGTCTTGCCATATTCAATAAATTCTTTATTTACTGACTTTTTTCCTGTACTATCATAGCCATATGATAGTTTATCTTCACCTGATTAAAAAATTGTAATAATATTGTTTTAAAAATAATTACAATTTATATAAAATATATATGAAATATTTTTATTTTATTTGAATTCTATTGAATTGTTCATTTTTAACTAGTATTTTATCATTATTTTATCTATAATTTTGTTTTTGTTAGAATAAAAAAAAAGTTTATTGCTTTTCTATTTTAAGCTTCATCTATTTAAACTTCAAGTTTTTACAAATAAATAAATTTTTTAATAATTTTATGAACACTTAATGAATCAAAAATGTTTATATTTAAAAAATATTCATATATTAACTTTTCGTTAATTAAATTATTAAACAAGGTACATAAAAAATTAACAACTGTACACATAAAATAAAAACTATTCCTTACCCAGCTGTAGTGATGAACCTAATGTTGACCAACCAAGCCTAAGAACACTTGGTATTTTTTCTTCATCAGGTGGTAGTGCACCACTAGTATTAGTGCTGTTGGGAGCAGGAGGTGGGGCAGGAGTATCAAACCTAGTGTTTACACGTGCTTCATAAAAGATCTTACCCTTGGTAAAACCATGGGAAACTCGTACTCCAGCCCACATATAATTAAAGCCATCACCTTGCATCGGCGAGGCTGAGAAGTACTGACTTGTGTCAATCACTAAGTTCATGTCCGAATCATCTATTATAAAAATCAAAATTTTATATTCAACATTCCTAAATAATTATATTAAGCATAAAAACAAGATTTTAAATTATTTAAAAAAAATGTATTAATTTACATATAAAACTTCTTATATAGTATGAATTTGTATTTTTATTTTATCACTACGTTATATAATGTACAATGTATCAAAATAATTATTCCATAATTAATTTTTAATTACTTACACCATGATAAAAGAAGAGCATCATCATTGATAATTGGTTCATTTTCAGGTCTCGCAATAGGTGGAGCACGTGGAGTTTCTTCACGAGGACTCAACGATCGTTTTCTTTTTCTATCATCTGATTTATCATCTGACTTATCTAATTTTTCATTTTTCTCATCCTGTTTTTAAAATTAAAATAACCAATTTTTAAATACAAAGATATATTTATAGTATATTTTTATGTTTCTTTTAGAAAATAAAGATTTTCCCAAATAAATAATTATTATTTAATAATGAAGAACCATTTCAAGAATTTTTAATAAATCGTAGCTTTATATCACAAAAAAATATAAAAAAATGGATAAATTAAAAGATTTTTTTATAAATATAATATTTAAAACTTGTACCTGTTCATCTGTTTCCATTTGAATGTCATTTGCTTGATTTACTGATTCATCAAATGATTGAGCTGAATCCTCAGTATCAGCTGTACTTTTATCAGTGTGCATTGGTTCAACTGTATCACTTTTCTTACATGGACTATCCACTGTTTCTTTTAATGGAATCTGTTCGTTCTTTAATATAAAATAAAATTTATAAATTGCCGTTTAAAAAAATTTAAAAGTTTTATTTGTTTGTATAAAAACTATATTTAATAAATTGAATTTGTAAGTATTCGTAAAAATATAAGATATTCTTTTAATTGTATTCATTAAAATTGTTCAATATTTTATTGATTTCAAAACACGTAAACAAATATACTTATTTTAATGATCATTACGCGAACTAATTAAAATAGATGCAATATTTATTTATATACAGAAATATTATGATGTGCACATTATAATTATTTTTACTTATAAGCTAATGGGTGTTAATGAAACAAAACTTTTATAAAAATTCAAAATGTATGTTAATTTCATGACATAAATTAATTAAATGGTAAAAGGATAAATAAAATTAATATTCATTGATAAAAAACAATATGACACAAAAGGATTCTTTACAAATATGTTTTTGTAAAATTTATAATATATTAAATAAATTTACATGTAGATATATAGAAATGCTTAATGCTACAAATTTATGAATATTTACATTTTTTGGTTTAAATTCACACTAAGCTTATAAATATTAAATTGTTTAGCAATAATAAACTGTAATTAATTAAATAAATAATAAATTAAGCTTAAACAAATTTATTAAAATAATAAAACAAACCTTTTGTGGACTTCCATATTTATTAGGGCTTTGTCCAATTGACTTCACTGGACTTAAAACATCTGTTTTAATTGGACTTTGAATGGAAGAAGATGTAATATTAGACTTAACAGGACTTTCTGTTGTAGATTTAATTGGACTATCAGTAGATTTTACTACATTTTCGGTAGAACTTTCACTTCTTGGCTTACTTGGACTCTGAATTGATACTTTACTTGGAGAATCATGTTTTATCTCAGTTTGATCTGTTAACTTAATTGACTCCTGACTCACATCTGAAGTTTGTGTAATAGATTTAATTAAGTTTTCAGAACCTTGAATATTGTACTTATAAAGGTCATCAACATTTGTTTTAATAATTTCTTCTGATTTATCAGGCACATGTTTTTCTGCCTCTTTTACAATATCCAATTGTTCATCTTTATCCAATATTTGAGCCTACAACATTGTCAATGAGTAAAAAGTTTTTAAATTAAAATTGTTATCTTATAAATTTTTTTAAATTCTGAATTATTAATATAATTTTAAGTACTTTAATATTAATTTTTAAAATTAATTATTTATTCAAATTTTAATAACATAATCTTTCTAAATTTTATTTTGAGATAAAAAAAAACAATATTTATGTAAATATGAAATACATTAATAAATGTAAATTTTTTAAAATATTAATCAACAAAAATTATACCTCATTTGTAAGTATGTTTTCTGTTTTTGGTGAACTTGTAACTTCTTTAATAGGTGTAATTGATTTAGCATCTTTTTTGGGTGTTTCTTGAGCAGTATTTGTTTCAGGTGTAACAGCAGTGGCTGTAGTTAATGAAGTTGTATCTTTTTTTGGTGTTACTGGTAATACAGACTCTTTTTCAGATGTTAGATCAACAGTTTCATCTTTTTTAGGTGAAGATTTTTCTTCTTCAACTATTGGCTCCAAAGTCGAGGTAGTTTCATTAAGATTTTCTCCCATCATGGTTTTTGCAGGTGATTGCCTATTAAGAGAAGATCGAGAACTACTTCTACGAGTGGGAGTTCTTGCTGGAGTTGTGGGCTCTCTAGATGCATGTCTTGAAGATCTACTAGGTGTCCTAGGTGGTAGTTTGGCAGTCTCTGAAGACTTTGATTCTGAGTTGCTTCCTTCATCTTCACTATCCGATTGTTCTGTTTTTTCAATTGGTTCAGTATCTAATAAAAAAAATTATTTTTAATTGGTATTAAAATATACATTAATAATTTTTCTATTATTTCAATATATGATAAAAGTAATTTTATTAATTTAATTAAATTATATCAATATTAAAATTAATTTATTATAAATGATACAAAAGGACTTGATAAAATAATTTAAGAACCTTTTAATTTAAATCTAAATATAAATGATCAATACTATACATATTTAATTTATAATTTGATTCTTACAAAGGCAAACAGAAAATAAGAAAGTAATATATATATATATATATATATATAATAATAAACAATACAAATGAATGATTTTATGATATTATACTGTACATGTGAAAGATGAAAGTTCAAACACAACGGTTATGCTTTTATGGAAATTTAAATTATATAAGTATAAAGAATTAAAGAAAATACATATTGTATGAGTAAGTGTGTCATTGGACAAGAAGAAAGTTAATTTTTAAAACCAGTGTTTAAACAGTTAATTTCATTTAAAAATGTTTTTAAGTTTGAATTTGTAAATTGATTTGTTAAGAAATTTGAAAAGCACAGTTTTGGACTGTGTATGATCTGTTAGACATTTGCAAAAACCAGATATAAAATTATTTATTTTTGCAAGGTATCCGCATATATAAAGTCTATTTTGAATGGAAAACCAACCTATAAAACAGTAATAATAAAAATGAAAAAATATTTTCATAATAGTCATGCAGTAATAAATTTCATTGATCAAGGATAAAATGGAAGCATCAGCAGGAGCAGAAGTTATGATTTTGTTGAGGAGCATGAATGATCAATGTGAATGTTTGGAGAGAGAGGAAGCAGGACAGTTGATGAGACATGGATGAGCAATATGTGATAGGTTAAGCAAAGCTTCATTTCGCTGGGTTGAAGAGAATCGGCAGGGCTAATCGTGTCGAGGAAAAGAGGGCCGTGCAGGATCAACGAGGATGAGCGAGGGTCAGAGGATGAGGATTGTTGCAGGGAATGAGGAGCCTCGCACAGATCCATCATTTCACATCTCTTTATTAATCTCTCCGTCTCCGTTTAGAAGCGCGCATTTGGAGCCTTCTGTTGGGCTACGGTATATCTATAGATACCGTCCGGCGGTGGCGCTCGCGCGAAAAGCGAGGGAAAAGCACCGCCAACTCCTCGTCGAAGCCACGCCGGACGGACGGTTATCGTACGGGAGGTTATCGCGAGGCTCACGGGCGAGGGAGGGTGGGGGGTGGTGAGGCGCGGGGCCCGCAGGCGAACTCACGGGTTTTGGGCTCGGCCTTTTCCTCCTCGAGGGCCTGGCGCAGCCTCTCCACGAGCACGGGCTTGTTGCCCTTAGAGTCCAGGCCGCGCTTGCTCAGCTCGGCCCTTAGCTCGACGACCTTCAGCTTCGCCGGATCCATGGTCGGCGCCGACTCGACGCACTCTCCACCGTCTGGTTGGACGCTCAAGCAACTCTCCCTCTGGGCGGCCTCGACGAAGCCCGCGTCACACTCGCAAGTCGTCGTGATCCTCCACGTCCAGCAGTCTCGTCCTCTTCGCCCTCGATCGGTGCACGCGCACACACTCCTCTTCTTCCCTCTTCTTTTTTCTCGTTCCTCGCAAGCGCGCGCGCGCCGTTACGACAAGCACCGTCTCGCTCTCGAGGCGGAGGGAGAGTGAGGTCGGCGGGTGATGGGGGGAGGAGGTGCGGGGTGCGGGTACACGGACTACACCGATTACACGGCTAGGCGCACGGACGGGTGCGCACGCACATGGGCCAGAGAAAGAGAGGAGAGCCTTCCTCTAGGTGCACACGCCTATGCGTGCGTGTGTGCACGTCCATATATACCGGAGGATGCGTCGCCTCGCTCTTTTCTGTCTGTCGCGTGCGTCGCGGCGCGCTCCCACCGTCGAGGGTTTCACGGGTGGACGTGGTGGTGGTGGTGGTGGCGACGGCGGCGGCGGGGTTGCAGGAAAAACAAACGACGCCGAGCCGCTTTTTGCCCTGGCGAGACTCGGCCCTAAAGAGTCATGCGTGTCGAATGTTGCCTTATTCGTAAGCGTGCGCGCTCGCAAACCCGCGTACGTGTGTGCGGCAAGCGAAATGGGCGACGACTGCTGGGGTAGACGCACGCACGCACACGTCGAGGCGACTCGGCTGTTGACCGGGGACTCGCGGCTCCGACTCGCACACGCACACGCTTCCTCGCGTCTCCTCGCGTCTCCTCGGAGGTTATGTCCGTCTGTCTCTTCCCCACCGCTACGGCGACGCTGTCCCGCACCTACGTTTGTGTACGTGTGCTACTTCAGCACGATCGTGCATATGTGTCGCGTGCCAACATGGCCGCCACAAGCGAAACACAGCACTGACTCTCGACTCCAGCCGCGCGCTCTTGCCACGCCGTCGCTCCCTCTCTCTTCTTTGTGCTTTATGTAACACGCCCGGCTGCCTCTGTCTCTCTCCCTCTTGGAGTCTCGGCTGCGACGTTGCCGGCGCACGCACTTTCGACCGTTATTCTACCGCAGAGCCATCTCTCGGTCCAGCGTTTATTCGTTTTTCAAAATTCGCAAAGTACGTGCCCCCCGAACACACCGCAACTACGCGCCTCTGTGTGCGTGTGCCTCGAGTGTGTGTCGCGTAGCCTGGACTCACGTACGTGGGGACGTACGATAAATTTAAAACAAAATTGATGGATACCGAATTTCAGAATCGGATTGTAGCGTAAAAATAACCATTACGCTCTGTTGGCGAATGCGCATTATACCTCCATGATTTCCTTTAAATCGACTTTCCAAAAAATTTCATCAATGCCGAATTATGAATTCGCTGGGCAGAAAGAAGTGCAATCTGCTGTATTCGGGACTATTACAAACAAATACTTCGTATCAATTCATTACAAATTTGAATATTTTTATTTGAATACGCAGATGTCGATTCTTATGTCGATTCTTATGTCGATTCGTGTAGTCACGAATATTGGAATAAAGAATTATTTACTAATTAATTACTACTGCCCAGTGCAAATAAAAAAAATCATTTATGCAAAAAATGAAATTATTCTAATTTGCTAAATTGATTTTTTTTTGTCTTATTCTTTTCTTTTTTCTTTTTTTTTTTTTTTTTTTTTTTGAATCTTAACAAGTAGTTTATCTGGGCCATAAAATACATTATTTACGTTCAAACACACGACTGTTTGACACCTAAATATTTTTAGTTATAAATATAAAATATTTATACATTATTTTTTTAATGTATGTATTGCGATGTTGAAATATTATTTTTCTTGTAATTATGAATTTTTTCATTCATCCATTAATACAAATGGAATGCCAATGAAAAACTTTGGTACAAATTAAAATTAAAAAATCACTGAACAAACATGTAAAAACACGTGCTAAATTATATGGAATTAAAATTAGTTTTGTGTAAAATATAACTAATAATTACAAAAAATTTATGGGTATGATATTTAAAAAATATTTGTTTCTTAAAAATCTTGTTATTGAAATTTTACATATCATTTGATGTTTTGACATTTTATTATATTCCATTACAAAAAATAATGCATTAGGATTTTATATATATTTTTCATATTCCTTTGAATTAAAATTATTGTTAAAAAACAATGATGCAATTCTATTAAATGTATATTTTAATAAAAAAATTATATAAATGTTTTTGTATTCAATACATTTATACATTTTAGTTATACTAATTTCATAAACTCAATTTAATTAAAAAGTTTATAAATATTATTATAATTCAAATATTTATAAATACTGTCAAATCAATAAAAAAATTCATCATAAATATGCTGCACGAAAGCAACTGTAATAGTTATAATACAATAAAATTTACAATTTATTAATTTCACGTTTAAATTATAATTGAAAATTACTAATTATAATTTTTTTTTTTTTTAACTTGTTTTATAAATTTAATAGAATAATATATTAATGATAAATATTAGTTATAGCTAATTAATCTATTTGAAAATTTGAATTATCTTTGTATATATAATAATTGAAAATTATATTATATTTTCATTTTAACAGTTTCTTCTGCGATCGAATAAAAATTGTGATAATAATTCAACATGTAGGTGTGTTTTTATAGATTCAACAATGGAAAATTAACATGTATTAACACAACTAATGGTTGTAATGACGCAACGAAACAACTGGATGAAAATTATGTAAATACAAATGTAATTACGGATACTACCAATACACACCTACATGTCAATTATTTATTTTATATACTTGTTTACCCATTTGTATATTTATTGATTTAGATAGAATGTACATTTGCAACTACTTTGAGAAGTAAAAACAGAATCACTAAACCAGTGCAGAGAGTTCGCTTGTATTCTCTTATCACTAGAACCAAGCACAACAACTATATGATAACGGATTACTTGAAGCCCCGGTGATCATGCATTACATTACATTACATGTTTATATGTTCTGTAGTTCTGATAACACAACACATCGCAACGTCAATTTCGAATACCTAGGAATTCAAGGTCAATTTTATTTGTGTGGCAAAAATTTGTTCATTCGTGAGTTTACCAGCGTGCGAACTTGATTGCACTCAGCACATTCGATGTAAAAGGTATTTTTTAATTTGAAAAATACGCTCCACAATTTTTCATTTAGAAACATTTCAAAGTACTTTGGTAAGCTTGCATATTTTTCCTTTTTATATTCTTAAAAAAGTTTCGATGCAAGCTCTGAGAAAAAATATCCAAAAAGAAAGAAAAAAGAGGAAAAGCACCTTTGTGCTCAAATCAAGCTTTTATAAGATAAAAAAAGTGATTTTATTTTTGTTTAATTTTTAAATTTAAATTTTAAAGATACATCAAGTGTTACGGACTGCATTGTAAAAGTCATTGGAAATATAAATAATAAAATGACATGTCCGGCACTATCGTATCTACATTTACGAGGGAGTTGGGGGAGCTGTTGCTATAAAGAAGATTAGCGAAAATGAATAATAATACTGTTACATAACAATTAGAGTTTACTCAACTCTATTTTGTTTTCATCTATCATTAGTCCTGTCTACAAATTTTAACACTCAAAATTTGACGTTGAATAATAGATATAATAATATAATAATATAATAATATAATAATATAATCTAATAACTATCATTGGGGTTTATTAAACATTTTCAGAATATAAGCAACAAGTGCTTCTACATTATCACTACGAAAAACTATGCATTACAAACTATCGAATATTATAATTAAATATAAATGTTAATCGTCATGTTGAAATTTACAAATAAAACACATCTTGTAAAATTGATTTTGGCTTTCCTATATCACAGATATTTCAATATTTTTCAAAATAATCTATCTTCCTGTTTTCAGTAATTCTACAAAAATTTCTCTAATAATCATTTACACAATATTTTCTCATTGCTTCACGAGTGAATAAAATGATACAAAGAAATTAGATGTCCTCTATCCATAAAATATATTATACAATTATCACACAAGACAGTTTTTATTGTTAATTTCTATGCTCCATTAATTTTTTATTTATTATGTAGTCATTTATAATTGAACTAATTTTACAATCAATTTTTTAAGTAGATAAGCATTTTTTAACATTTCAAATACCATAATTAACTAGCTAATGATCGATTGTTATTTATAAATACAAATGATAAAATTTTAAATTTTGAAAATACAGTATCTATAATTGAGGTCAGAGAAATAATTTTTTATTTTTCTTGGCTTATAATCCTTTTAAAATATATTTTAGCTAAAAAAATAGAATTTCATTCATATTTTTCTCAATAAAGAGTCCAAATCAATTAAATTCATGATTTTTAGATACTGATGATATCTGAATCATATGTGATTAGTGAGGAATATTAAAAAAAAGACTTACGTAATAAATTATAACAAGTTATCAGTTTTTTTATAATTAAAAAATGATTGATACGTCATTTTACACGTACTTGTATACCTTTTATCTCTCGTATTTTTTTTTATTAATAATTAATTGCATTGATATAAACATCTAGAATTTAACAAAGACAATTCTTTGACATAAATCAAATATTTATAGCAATCGCATAATCATGATTCAAGTCAAATTTTTTCAAATATTATATTAAAATTTACATAAAAGCTTTATAGATAAGTATATTGATTATCTGTACTTAATTAAAAAGACATTACTCATCGAATTAAATAACATTTAACTTCTTAATAGAAAAAAAAAATTTGATCTATTGAAAATATAATTATAATAAATTTTTTATCATAAAAATATTTATTATACAATTATTTAACATAATAAACATTAAGATTAATTATCAATTTACTTCGAAAATAAATAAATAAAACTATATGTTGTTACGAAAAATTAAACTTATCTATGTTTCTAAAAAAAATTCGTTTTTTATATAAATAAATTATACAAAAATCTTATTTAAAACGATACACTTTATTTGATTCAAAATTTTGACTTCATTGAAAACAATTGTTGAGCTTTTCTTTTTTGATAATATAAAAAAGTTTTAAAATCAAGGAATAATTCTTTTTTTATTTTGGAATATTTTTTAATATCTAAGAATAAATTATTCTTGTTATTAAAATAAAAAAAAAATTAAATATAAAATTAAAAATAATTTGATCTGTTTAAGTTTCAAATAAAATGATAACTTTACATGTTAAATTTAATGATATAATTATAATTGACAAGAGATAAACAATATGTAATTTTGGATTTATTTATATTATAATTATTTAATAATTTACATACCATGCTTAAAGTAATTTTAAAAATTTTGTTTGTTTATTATACATTTATTGATTAATTATTTTTTTTTTATAAAAGATTTGCTTTTAAAATTAATATAAGCTAAAAATACAAGGTCAGACAACTTAAAAATGATATAAATTTAACATCATTTTGCACTGTTGAAAATGTATATTATAAATTATGTAAAACATTCGAATTTTTTTATGCATATATTGTTTATAGTTGAATGGTGGTTTTTTTGTATTTATTATATATACAAAATGAATTTAACTGTGAAATCTTATGTGACATGTAATTAATAAAAAATGCACAGGATTTTACTTACAAGAATAATTTAAAATTAGTTTGAGAAAAACTTAAAATTAATCGTACATCTATCACATGCCCCAACAAATTCTATACATACAAGTAGAATATAAAAAAGTAAACCTAAAGAAAACAAATTAAACTATGTTTATCTATTTATTTCTTTTTTATCCAGTGTGAGCACTGAACAAAGCTTATAAATTATTAATTGTTAACAATTTTAACAGTTACTTTTCTTCATTAATTATAACACTAAAACCTTAAATAGCAAATTGAAATTAAAAGTGAAAAAGTATTTTATTATCAATGATTTTAATATGTGCAATAATAATATTGAGTCATTTGAATTCGTTTGAATGAGATTTTTTTTATTTATATTTAAATTCACAAACAAATCAATCAAGAATATCTAAATGAATATAAATACATATTTTTTTTAAATACAATTAAAATATTCTTACTAAGGCTTTTTATTTTAATAATTCCAAAAAGAACACAATATAAAAATTTTACAAATTTGTTAAATAGTTTCATCAATTATTGTAAAACTACAATACTGTATTTGTAAGTTTGATTTTATTTTAAATAATAATACAAATATGATAACTATTTATAAATGACATTAAAAAATTATATAAGTATTACAAGAAGTTAATTTATTAAAATAGTTTTTATTTTTTTACTTAATAATATTAATGAAATAATTTTTTATGTACAATTTATACACTTTTAAAAAGAAATAATTTTTAGAAAATAATGTTTAAAATAGCATTGATATTTATTAAATCATCTTAAAATTAATAAGTATAACACATGTTTCATAAATGATAACTTCATTATACAAATTCATTTCATATACTTCGTTTTTTTACAAATTGTTTTTGTTACTAACTTTGTAAAATTTAATACAAAAAAGTTTTAACTGTAAAATTATTATTATGTATTTTACAAAATATTTAAAATAGTTAATACATTTCATATTTGGGTTCTCAATAACTTAAATATGTTTACATGATACAATTATAATGGAGTAGATAATGTTTCCATACTCTCTTTTACTTCATCAAATAATTCTTTATAATCTGAGTGCTCTTTTACAAGAACCATTAAACTGCCTCTTTTAATACCTATTGCCAACCCAATATCTTGCCTCGAAGGTGTATAACAGTATGGAACATTTTTATTTTCGCATACTATTGGTAGGTGGCACATTATTTCAATTGGGAAAGCATCTCCAGCAAAAACAACTATTCTGTTAAAAAAAAAAAAACAAAACAAGTGTATTAACTTTGTATGTAAAATATATTTTTCAAAAACTGTTACATCAATTTTTGTTAAAAAAAAATGTTGAAATTGAATCCAAATTTTATGTAAAAATTGATATTTACTATTTAAATTTTTTGTTTTCAGTTATAAATTTCAAT
Organism: Eupristina koningsbergeri; assembly: GCA_018907245.1. Taxonomy (NCBI): domain Eukaryota; kingdom Metazoa; phylum Arthropoda; class Insecta; order Hymenoptera; family Agaonidae; genus Eupristina; species Eupristina koningsbergeri. The sequence continues at coordinate 855,923 of JACCHV010002892.1, read as the reverse complement.
ATATATCAGACAAACATTATTAATTAATATTATTTAAAATTTTTATAATAAGTGAAATATAATTTCATATATTATTTAAAACAATTACCCTCTTTCTCCTTTTCTGAGGTGTTTTTGAACATCTTTCAATCCATTTCGAATATAGCCTTTATGTTTTGATGCTGAATAAATAGAAATAGTTTTAAAATTTTATAAGATTCTTATTTATTTATAATAATACTTTAAAAATTTCATTTCTCACCTTTTTTAATACATTTATAAATTTTTTTAGCAAGTTTTTTTGAAGCCATAGGTTTTGCTATTGCATTCACAAGATTTAATTTGTCTTCATAACTCATATCCTTTACAATTGAAAGATCTAAATTTTCTTTAGATTCATCATCCACTTCCATTTTTATTTTTGTTTCCTCCATTATAATTAATCTTATGTTAATCTACAAATATTAAAATAATTCACCAGTTGTTTAACCACGTGCGTACCATGTAGTAAACAATCTTGAAATATTTAGGTTATGTCTATGTGTATACGCAACAATACATGGTGAACATGTATAATGAAGTCTGAAAAGAGTAATGATTAACTTATTATTTAAAAATATAGGTCTCTGTAAATCTGATGGATTTTCAAACGATTGATTTTTACTTAAACAAAATTAGGGGGTATAAAGTTTTGTGGAAAAGTTTAGAATGAGATAGCAAATAAGTGGATTATGGTTCTTGAACTTTTATTTTCTTTTTTCTTTATTACCACCTATGTTATGAGCGAAATTTTATTTTATATAAAAATTGTAAATTTGCAATTAGAAATTGCGAGTGCAGTGTCCTTTATTGTTGATAAAGATATATATATATATATGTTAGTCCATAGAATTATAAATTAAAATATATTTGCATTGCGAATTTGTGTATCAAAATTTTACATCAATCACCTGTTATTATTTTGTAAGAAAATAAATTTTGCTTTTAAGTAATATAATAAACAGCTATTCTAAAAATTGTTATTTTGAAAAACGTAATAAATTATACATTTTTTATAGCCTTAATGTAATGTAAATCCACGTATCCCTGTAATGTAAATTTGTATTTACATATTATTTATTACGTGCATATCAATGTATGATCAAAGATGAAAAAGGTAGATCAAGCCTCAGGTGTTAAAAATGTGGACACGAGGTGATCGTTTTAAACCTGGTGGACTTTAAAAGTACCTAAAACGTGCTCAGGTGAGACAGGAAAACGTAAAATATGAATGAAACGATGGGCATTTTCCACACTTTTCCGAACATTAAGTATAAGACGCGAAATTAGTTTATATCTACATTTTTTTATATACACCTTTAATATTTCATTTGTAGAAGAGATGTATACACTGTAGTAGATTATCTTAATTTTATATTGTAGTAGGTTTACTTAATTTTATTATAGAAATAAAAAACTTATGTTTAATTAAAAAATTAAATATTTGTAATTTTGTTTTCAATAAATTTAATAGTAAAATACACAATTATAATAACAATACATAATACATACTTATAAAACATAATTTTTTATAATACATACGTAGTTTAATAACAAATTAACACATATTTAAACATACATCAAATCATTTGATCGTCGCTAATAATTATTTATTTCTAGTTAATTTTTATTTTTTGTCTTAATTTTAATTATTTCTCTGTGACGAATTCTTGTCACTAGGAAAAGAGCACCCCTAAGCCTACCCCCCATCGGCGCCCCTCCTTTAATTATTATATAAATATTTCAAGTATTAAAATCAATTGAAAGCACAAATTAATGTTAAATAAATTCTATTTATATTCATAAAATTTTAATATACAAAATTTTTTTTATTTCAAATGTATAGTTTTCAAAATTATATATTATCAATAAAATCTAAGATAAAATTTTTGTAATAGTAAATACCAGTATGAATATTTACATTTCCTGGTTCACAATTTAAATATGGACCCATTTTTAAATTAATTCCTACAACCACATTCGTAAATAAAACTGGACCACCACTATCTCCCTAAAAAGTAATGTTTATACAATTTATTACTAACAATTGATTAAAACTACATGCATAGATTAGATTTCAGTTACAAATTGAAAGATAGAGAGCATTCGACACTTTTGAGAAATTAGTTTTAATTATATATACTTTAAGTACTTGTAAATTTAACATATTGAATGATACCTTCAAAAATTTATAATAAGTGCATAATACTTTAATATGGAATAGTTTAATTTGTATAAATAAAATGATAATAAAATTTAAAGTGTATTGTAGATAAAAATTAATTATAATACAAAATTTACATTTTAAAAGAAAATGTATAAAAAGATTTAAATGGGTCACGTAAAAAGTAAATAAAGATGCATATAAATTGCTTAAAAAATATATAAAAAATATTAAATATCAAAATGTAAATATAAAAAAATAAATATTATAATTACAGGATTATTAAATTCAATGTCTTTAAATATAATCTTGTATTGTGACATTTGTTTATTATTGATCGATTGAAACTTTTTTGTTTTTGATACATGCTTAATCTTTATATAATAATTAATATTAAAACATTAAAACTTATTTTTGAAAAGATCAATAATATTGATAATAGTGATAAATATTATTATCACTGAAAATTTGAAAAAAAATTTACCATAAAAATAAAAATATCTGGATCGGCGATAGTGCAGAAAAGTCTTGATTGAAAATTAATTGTTTTGTTTAACATTTGATTGACCCTTTTTTTGCAAGTTGGTATACTGATGAGTTTAACATCTCCAGTTTGCAAAAGTGTAGGAGATGTCCTATTTCTTATGACACCCCATCCTGCTAATTTTACATCGCAATCGTAAAAAAATCGATCTGGAAGGTCCGTTAATAAAGCTGGTTCAATTGCTGCGCTAATATTATGTAGTAACTATTAAAAAAATTATATTAAAATTTTTATTTTATATTGTTAAAGAGTGTATTAAGCAAAGATTATTTTAAATTTAAATATTCTCGATGGGTATGAATTAAAAATAATATTTAAGTGCCGAGTTTTGGGTTATATAGTTTGCTCGTATTTATGCAGGAATTTTTAAATTATAAATTAAAATTTATTAAACCTTGGCAAACATTAAACTACATTGACAACATTAAATATTATTTTTAATTCATACATATCGAGAATTCTTACATTCACAAATTAATAAATATAGAGGATATGCTTTACAATATTAGAAAAGATTTTTATTTAGAATATTAGTAACCCTATGATTAAAATAAAGATAACATTATACTTATTCGTTGATAATCAAATTGTAATAATAAACAATTGACAAGAATAAGTAAATTTCAGATGTGCATATTACTTAAAAATATATATAATAAATATTAAAAAACAAATTTTTTTAATACCAATAACGCATCAAAATGTTTAAGGTAGAAAAGGAAAAAAGATAAGAGTATAAGAGACTTTTGTGGGTTCAATTAATAACTGAATTTGTGATGCACACAAACTGATAATGAATTGCGATTAGGAGGTGTACACACCTACATATGGAGTGTCTCCTAATGCAATAGTGTTAGACATGAGTACATCAAATATATCGAACCTAGGTTTAACATTTCACAATGCATGTGTCAGGTAATCATACTTTTATAAGTTATGAATATATAATCATTTTACCACGTGTAGTTGCTCAGCAAGATTTTTGCACTAAAAGGAAACGTAATTAATTAATCAACCATGACACAATTTTATATAACAAATTTATCTCTAATTTATAATAAAATAAGTATGTAGATATATGGCTTAAAAGGTTCATTAATTGTCAATGTCAAGGTTCAATGCTTCAGATAATGCAATAAATAATACCGACAAATTGTGTTTTCTGGACTAGGCGTAGGAAAATTTGGATTCCTCTTCATTTATACTATTTATAAATTTTATAGTTTCAGGTTCTAGCTTCTTCAACAAACTACACGAAAGCTCAAAAAGCCATAAATCTTTTATACATACTTGTGCATAAACGTGCATATAAAAAGCCATAATAATTCAAAAGTATAAAAATATAACACCCTCATAAATTTTGGTTGGACCACCTGGTTTTAAATTCTTAAATAAATATCATTAGATCAATCAAAGTTAAGTAAAGTAAACCGATATTTCGTTTTAATAAGCAGATAAATAAAAAAATCTTGTGTAAAACTTTTGAAAAAAATAGAAACCTGAGGAAATTCATAAAATTTCATGGATTAAAATACGGACATCATTTAAGTATTGATTGATTTTACCAAGAGAAAATGATTAAATAGTAATTTACCCTAATCATGCAAACATCATTGCTTGGTTGTTCTAATCTTATTTGATTAGATTCTGCCCAGTGATCAAAATATAACCAAAACACTAGTTCAGACTTTGCACCAGTTGTGATATCGTTCGATCCAACGACTATTCGAACATTATTTAGATTTTCGTCGTCCATACAATGTGCAGCTGTTATGATATCACGATTGGAGATTAAACTACCTGTGCAAAAATGAGTATATCGAGTTCCATTCTGATCGAGTCGTCCAATTGATGAAACATACGGAAATTGGCCGTTTTCTGCGGTTCTAACATTATCTCCGATTAATGCTGCACAATTTGAACTCATGAATAGATTACCTGAAATTTAAAAATAATTTCAACTCGAATATAGGATACTTATAATTCTAGATAAACTATTTGATTTGGTCTGTGGAAAAATAAAAGGAATATTATTCACTCACAAAAACATTGACCGAGGAAAAGATAAATTTTTAATTTCATGTTAAATAAAAAAATATTTATGTAAATTATTATAAACTTATTGTACTTGGATCTATTTTTTTATTTTCAAATTTTTTTATCCTACGGATTGTTTATATGATCATTAGCAAGCAGAAATTTAAATAATGAATTAAACAAACATTTTTTTTGTAAAATGTCTTTCGTCTAGTATGAAAATTTAATAACCACTTACACTGATTAGATATATTTATTATTATTTTTACAACTTTCAACTGATAAAAAACGGTCTCTGTACGCATATATTTAACCTCCAATTTTCTTATATTCTTTTTTTAGTCTAAATAATTATTTTAAGCTAATAAGATGAAAGAAATGTAATTCTTATTGGATGTAAAAAATAACAGTATATTATTTTTCGTTAGCAAGTTGGTATTTACTTCCATAGATCATTAATAAAATATCATAAAAATAAATAATTAATAAGATAAATACCAATAATATGACGCATAATGTTAAAAATATAATGAGAATAATTACTTCAGTATAATTTTGAAAAGATCGTAAGGTAGTTCAATAAGCAATAAATATATAGTAATCGTGTTAACTACTTGAAAAAGATACATTACCTTATAATTTACGAATACATAAACAATTTATAAAGTTAAATCTTAAAGAATTAATCAAATTCTTTTTTAATAGCTTGTGTTTAATAGTGTAACAGTGTAAATCTAAGTAATAACTATGTGAATCCAATGTAAATATAACATTGGTGCATTATTATTAATAATAATATATTGAATACATACTAAAATAATAAATGATTTACATCAAATTTTAAAATTGAATGAAATGAAACAGCATAAATACAGAAAAGACACTTTTAGTGATTTAAAAATAACACAATAATCTTAATAAATACTAATGAATGTATAATTGATTATCTACGTAAATATAAATATGCGTACGTCTCCAAACGTTGGAAGTGAAAGTCTAAAGATATTTCCTGACGTTATTTGTACTAGTTTTTTAACATCACAAATATTAAGGTATACTTAACAGATTTAAGATGATTATGTTTACCATAAATTACAGGATACGCTGCTTTTGCATGTATTTCATTCTAATAATAATAATCAATATATTATACAAGTGATAGTAAAATATTTAATTTGAGTATTACAATAATTACTTTTGGTTTCAAACATTCAGTACAGCAGTAGCAATTCAATATTTGAAGATGATCATTACAAATATAGTCATGATTTCTTTTGCATCTTGCTATACAATATATTGTTATTAATCTCTTACAGTGTAAAATACATGATTTTTAAATATTTATAAAGTGATTTTAGAATAAGGAAAGATATGTTATAAACTGTGGTTACAATTATCCAGAAATAAATTAGTGCAACGAACTTACAAATTTCCTTGTAATTTCTAAAAATGAATGTGCCATATGTTTTTTATCAAAACTACTAATTTTTAAACACTTTCTATTAAATAATTAAATTTAATATTATTCAAACTATTCCAGTTTCTTTTTTGTTAATTTTTTTGAAGTAATAATACTTTTTCTTTCAGATCTCCATAGTAAATACATACTATCATAAATAAATATAATCTAATACTTTCTATGATTATTATAAGATGCATACAAGTGTTATACATATATTATTAATGCCATAATAAATTATAGATTTTTTAGAACATATACAAAAATTGATATAAAAAATATTGTCGATTATATTTATTAAGCGTATGTGATTGATTTAATAAACATTAGAAAGAAAAATAATTAAATGAATGTCTATAAGTAATATGAATGATATAGATATGTTTCTATTAAATGTGTATATTTATTGTCTTGAAAAATATTTTTGATATACCGTAAACGAAACTCAAATTGTGCCGCAAATTAAGAACATTAGGGTATTCACACAAGTGCATCATCCAGTCCACTCCGCGCATCTTTTGGCGCGAAAACGTTAGTGCGTTTTGCTGGAGCCAATCGCTGTGGTTGTGAACAGTGACTGAACAATTTAACATTCCTAGGATTTTTTCTGTAAATAATTTAACATTAGGGTAACTATAAACATACAAATTTCTGAGCACATGAAACAAAAATGCCTTTGACAAAAGTTGATTGGGGAAAATGTGCAGAAGATCAAGAGAAATTAGCATCAAAGGTAACAATATGTAAAGTATACAATTGACAACCTCACTTTTCCAAAACTGCTTTGTAATTCATTTGTAATATTATTTACAACAATATTCTTTTAGTGCTTGATTGAAAATTAAAATGATGCAAATGTACAGTAATTTCTATTTTTGCAAATATTATCCATAACCCGAAATGCTTAATCAATCAATTATGATTTGTTTGCAGGTAACCAATTTAGAAATTAACGAATCTCTGGAAAATTCACAACCAACTAATTCTGAATTAAAAGATGGAAAGGAGCAAGTGTCAGCTGCGGAAACATCTTTATTACAAAAGATCATTAGAAAAGGACTTGTTGAAACTACAAAGTCAATAGACATTCAGCGAAACGACCCCAATTCTCCTTTGTACAGTGTCAAGAGTTTTGAAGCTTTAAGCTTGTTAGTAGTGTGATAGCTTAGTATACTTAAAAGGTGATTCGATTAAAGAAACAGACTTTTGATTGAATTGTAAATTTTCTTTTAGAAAACCAGAACTGCTCAGAGGTGTTTATGCTATGGGCTTTAACACTCCTTCAAAAATTCAGGAAACAGCGTTACCCACCTTGTTAGCTGATCCGTGAGTTGTGATCGATATTAAATTAAATAATAGTATCATGATATTTTCTAAGTTATTGAATCTTAAACAATTTGTTTTAAAGTACGCAAGTAGTTGTTCCAGAAAGATCAATATGGCTGTTTAAACTTAGTAATTTAATAACATAGGCATTCCACTTTCAATCTCAATGCTTTTTTTAGTTTAAATTAATCTGCCATGTTGTTTTTTAAAAAGACATAATTTAATTAGAATGGATATTTGAAATAATGTAATCAATTTTGTACATTTTTTCTAATATTTCATTTGCAATAGACCCCAGAACATGATTGCCCAATCGCAATCAGGAACAGGAAAAACTGCTGCATTTGTGTTGGCAATGTTGAGCAGAGTAGATGCAACAAAATCGTATCCACAAGTAATATGTCTTTCACCAACGTATGAATTGGCCATGCAAACTGGTGACGTGGCCGCAAAAATGTCACAATTTTGTCCTGAAATAAGAATTAAGTATGCTGTTAGAGGAGAAGAACGTAATTATATTTATTTATTTAAATGAAGTATTTTTCACCATTCATTACCCAGATATCAATTAAAATTAATATTGTTTATGTTAGTGAGAAGAGGACAAAGAATTGAAGATCACATAATAATTGGTACTCCGGGAAAAGTTTTAGATTGGGCCATAAAATTTAAATTTCTGGATTTGAAAAAGATATCGGTTTTTGTTTTGGATGAAGCGGATGTAATGATAGCAACTCAGGGTCACCAAGATCAATGTATTAGAATACACAAGTAGGAAAATACTTATTTGGTCTATTGCAAATTCATCATTTTATAGTTAAAAATAAATTAATCTTTGGTGTACATGTTTCCTTTAGAGTTTTACCTTCTAACTGTCAAATGATGTTCTTCTCTGCCACTTATGGTCCAGAAGTAATGGAATTTGCAGAACTCATTGTAAACAATCCGATTATATTGCGATTATTGAAGGAAGATGAAAGTTTGGATAACATCAAACAATATTATGTTAAATGTAAAGATCTTGAAGAAAAATACCAAGCAATTACAAATATTTACGGCGTTATTACAATTGGACAAGCCATGATTTTTTGTCATGTAAGTAGATGAATCTATTTTAAATGTAAAATTTTTTATTCTGATTTAATTTTAATAATAAACTTATCAAATTATAGACAAAGAAAACTGCTAATTGGTTAGCAGACAAAATGACAAAGGATGGTCATGCTGTGTCTATTTTATCCGGGGATCTTCCAGTCAATGAAAGAATGTCTGTCCTTAATAGATTTAGGGAAGGCTTGGAAAAGGTTTTAATCACAACAAATGTCCTTGCAAGAGGTATTTATATTATTTAATTTTTTTGTTAATGAAACTTTATTATTCCATATTCATTGTGTGAATATAAGTAGTTAGAGAAGTACAAAATATAGTTTATTTAACAAACATTTTTTTAGTTCTTGTGATATCGTATTATCTTACAAAAGAAAAATTTCATTTGGTCGACTCAGTTATTTTTACTAGCATTTTGTTCTTTTTTTGTTTCAATATTGTATATCATGTTTTTTTAGTTAACATTGATTGACACACAAATCTTACGTTGTAGGAATCGACGTAGAGCAAGTAACATTTGTTGTAAATTTTGATCTTCCAATGGATCAGAGTCAACGAGCAGATTGTGAAACGTATTTGCATAGAATTGGTAGGACGGGACGATTTGGCAAATCTGGTATTGCAATCAACCTAATCGATTCTCAACGCTCTATGCAAATCTGTCAGGAGATTGAACGACATTTTAAGAAAAAAATTCATTTACTTAATGCTGAAGATGCTGATGAAATTGAAAAAATTGGTGCTTAATTTTATGGCACATGAGGAATAAATGCATGTATTATTTTATAAAAATACTGTATATATTGATAATGTGTATATATATATATATATATATATATATATATATACACAAATATTTATATATTTGACTGTATAAAATTACGTTTATTTATGTGATTTATATTATCTTTGTAATATTTACAACAAGATATTTAAAATTTATTTATATTAATTAATTTTAATGAAGATTATTTGTTCTAATATAATGTCATCCAAAATGTATCGCAATTAACAATAATTAATTGTATTACAGACTAAAATAGTTTGTTAGTAATGAATTTACTAATTTACTTTTAAGAATGGTAGAAATATTCTTTATACAAATGAAGTAAAAAATTAAAAATTATTATAATAATTTTTTAAATATTGTTTTGAAGTGATCTTTTTCTCTACATGGATACCTTATCAAGTTTTTTAATTTTCCATTTTTATAATATCTGCATTGGAGAATGTATAGAATGCTTGAGCCATAGCTAAAATTTTAGATTTTATTTTTTTGAAACAAAAACTATACATTATTGAGAATTTTTGTACATGTGTACATTGGCTTGATAAAATTATCAAACATAAGTTTACTGATTTCTGTTCATTTTTTTTTTCGATTTAGATTAGTAACTATTTTTGTTATTAATTTTTGTTTGTTTTTTTTAAATTAATATACGTAGAATAAGAAATCCGAATATATTTCCAAAATTATATTTTTTATTTAATTTTCATATCATTTTGGAATTATTACATTTTTTTCTCAAGTTTAAAGTACCGATATTTAGTTTTCTCATATTATATTAAATTCTTAGTGCTAACATTTCATTTTTATAAGTATATGTGTTTTCTTATTAATTCATACTTTTAATAGGAGAACTTTCTTATTTGTTTCTAATTATGCTAATGTCATGGATATTTATCGATATATAAATACGTGAAAAAGCATTTCTTTTCTCATCGAAAGTGTTACAATCATCTAAAATTGTAATTAAATACTAACAATTGAAAATTTTAATATTGTTGTTTTTAAATTATATAATGTTAAAAATAAAAAAGTGTAGGTACGTATTTAATAATTACTAATTGAATTTATTATAATGAATGTGCAATAGTTGAAAGTTGCAATTGATATGTCATCACAAAAACTTTAATAATTTATGATCTATTAAATCATTGCTTAAATAATTTGACTTTTAATTTACAATACTTTTGTAATGCTGATACCGACGTCGGAATTTTTTCAGAGGACCAGCATTATTGGCTCGAGTGTGACGAATAAAGAAATATTAAAAACTGTATCACATTATTTTTGTGTTAAGAGCCGGCGTATGCGGCATTTATTTAACGATTAAATGGAACGTATATTTAAACGTTCGCATTTATGTTTTCATCATCATCACTGATCGTAGGGATTTCAGGAAGTGAAGATATTATTTTATTGATTCGATATTTTTACATCATCAATTGTTTGGACACGTTCGCCTTACATTTGTTCATTGATGGTACAATTATGAATAAAATACAAAGCGTAATACATTTAATTACAGATATGATGTAAGTACAGCTATGAATTATACAATATATTGCTATTAACAATATACCTAACCGCTGAGAATACAAGATACATTATACCGTTAGATAAAAATATACACGAACTCGTGCAGATACTTTTTATTTACTCAAGAGCTGGTCGAACTCGGGCTTAAAATCATTATTAATCCGTGACCTTTGTTCAAAAGGGCTAGAATCGCAGACCTTATGTGTTTCCGTGTCTACTTTAAAAAGGGTCAGAACGATGTAGCACATTCATTCTGATAAGGGCGGGAGTCGGTGCTCCTAGTTCCTACGGGGTGCTTACTCTTAAAAGGACACCTAACAAAGGCGACATCGTGAAGTTGCGTCACGGAATTCACGGGAGGAGGGGCATTTTAGTCATTGAGCTAGGCGGGAGGTTGCAGGAAGACTATGGATGCAGTGGTTTTCTGATCTGGGTGAAGTTTAATCACAAACTGGGCCCGAGACACAGGGAGAGTTTATGGGGTGAACTGCGTCTCTCATCACTGGATTCTCAACCCTCTCTGTGACTACTGGAACTGTCTCTGAGAGGCAACGGAGGTGAACCAGATTACGATGACTAACCCTTATTGCTAGCTAGTTCTTTAAGGGCGGGATCGGTTGTCAGTGTCGATATGAGCAGGACACAGACTCTAGTTGAGTCAGGAAATTCGAGAAAATAAACTCAGTTGTGGTCACACAAACAATTCTTATCCAAAAATGGTTTTAAAACAATGTAAGCGTGCGTAAAATATGGAGGAGATAGTGTAGAACGAGTTTTGGCTTGAGCAGGATCTGCAGGTCTTTACCGGGCAAGAGCCGCTGCATCTCCCTAACTCCTACTACCGCTCTATCCTATCCCATCCTATATATATATAATTACATGTATATTAAATGCAAATATAATTATTAATGTCGCAAGTGCAATAAAGTTTTCTTTTTCATCAAAAGACTTTTATGTCTGATCAACTTTTACAGAAAATAAAATCACCAGTTATTATGTAATGGCTTAACTAACGCAGTACAATTATTAAGTTTTGTTTCTAACCACTCGTTTAAATAATTTACTGTTCGTTCGAAACAATAAAAACGTATATTTTAAAAACTATATCGGCCGTTGAGTTTTCTAAAGATAATAAAGTATTTTTAATATTTATGTGATACTGTCGAGACAGTCATAAATTAGTATTGTTTAAAAAAATATGATTGAAATATTATGAGGACATTCTTGACAGCGAAACTTTTAATTATAATGTATCTAATTCAGAAATTTATATTAATTTTCATTTATAACCGTTTATTTTTTAAATGCATATATCAATAGATATAAAGGTAAATAAAATGGAATTTAGGAAAAATTGAAAAATTACGCCGGGACACGTACGACATTGTTTGAAACGTTAATATTAAATGCAATAATAAATTATACAAAAGCACTACAATTAAAATAGCCATTATACTTTTCAATTTTCTAAAATATGTTTTCAAATTTAAAAGCAGTTTAAGCTATTTTTTATAACTGTTATTTGATCAGCATTTGTTCGATTTTCTAGATAAATCGCATGTAGATCATTACAAACAAGGAAAAATTGAAAATACCACTCGAAATAAAATTTACTATAATAGGGAATAGTTACATATTATACATGGGGTTGAAAACGAATTAGAGTTTTACTAAAAACCATCTTAAACCTACTCAAATTGTAAATGTTTATATTGTAACTTTTAATTCACAGTAAAATTCGATAGTTTGTAACAAAACTGTTTCACATGTCGATATTGCATTAAAAAAAAAATTAAACTCAAATTGTGCCGCAAATTAAGAACATTAGGGTATTCACACAAGTGCATCATCCAGTCCACTCCGCGCATCTTTTGGCGCGAAAACGTTAGTGCGTTTTGCTGGAGCCAATCGCTGTGGTTGTGAACAGTGACTGAACAATTTAACATTCCTAGGATTTTTTCTGTAAATAATTTAACATTAGGGTAACTATAAACATACAAATTTCTGAGCACATGAAACAAAAATGCCTTTGACAAAAGTTGATTGGGGAAAATGTGCAGAAGATCAAGAGAAATTAGCATCAAAGGTAACAATATGTAAAGTATACAATTGACAACCTCACTTTTCCAAAACTGCTTTGTAATTCATTTGTAATATTATTTACAACAATATTCTTTTAGTGCTTGATTGAAAATTAAAATGATGCAAATGTACAGTAATTTCTATTTTTGCAAATATTATCCATAACCCGAAATGCTTAATCAATCAATTATGATTTGTTTGCAGGTAACCAATTTAGAAATTAACGAATCTCTGGAAAATTCACAACCAACTAATTCTGAATTAAAAGATGGAAAGGAGCAAGTGTCAGCTGCGGAAACATCTTTATTACAAAAGATCATTAGAAAAGGACTTGTTGAAACTACAAAGTCAATAGACATTCAGCGAAACGACCCCAATTCTCCTTTGTACAGTGTCAAGAGTTTTGAAGCTTTAAGCTTGTTAGTAGTGTGATAGCTTAGTATACTTAAAAGGTGATTCGATTAAAGAAACAGACTTTTGATTGAATTGTAAATTTTCTTTTAGAAAACCAGAACTGCTCAGAGGTGTTTATGCTATGGGCTTTAACACTCCTTCAAAAATTCAGGAAACAGCGTTACCCACCTTGTTAGCTGATCCGTGAGTTGTGATCGATATTAAATTAAATAATAGTATCATGATATTTTCTAAGTTATTGAATCTTAAACAATTTGTTTTAAAGTACGCAAGTAGTTGTTCCAGAAAGATCAATATGGCTGTTTAAACTTAGTAATTTAATAACATAGGCATTCCACTTTCAATCTCAATGCTTTTTTTAGTTTAAATTAATCTGCCATGTTGTTTTTTAAAAAGACATAATTTAATTAGAATGGATATTTGAAATAATGTAATCAATTTTGTACATTTTTTTTAATATTTCATTTGCAATAGACCCCAGAACATGATTGCCCAATCGCAATCAGGAACAGGAAAAACTGCTGCATTTGTGTTGGCAATGTTGAGCAGAGTAGATGCAACAAAATCGTATCCACAAGTAATATGTCTTTCACCAACGTATGAATTGGCCATGCAAACTGGTGACGTGGCCGCAAAAATGTCACAATTTTGTCCTGAAATAAGAATTAAGTATGCTGTTAGAGGAGAAGAACGTAATTATATTTATTTATTTAAATGAAGTATTTTTCACCATTCATTACCCAGATATCAATTAAAATTAATATTGTTTATGTTAGTGAGAAGAGGACAAAGAATTGAAGATCACATAATAATTGGTACTCCGGGAAAAGTTTTAGATTGGGCCATAAAATTTAAATTTCTGGATTTGAAAAAGATATCGGTTTTTGTTTTGGATGAAGCGGATGTAATGATAGCAACTCAGGGTCACCAAGATCAATGTATTAGAATACACAAGTAGGAAAATACTTATTTGGTCTATTGCAAATTCATCATTTTATAGTTAAAAATAAATTAATCTTTGGTGTACATGTTTCCTTTAGAGTTTTACCTTCTAACTGTCAAATGATGTTCTTCTCTGCCACTTATGGTCCAGAAGTAATGGAATTTGCAGAACTCATTGTAAACAATCCGATTATATTGCGATTATTGAAGGAAGATGAAAGTTTGGATAACATCAAACAATATTATGTTAAATGTAAAGATCTTGAAGAAAAATACCAAGCAATTACAAATATTTACGGCGTTATTACAATTGGACAAGCCATGATTTTTTGTCATGTAAGTAGATGAATCTATTTTAAATGTAAAATTTTTTATTCTGATTTAATTTTAATAATAAACTTATCAAATTATAGACAAAGAAAACTGCTAATTGGTTAGCAGACAAAATGACAAAGGATGGTCATGCTGTGTCTATTTTATCCGGGGATCTTCCAGTCAATGAAAGAATGTCTGTCCTTAATAGATTTAGGGAAGGCTTGGAAAAGGTTTTAATCACAACAAATGTCCTTGCAAGAGGTATTTATATTATTTAATTTTTTTGTTAATGAAACTTTATTATTCCATATTCATTGTGTGAATATAAGTAGTTAGAGAAGTACAAAATATAGTTTATTTAACAAACATTTTTTTAGTTCTTGTGATATCGTATTATCTTACAAAAGAAAAATTTCATTTGGTCGACTCAGTTATTTTTACTAGCATTTTGTTCTTTTTTTGTTTCAATATTGTATATCATGTTTTTTTAGTTAACATTGATTGACACACAAATCTTACGTTGTAGGAATCGACGTAGAGCAAGTAACATTTGTTGTAAATTTTGATCTTCCAATGGATCAGAGTCAACGAGCAGATTGTGAAACGTATTTGCATAGAATTGGTAGGACGGGACGATTTGGCAAATCTGGTATTGCAATCAACCTAATCGATTCTCAACGCTCTATGCAAATCTGTCAGGAGATTGAACGACATTTTAAGAAAAAAATTCATTTACTTAATGCTGAAGATGCTGATGAAATTGAAAAAATTGGTGCTTAATTTTATGGCAGATGAGGAATAAATGCATGTATTATTGAACAAAATAATCTACTGATAATTTACATTGATATAAATGTATTTATTAGTTTTTGCATTGTAAATATATTGTTTATAAAATATTGTATATAAAATTTGTAAATTTAATTAATAATAACTGGTTTTTAATAATTTGAATGTGTCTCATATTTTAAAATGAACATGTAGTAAGGATTTATAACTTATCCAGATAACATAAAAATAATATTTATTAGAATTTTTTATTGAAAACATTTTTTTAAATGAAAAATGTTTACCCCGTTGGTTTATTTATAGTGAATATAGTGAATTTAAAAGTTTTTTAGTGACTTTTATTTTAACTGATATGTTCTAGTAAAATGAAAAAATCTTGATGTTTTAAACTGTACAGATTAACATTTCTACTTGTATATTAATTACATAGATGAATATAATATAAAAAGGATAATTATTATTATACAACTGTTCATTGTTTATTTTGTTATACAATCGTTTTTTTTTTGAAGTATTGTAGAAGATGAAATTTTTAATTATTTGCACGCTGATTTAAAGGGTAATTTTGAAAACAATTAAAATGTGACGGTAGATAATAGAAATTGACTACAAATAATTTTAGGTCTCGACTTGACATACTATGTTCCTTTAGTCCATATCGAGATGCATAATCGAGATCGATAATGGAATGATAAGGGTGGAAAGGGGTATCCCCGCAATGCTTTAGACGTCAGCTCCTTGAAGTGTCCAGAGGGCGGATGGGAAGGGGGTGTTAAGTGTGGGTTGGGTGCGTGATGGAGGGTGAGCACATCTGGGAGCTTCTTGAGTCATGACGTAATGCGGCTACACGTTCATATAATGCAATTCGGAGTATAAATAATCTAATCCCCTAATCGGGCAATTAGCCATCTCGTACTATAATGTATGATAATGCTGAATAAAGAATTTAAAAATAGAATGACCGCTTGTATTTTATTAAAACGAAAAATAATTAAAAATTTCGCGTCCTAATTAGAAGGTAATAATATTGTTGATAACAGCCTACTGAACAACAGAATTATAAATTGGAAAAAAGATGAAGAGTTCAAACAGGAAGTGATCGATTGGTGCTGATCTGCCTTCAAAAAATGGCAGGTGACTATAAAACTATAAAAAAAGCAGAATTGACGAGCTGTCGGACTTGTAATTTAGGTCACTGGGGAGTGGGTTACCATTTTCGTAAGTTTGATATTAACATCTACTCTCATTGCCTGTTCAATTAAAAGACCACGAAGCACCTTCTCTGCTATTACCCTGGATTTGTGAAGACTAGCCAAGCTAGTTGGTGCACTCCTTCCGTAGTCTATTGCAACTTAAGGATACAATGTTTCAATATCCTATATTGTCAGGAAAATTGCTGTTCAAATGGAAGAGCAGCAGGTTCCTCCAATTTTTGAGGATTGTCGCCCTTCTTTATGGACCTTGTCAAATAAGTGCGAATACCTCTAACGCCTTGAGTTAATTCTCTAAAAAGATATTTACAACCAGTAAGTGAGGTTACACTGGGTGCGGGGGGTCTCCATCGACTCCCAATAATGTATCTCTCAACTCATTTGAAGCTTGGGGTACTCTCCATGAGAAGTAGCACAGGCAGAATAGAGCTGTAGGAACTAATCGGTTCTTTTGACTAGTTTTTTGAGGACAGCGTTTCGCAGCCATAGATGTTTACCGATCAAGGTGAAGCTCGGCAATAAATTATGGTAGATGATTCAAAGTTTCTGTATCTTACATCACTAAATTCCCAATTCTCTTTACGGTTGGTGGAACTGACCCTGAGCGATAACAGAGATGAATGAGACCTGCGATGATTAACCGGTTCAGTTAGCTAGTTCCCTTAGAATGATGGCATAACTTGTTATGGACGCAATAGTTACTGACCTGGATGGGCTTAATCTGGGATCAGGTAGGGGATTCAATATATTAAACTCAAATGAGCACACACTACAATTGCTTAATTAACGCCTTTGCGTGTATGCGTGTATGTGTGTGGGTGTGTGGGTGTGTGGGTATGGAGGAGACGGCTTATAACGGGCTTCGTTCGTTTGCGCGCGCCTTGCATCACATCCCCAAGCAACGTCCGCTACTCCCTCCCCAACTCCTCCTAAAGTTATCCTAATCTATCATATTCATAGTTAAATTGCTTTGTCATTTAGACTATAAACAATATTTCGGTTTGATTTATATAGTTGTCGGTAAACTAGTCTACAGTATTTGAGGAAAGTGATTTTTATACCAGTTTGTGATAAGTTTATTATTTTTTTATTTTTTTTTCTTGCTTCAGGAGTTTTAATTATTTTTTATAATCGAGTTATTACAAATTATTGACGATATATTGAAATATTAGTTTTATAATATTTACTTCACTTAATAAGTAACCGGTTCGCAGATAATCCAATATTAGAAAGAATCTTATTGTGTGTGCTATAATAATTTGGTCGCTTTAAATTAGATGGTAGTTTTTATTCTATTAAAAGAATATTAGTTGGTGTGCTTAAACGAAAGTCGAATGAGCATCTGATAGTTATATATTATATTTTTATAAAATATCTGTGCGAAATAATGAGGTCGGAAAATAAGAACCATAGTGTAGGATAGAGTGAACATAAGTACTCTTGTAAGTCTTAAAAATAATATTATTCAAGCGCTTGCATTTCGTTTATAAAAAATGGATATGTTTTTGGAATGTAAGTTTGTAATTGAACTATATGGCTAGGATACGGGTTATTTATAATAATTATTTTTAATGAATTCTTTTAATTTAATTAATTCTCGTCCAAAAATTTATTTTTAAATAAATTTTCAAAAACTACTAAAAATAATAAAAAATAAAAAATGAATGAGTCATAGATTTTTATAAATTTTCATTGGGCAATTTAATTGTAAAATATTTTTATATAAAAATAAATAAGAATATTCAATTTTTAAATTATACTATCATTTCAAACAGCATGATTCAATTTTGTTTTAAAT
This sequence comes from Eupristina koningsbergeri, assembly GCA_018907245.1. Classification (NCBI taxonomy): domain Eukaryota; kingdom Metazoa; phylum Arthropoda; class Insecta; order Hymenoptera; family Agaonidae; genus Eupristina; species Eupristina koningsbergeri. Next base: position 837,394 of record JACCHV010002892.1, on the reverse strand, counting down.
TTATTATTGTTAATATCGCGATTACATATAATATTTATATATACTATAAAATACTGCTCCAGTCAAATGTTTAATTCAACTTTTACATAGTAATTCATTTTTCATTTTATTATTTTATACTCAACGTATGCTGACGAACATTGAAAATGTGAATCATATGTAAGAAATGTGTATTAGAGTGTGTAATTCAATAATTTAGTCCTGGTATATAAATTGCACCTACAAAGATATTTTGAGACTAAGATTAGAACTTTTTGGCAGTCTATATTTATTCTGCTGCGTCTGCCAAATATAGCGCGGATTGATATTCTTATTTTTAATAAGAAAAATAAATATGTCTGTATTTTAGTTTATCAATTTTTATGTATATATATATATATATATATATATATATATATACTTATTTTTTCTATAATAGAAGCCTTTATAATTTTAATAAAGTGATCAAATTATGTACTTTATATTTATTGTTATATTTAGGAAAGTTACGAATCATTATTCATGTATTAATGGTTTAATAAGTAGATAAATGTTAAATCAGTTGTAATAAAAAATGTTTATTTTGATTGTATTATTATGATTATTGAATTGTTATGATCATTGAACACGTTCATATAAATAATATTGAAAAACTTTTTATTAAAAAAATTATTATTTCATTTTTATTTTAATTTTATGTAAAAAAAATATTTTCTATAATTTATTAATGAATAAAAATAATAATAATTATATCATTTTTTTAAAACATATATTTTTTGTATTTGTAAATAAATATTGTTCAAAAATATTGTGTTAAATTAAAAAAATGTTTTTTCGTACTGTCATTCCAGTGTTATAAATATATTGAATATGTATAAAATTGATTACATATGTATAAAAATTTAAAAAGTGTAAAAAGTATTAAATGTTACCGAATTGGAAGTTTCACGCTTAAAAAGCAACAGTTTTACGACAAAATTTGTACAGTCGGTGTCGATTATTGATAAAAAGTTAATACAAACTAAAAAAATTAAATTAAAACTTTTTTAAATAATATATAGCATATTAAAGTGTTGAATAATGCTGGTATTTTTATATTTTTTATATTAAAGTAAGTAAATTTAGATTTACCTAGACTTATTGTGACTTTTATAAATTTCGGTAGTTCGAAATTATTTTTGTAATTTCATTGTTTTGCTTCGTGCACTTGGTCTATGATCTGGCCATGTAACACTAGCAGCGCTATTAAATGGTGGCAATTAAAGGCACTAATAAATTAATCCCAAAATTCAATAACTTTCACGAGTTCTCATTATGTTTTCATGAGATTAATGACATATATAAACGGACATTAAATATTTTTAAAAGATTTTTTTAATTCTGCTCTTCCGAAAAATGTCTAATACTTATAAAGTTAAGAGTCTCTTTGATTAAATTACAGACGAGTCAACGCTTGTTGATAATTAAGTTAAACTGCAAAATATTTACTATTTAATTATTCAACAGGAATCAACATTAAAAATGATATCGATTATTATTAAAAGTCCATTGATTAATTTTCATATGTTATGAACAATGTGATGACTTCATCACGAAGAGAAATTATCAATGATTTATTTTGACAAATGATATGCTTCATAAATATATGTTCAATAAAATATTGGTTTTAATTTTGTTTGAATTTAGAACTTATAAATTTTATTAAGTTATTAATTTTAATTAGTTAAATACTTTGTCCAATTATTATAGGTATTGTAAAATCATAGAACATCCGCAATATTTTCCGGGCATCATGAAGAACATCATGCGTTATGCAATTAATATTTTTAATTTTTTTCAAATAAGTTAAAAAGTATAATGTTTACCTTGTATGTAAAAAATTATAATTATGACAATTGAAATGATTCATTTATCAAATAATATAATTGATTTAATTACAAAATTTTTTTTTCCAAAGAATTTATTACGTAGGAAAAAAGTTAATTACAATAATGTAAAATTACACCTAACCTAAAAAAAAGCAACGTACTTTAACTTTAATATTTCGTCTTAATACAATCTTTATTTTTAATTTGTTTGCTAACAATTTCGATAATTTTTTAAAATATAAATTAATTCATGAATGATTATTTGCCAAATAAATTTGAAATAAAAGCAACACAATAAAATGTTTAAAATATAAAAAATATTAAATATTAATGTATACAAAATAATTCTTAAATTTATGATAATAAATCAGTATCTCTATTAAAGATGTTTTAGTCTTTCTTGTCGTACGTACATTCTTAAATAAATTAATAAAAGATTGAGGTATTATCATCCATTCAAGTATAATATACATTTAATGTTACTCAAAGAGCTTCAGTTATTTAGAAGTATTTTAATATAAAAATTCTTATATTTCATGTTTAATATTTCCACAAACTTTATTAATTCGTTTTATCAAAACTCAACGTTAAATTTGTAATAGAATAATTATTAGTTATATACAGAAAATTTTTGAGTAATATTTTTTATATACGGTAGAAAAATTCGATATATACAATAAAATTGAAAAGTATAAAGTATTTTATTGCAAATCATAGTTTTTTTTATGTATATAAACACACGTATAATATTGTAAAAATTCAAGAGAAAAATTCGAGTTTTTATTTATCTATTGTAGATTGATATTTAAATAAGTACATTTACCAATAAAATATTTTTTTTAGTTGATCATTGCAGCTGTAAAAACTTGATAAATATTAAAAAATGTTTAAATGTGTGACTGTGCATATGAAAAAATGCAATAAGTTTAATCCAAACACATTGTGGAATGATTTTACTGTTATTTAGTTTATTGTATATATATATATATTCCCGTACTCACACAAATAAATGATAATATAGCTAGTGTATAAAAACAATTTCCATTAAATGTTCATAGCATATAGATGATAAAAATGTTTCGTCGAATGTATATTTGTTAATCATTGGATTGCAAAAAAATAAAAAATTTAAAAGTATAAATTTTTGATTTATAAAGTAATGAATGGAAAAAAACTAGTCAGCTTTTAAATTACTTATTAGTTTTTAGTTTCATCTATTTTATTCGTTGAATTTTCGATTTGATATATGGTCCATAAAGATTTAAATAATAATCAAAATAATTGTAAGCTTAATTAAGTTAGGAATAGTACTTAAATACACAGATTCATGTTATTTATCGATGATTTAATTGAAAAAATATTTGTTATCTATTACGCATTTGTTTATTTAAGACATCTGTATCAGTAATTTTAAGTAGTTCTTGTGTCAAATTCTGATAAAACGTATCTATTAGAGGATGAAAACAATAAAGAATATTTGAAGATTAAAAGAGGAAAATAATTGTTGGATTTCTCAAAGATATTTAAGAGAACAGTATGATTTTTAAAAAAACATGTAATTCTTCTATTAAGAAAAAATAGTTCTATTTTAGAGTTTTTCAGTAACAGCCATTGCTCTAGTTTTTGAAAAGTGAAAAAGGTAGTCAATAAACAATTCCTATGAAAGTATAAATAAACTTATTTAAAATCTATAAACAAACTTTTCATTCAAATTTATGACAATGGTTTTATTATCTTACAAATCATACTAATGAAATAGTTCGAAGCCAATCTTAATATATTTTAAATAATGGTTCTAGATTTAATTTTCTAGTTATTTTTTATTTTTATATTTGATATCAAAATGAATAAGTTTAAAAATTATATAATAGATTTTCGTAGATAAATTAATTAATTCTTTTAATTAATTTATCTACCTTAAACACGTTTATAAATTAATATTTTTTCGTTATATCTTTAATTCGAGACTGTGAAAAAATTAATTGAGAATATTTTTTTTGTATTAAAAAATTACTTGTAAACAACTATTTACTAAAAAAATATTTTTAAAAAATTGTAGACTAAAGTAAAGTCAAATTATTCAAATTTAGAGACATACATTTGAAAGAAATTTCTTGCTCGAACATTATTAATTAGTTATGTTTTTTATGTTTTAGCACCTATTTAATAATTTTAGATTATACAAAAAAAAATTTTTTCTTTAAATTGATTATGTAACCATTGAATGAGAAATATTTATATATCATTAATCATTTTAGTAAATTGTTAGTAACACTTGGAAACAGTTAAATATAAATTCAGCTTTTCGTAAATAATTTATTAATTGAATGTTTGTGTTTTTGTATTTTATATCTTACAATTGGGGCGTTGAATACATTTTCTTGTGTAATTATTAATATATGATGGAAGATTGCAGTGAAGTAGTTGAAAAACGCGGTTGGATCCTTTTTTAAAAAGCTTTAATAATCAATAATTGGTTTAAAATGAATGTTACGAGCAAATTAATGATATTTTGTAAGTAAAGTTTTTTTTTTAATTTTTTTCATATGCGTAAAGTGTAATCGTAATACTGCAACTTTCCGAAAGAAAAGCGCTGATCGATAAAAAAAAAAAAAATGCAAATCAATGTCATTAGGGCCGATCGTAACAAAACTCAACGAGAGAAAAATGATTTTTGTTAATAACATTAATTGTTAATAATTGGGGGGGGGGAAGGCTCGGGCGATAAAATAAGTCTTAATCGACACAGGTCGCTATGAGACTGAACGAGAGTTGGAGGTTGAGGCGGGCGGCGACAGTGGCGCCAGTGGCGACACTCCGTCAAGTCGGTAACTTGTCGTCCTTGCGTAGCTAATTCAAAATCTCCCGCGGCAGGATCTGCGGACGGAAAATCTAATATGTCCCCCGCGGGGACAGCCGACCGAGTTTCAGATTCACCACTCCCATTCTGTCCTCTGGGACCTGTGGACGAGGAAGTGCTCCTCGTGGACACGTAGGCTCGGAGCGGAGCAGTGGCCACTCGTCCGCGGGAACCGCAGAGCGATTCGGGCGTCTGCACCCTAGGGCATCCGGGAGGGGGATCGGGAGGGCAGCCTCCACGCGTTAAAACCGAAGGAAAGTGACGGTAGAGGCGACACGTCGTCGTGTGTGTGTGCGTGCGTGCGTGCGTGCGTGCGTGCAGTGTCTCCCTCGGTAAGGATGCGCGGCACGTTGGTTATGTAGCCCCGTCCCGAAGTGGCCTTTCGCACCGTTGAACCGGGGAATTTCGCGGAACCGGCGTCCTCTAGCACCCGAGATTGCGTTCGCACTTAACCTTTTGCCCGCGGCCTGGGTGCGACGGGGGAAATACGCTTGTGGAAAAATGCCGGGCGGAGGCTTGTCGCCGCCTATTCTTCGTAACAGTGGGTCCTGAGAGAGAGAAAAAGAGCAGCTGTCTGTCTCTCTCTCTCTCTCTCCCTGTCTCCGTCTCTCTCTCTGTATCCATCTATCTATCTGTCTCTCCACCCTTTTCTCTCTTACTCTCTCTGCTCTTTCTGTCTTTTTCTGGTCTCTGGCGTGCTTCGCTAACCGGAGCAGGAGTGAAAAACACGCTTACGACGAGCTCCGAAACGTGAACTTGGGCTCACACCACTTTTGGAAATTTTTCAACAGTTCGCTTTTGCGAACTTGTGTACATTTTTACTTTTTAACTCAAGAACCAAGGACACACGAATAATCACCAGGATGTCGCAGGAGGACGACGTTGGATTTTTGTACAAGACAATGAGTGAGTGAATTGTGTTTGTTATCCTTCACATGAGCCTTTAAAACTTCTGAATTGGATCTCCAAGTAATGCTGTTTTCATCGTTGAAAGAAATATTGACTATTATTTTCTTGAATCGATGACATGTGTAGTTTAGTTGATAAGTGTAATTTTTATTTTGTAAAAGTGGTTTATTGATAAGTTTCCAGTCTTCAACATCTGTACATAATTTTCACCTTCTGTAAAACCTATATTGTTTTTACTTGACACTATAAGGTCTAAATTTTATTACTGACAAATTTCAAAATTTGTTTTTCATCATATTTTTGAAAATTATAACAAATAAAACTTGTAAACAATTGTTTTTCTTTTATGAATTCAATTCATTAAAATAAATAAAATATAATTTTATTTAAAAGCTAATTATGTTTATCTTACTGTAAAAAAATATCTAATATTTTCATATTTATTAACTTGATTTAAAATTGAGCATAATATTTTTTTATGCATGAATAAACTTATCAAATCATTTATGACATGTATATTAAATTTTTTTTTTTTTTTATAGTCCTTAAAATTAATAAATATATTAAATAATTTATTTTTTCTGATAAAATCAATGTTTCTTTTTATTTTAAAGTTAATTTTAATTTAATTCAACAATATTTATACATATTTTTAATTTACTTTATCTTTAATAATAAATTTATTATTCTTAAAACTTTTACATTAATTATCATAATATAACATTTTTGTGGATTAATTATGTATTTTTAAAAATTTATATCCATAAATAATTTTTTAAACTTATATAATTTTATATGCTTAGTTTGTAAATAATATACTAAAATCTTTAATTTTCAAATATAAATTATTTTACATTAATTTTAGTATTTCATGTAAAAATATAAATACAATTTACAAATACTTTTTAATTTAATACTTTTATATATTCATTCATTATAATTAACAAATTATCTATTAATAAAGTATTTCAAAAGTTTAAGAATATTTATTATTAGATAATTAATTTTTTACATACAATTAAACATTTTTTGAAAATTATTAAATTTAAATCTGTAGAACTTTTATACTTTAATTTTATTTAAATATTATTTCAATTGTATCTTACAATTCAATTTTAATTATGCATTAGCAATGATTAAGATACTTATAGTTAGTTTGCTATTTTATTTTTTAATTTAAAATAATAATCATCATAAGTATAAAATATTCAATGTATTTATTGATTAATATAATAATCAATTTTATTTTAATTTGAATTTTATATTTTTAATGAATAATTAAGAATAATTAGCAATAATAAATGTTGTTTCAATGATTATAAGGCAAACAAAAAATTAAATTGTTGAGATATGAAATGAAAATAATATTTTATTAAATGTGTTCCATATAATTGAAAAAAAATTTAATTCTACAGATTTAAAAATGTTAAATTAAATTAAAATTAATAAAGTTATATCTATTTTGTATAATCAAATTGTAATTGTTCTATTAAAAATATATTTTTTAATTATTTATTTATTGTACTAGTTTTATAAAGTATATTTATTAAATTTTCAAATATTTATGTATATTTAATTTTTTTTTTATTTATTGGTTATGAATTTAAATTAATTTATGGATTTTTACAGTTGAAAGGGATCCAAAAAAGCGAAGGGTCAAACCAGTAGAGTCAGCACAAACTTCATTACTAGACTTTGATCTTGGAGAAAGTTCAGATGACAGTGATTTTCGTATAGAAGATCACTGTGATGAATCTGATGATGACTCTGTGGATTCCAATGATGCAGGCAAAGGTTAGTAGAAATTTTTATCATTGGATTATAAAAAAAAAAATCTATTTTAAATAGAAATATGATGCATAGAATGTTTTGAACAAATATTTTAATATTATAAAAATTAAAATCATTTTGTGGTTACTTAATATTTATTTAATTGTTGTTAAAAAATATTTTTTGCAGATGATGATGATGATGATGATGATGATGACAGTGAATCTGATAATTCTGTGGAGGATCCACTTCTTAGCAAGAAAAATGGAACTGCTGCAACGGTAGAAAATTTAATTGAAAAAGCTCGACAACAAGCTGAAAAAGGAGGTCCTATAGAAGATAAATTATCAAAAATGCTAATATGCTGTGGTTGTTTAGGAGACAGAAGTGATGATGTTAATGAAATTGTTGAATGTGATGGGTGTGGAGTTACTGTTCATGAAGGTATAAATATAAATGCATTGAATTTATATTTCTGTTCATTAATTTTTTTTTTTTGTATAATGCTGATATTGAAAATTGCATATAAATTATACCATTTATTTATAACTTTAACTTATTTACTAAATATTTTGTATCCAAGCACTTATTCAATTTATGTACAATGTAAATATTATATTAATTTTATTTTTCACTAGGTTGTTATGGAGTATCAGATGTAGAAAGTTTTTCTAGTACAGATTCATTGTCACAATCAGCACCTTGGTTTTGTGAAGCATGTAGTGCAGGAATTGATGATCCTTGTTGTGAGCTCTGTCCTAACAAAGGCGGTATTTTTAAGGAAACAGATGTAGGAAAATGGGTTCACTTAGTATGTGCTCTTTACGTACCTGGTGTAGCTTTTGGAGAAGTATGTAACTAACAAATTTTTAATTAATTTAGTTTTATGTTTTTCATATTGATTTTTAATTTTTTTATAGTAATAATCTATAAAAATTTGAATGTGAATTAAATTTAGAAAAATTTTTAGTCATGTGTTTTTCATGTAAAATTAATGATTTATTAGTTATTTCATGTTTTTTTTTTTATAAAAATTTTAGCTTTAATAGTATTCTGAAAATTTAAAAAATAAGTAATATAATTATTAAATTTTCAATTAATAAAAAAATTTTGCTACTTTGTATAATTAATAGGATTGTTTTTGTCTGTATGATTCAGTTACTACATATAATATAATAAGTTTTGTATATTATATAAATATTTATTTAATATAATTAATTAGGTTGACCGTCTGACAAGTGTAACACTTTTTGAAATGGCATATAGTAAATGGGGAGCAAAAGCATGTTGCTTGTGTGAAGATGTAAGATTTACTCGAACTGGAGTTTGTATAGAGTGTGATGCGGGTATGTGTCACACATACTTTCATGTTACTTGGTATGTATATCTTTAACGTACTTGTATAGTTTTTAAAAAACTAATCGTTAAAACATTTTGTAATTGAAAAATATTTAATTTTATTAATTGAATTTTTTTAAACAAATATTACATGTTAATAATTATTTTTACAATAAAGGAAAAACAGAACATTAAAAAAAAGGAAAAGATTCTAAAAAATATAATTTAAATGAAAATATTTAATATATAAGTTTTCATTAATTTATACTTTTATTATTTAAGTAGTGAACTCTAAAATTTTTTATTGAACGTTTTAAAATTTAAATTTTTATAAATTACATATATTTTTTATTTCTTTAATGAAAAATAACATTTTTAATTAAATATTTTCTTAATTTTGAAATATTTGTTATGGTTCAATTTTAATTGTGAAGTTGAAATTATCAGATAAGAAAAAGTTAATGATTAAAAATGTTTTAACAAACCATTGTTTTAAATAAAATATAATAAAATGTAATGAATTTTCTATTGTAGCGCTCAAAGAGAAGGTTTACTCTCAGAGGCACATAGCGAGGAAGTCGACCAGGCTGATCCGTTTTACGCTCATTGTAAATTGCATTCCGATAAAACGCTTGTTCGAAAGCGTAAACGTAATTGGTTAGCTTTGCAATTACGAGCAACTCTTCGTTTGCACATGTTAAAGAAGCCAGAGTATAGAGAGACAGATGAGTTTAAGAGGATTCAGCGTAAATTGGCAAAGCATCGGCACAAGTACTTGGCTCATAAAGCCACAAAACCACCACCTTGGGGTATATTTTAACTTTTTTGATAAGTTTTAGTTAAATTTATCCAACTATTAATGTAAAAAAAAATGGAATAAATTGTGAACTATATCCTGAGAAACTTATATATTTTATAGATTTGTTGTTTGAATGTATTTTTTAATTATTTCAAATTATACAATGATTAATTATTAAAAAATTTAATAATAAAATAAAAAAATAATAATGATATCTATAAAATAATAATTGATCTTAATTATTTAAAAATGGAGCAATTTTAATAATTTAATAATACTCAAAAATACTTCAAAGTCTCTTTTATGTTTTTAATAATTTAATATAATATTTAATATTTTTAATATGTTTGAGTAAGAATTTATGTATTCACATTATGAATTTTCTGCTTAATCAGAAAATGTTTTTACTTGAAAAGTTTTAGCTTTAATGTAAGAACTTTATATGCATTGTTTATTCTTGTACATTATTATAAAGCTTACGTGTAAGAAAGAAAATAAATTTATATAGAATACAGATAAATTGATATGAAATAATCCTTGATAGAAATACATTGACAAAAATAACAGTCAAATGGTGTTCAATATTAAAATTAACATTTTCTTTTGTAGTTCCCACGCAAAAGATGCCAAGATTATTAACAACTTCGGCATCAGCTTGTCGAAGTTTGAAGAACAAAGCTGAATTAATGGGCGTCGACACAGTTGCTCTTGAAACTCAGGAAGAGCAAATGGCGTCGCTCGTGGATATCCGTAAAAAGTGGCACATACCACCTGCATTTAGCGTCGAGTTTATTAGTTATTACCTTGATCGTCATGCACGTACAGCTTCGATGAAAACCCGACTGGATGAATTGTTGGAGGCGAATACGAGGCTATTGGGTGAGCAACAGGAGTTGGATAAAAAATACGACGAAGCCATGAGGTTGAATGAGGATCAAGTGCAGCTTTATAATCAACACAAAGCACAAATTGAGATGTATCACCGAGTATTGAAGGCAGCAAACTATGTGAAACCACTTCCTTCTGTCGGGGAAATCGCCAGGCCGAAAAGTTCACCGAGTCATGGTGTGTCATTAAAACCTCATTTTAAGTTAATATTCCAATATTTTTTTATTGTTTATATTTTTTAAAATATGTTTCTATTAAACATCTAATTTTTAATATTTAATTAGGTTTCAAATATTAATCAATGTATAATTTATTATTAGTCTAATTGTACATTAATGTGTAAAAAAATTTAAAAAAAAAAAAATACAAAATTAACAGTTTTATAACAATAAGTGTACTGACAATTTAAAAATACATTTATTTATTGCTTTAAAATATTTTAAAATAAAGAAAAATATTTAAATGAAAAACTGTTTATTTAGAAAATTATTTTTTTAGTACAGTATGAATTATTCATATTAAATTTAATTCTATTTATCGCCAAATTATTAAACTCTAGTCACAAAATACTTTTTTTAATTGTTTTTTTTTAAATAATAAGATATAATTAACATAATTTAAAATAAATTTGTCTTCGTTAAGACATTATAAATTTTTAACGTTATTGGGTAATTGATCCTTATATGGGTGTAAAATAATCATAAAAACAATTATAGTTTACGTCAACGTTTTGACGAAATATTTCTTCGTCCTTGTTAAGGATATTTTGAACAATTTTTAGATTTTAATATTATAAATTTTACTGAAATGAAAACATAATAAATTGTTCACAAAGGTCTTGAAATGAACAAGGAAACATCTTGTTGAAACGTCGGCGCAAACTGCAATTTTTCTTTCTCTCTTTTTTAGGCCATTCGGCAAATTCGTTTCTAAAATGTCCTCGCATCGTCTGTTATACCTAGGTTTTGTAATTCTATTGTTCATAGTCTGTCTCTCAATATCTTTCTTTCTCTTGGTCCCTTATTTGTTCAGAATTCTCCTATCGTTCCTTCTTCTGTTTTGACCTCACCTTTGTTTCCGAATATAGCCCTTTTATTTTTTCCACAAGATCCTTACTGATTTCACTTTTCTTTAAGATATCCCAGAGCTTATTTCTTACCACCTTTTCGAATGCTTCCTTTATATCCATTAATAGTGCATATACTTTCTTTTTTCGATTGTTTTCCTTTCTCACTATGTGATATTTAGCACATATGTGTTATCTATACCTGGTCTTCCCTTTCTAAACCCTGCCTGTCCCTACGGTAGTAATTCTTTTTCCTCTATTTCCATATCTATTCTTCTTATAAAAATATTTTCATATATAATAAACGAGGTGTTTCGAATTAAACATTAACAGGTCAGGCACCAATTTTTTCGATTCCGATAAAAATGGATTGTTCATCGCCTATCAAAATGGATGATCTAAATAGGAGTGATGGCGTTCAAAATAATCAAACGATAGACCGAAATCAAAAAGTTGAATTGCAATTGAGGCATCAGTGTGGAATTTGTAGGAGATCAACGAATCAGCATCTTTTAGCTAAATGTGACACATGTCATTTACATTACCATTTATCATGTTTAACACCTCCATTAACGCGAATGCCGAAGAAGACGAAATTAATGGGGTGGTAAGTTTTATAGACAAAATACGTATTAAATGGAAATTTTACAATTATGATAATTGATAAAAAAAAGTAACTGTGAAAGGAAAAAATTTACTGCTTATTGGATTAATGTAGTATTTCATTTTTTTAATACCAATTATAATATACCAATTTATAATAATAATATATATACTATTTATAATAATTCTATGACATATTAAATGTGTTTTTAAAATATATATAATGAAAAAAATCTTGTTAAAACAATATAAATTTTTTCAAATAATATTAAATACATTAAATAGCAAATTAGTTATTGTAAAAAATATAAATTTGCCAATGAAAGTACTAAATATTAATGTTCATAAAATAGTTTAATAAAAGACTCAATTTTATTACACGCATGAACGTAATAAAGTGTAATGATTATTTTAAATATTGAAAAATAATATATCTAAATTTTTTATCATAAGAAAATAAAATTATATTTATATTATAAAGAATATTTTTATATAATTAGAATTTTTAATAATTTAGTATTTTGTATTTTAGTATTTCAAAATTTTATATTCCATACTTTAATAACTTAATGTTTTTCGTCTGATCACCTTCACAAAACATAAATGCTTGCTATTTCTATGTAAATTAAACTTTTAAAACTTTTTTAAGTATTCAATTATTTCAATTTATTTCAATTGAGGACAAGTGTATATACACGTTATATATATAATTACCTTGAAAATTCGTATAATTTTATCGATTATATAACTTTTATTCGTTTTAGGCAATGTTCTGAATGTGACAAAGAGACATCAGGTTCAGATGTGGATCGAGTTGATACATCGGCACCGCGCAGATTGAGGCATTGTAAGGATGAATCAAACTTTGCATTAACAACAGAAGAGGTTCAAGTTCACAAACCCCCGTCAAATGTAGGGAAAACCTCTCCTATAAAAAAAGGAACTCCCAGTGTAAATAATAGCAATGAGAATTCAGTGATACCCAATACAATACCACATACTCCCAAGGTGAGACTTTCCTTTAACATTTTTCTTTTATCAAAGCTACTTTTAAAGCGTGTGGATATCATAAAATATGGCAACATTAGTTAATGAAAAAAGTATAATGTGAACTAAAATAAAAGAGATTTCTTTTATGATACATGAACATTCTAAGTTTTAATTAAAAATTTTTTATACCCGATTTTAGAACATTTTTTAAAAAAAAAAAACGGTCTATGGTACTTTTAAATAAAACTTATAAATTAGTTTGAACTTAAATAATTTAGTTTTTTAATCAAATTAAATTATAAATTGGGCTAAAAAGTTTTTTTATATTTTAAGTACGTTAATTCAATTAATTTATTAAATAACTCTCAAGACTTGCGGTAACATTTTTTAAAAACGTGCTTCAATCATTATTTTTATTACATTTTTATGAAAAGATTCGGATAGTAATTTTTATGCAAAAAAATTATTTTTTTTTAATACAATATTTATAGAGAATACAAGATTTGTTAAATAGAAATAATGATTAAATGTTAATTTATTTATTTTTAGTTAACTATAAAACCAATGGGGCCACAACCAAAAGAACCTGAACCAAAAGAGCCCGAATCAATACACGTAGATGAAATCAGTTATAACCATCATACGGTAAATAACTCATTTATACCAATAAGAGAAGGAACACCTGAATACAGAATGGCTCCTCTGGATGGTATTGTCGAACATTCTTCGGGTCGAAGTGGAAAAAAACGAAGAAGGTAGAATTTTAATATAAATCTAAGTAAATATATTTTGTTTAGATTTTAAATTATATATTTATATAATGTTTCTATTATGAATACTAATCCTTTCATTTCAACAAATTAATAAGAATATTATTGTAATATCTGGACAATAATAAATGGCGATATAAAAGGTTTTCTTTTTCAAAATATGACTAATTTATTAATATAGCTGTCAAAAGATCAGTCAAATTATTTTATTAAACATACACTTACAAGTTTTGTTTGTTTTATATTACAGAGAAAAGCATAAAAGATATACTCCTGATCCAATAACAGGTGTAAAACAGAGAAAAAGAAAACATAAAAGAAAGAGTCTGGATACAGAGAATCCAGAAAATCATGGCCCACCCGAAGTTCATCGACGAATTACAATAAAAGTAAGCAATAACGAATAAAAATATGTTTTTTTAAAATATTTAAGTTTACAATTTATAAATTTATAGAAACAAAAATTTAACTCATAAGATATTCGTTTTACGCTTGAATAAAATGTAAGTGTACATACAGAATGTAATACTATATTATTTGTTTTATAATTGTTTTATTATTGTGAAACACAGATAAAGCCTATTCCACTACCGAAGGGTGATGTAGCTTCACCGTCAAACCCACAGCTGTATGTAGCATCATCAACGAGTACTGAGATGCCAATACCAAAGTTAGGGTATCCGCAGTTGAAGCTTCATCCATTACCTCCACCACCACCAACGTTATCACCCCCGGCGACGATGACGACACCGATCTCTCAAGTAGTATCCCCAACTTCGTCACAATCACCCGCTTCTACGATGACAGCACCTGTGTTCAATACACCAGTAACAGCTGGAATGAGTACAAGCAGATTATCATCTGGAGGAAGGAAGGCCAAGGATGCAGATGTCGTGTCGCAGTGTACCGTCTGTAATACCCTTGGCACCAACCAAAATCTTGTCATGTAAGTATTTGAGTAATAAATATTGCCCCTTTCACTCAATATGTACGTTGCATCAGAATTTTGTCAATTGTGATAGAGATATTTTATAGTAAAAATCAATATATTTCTAAATATATTTGATTATATGTTATATCATTGAGTTTAAATTTTGTTATTGAAACATATTTATACATTTCCATTAAACATTGTTTGAACAAAAGTTATCCCTCTGTATTCGATTTTTTGACCTATTTTAGCTTAAAATGATAAGTATATTGATCTCAAATATCTTATAATTATTTCTTGTATTTATTTTAATTTATACTTGAATGATGATACTCAATTTTTTATTCAAAAGTAATTTAAATATTGCTCTATTTTAACAATGTGTTTACACATCATATACATATGTGGTATTTAGTATGCAAATAAAATTGTGATTTAAAACTTTGTTAGATTAGAACTCTTATTAGATTTTATAATTTATGATCAAAAACTATTTTTTAATATTTGACAAATTCATTTAAACTTAAATTGTTTATAGTGTATCGGTAACGAAATGAATTATTTTGATGCTATATTCAGAATTTATTTCTCGATAAAAGTAGACTTATTTATTAAACTTTTATTTTGTGATGTAAAATATTTTAATGTTAATTTTGTAATTATAAATATATTAATAATTTAAATAATTTTATCGTTAAGATTAATATTTAATGTTCTTTTTTATTCTATATTTTTTCAGTTGCGACGAATGTAAAAAGTGTTATCATTTTACATGTCTCGATCCGCCAGTAAAAAAATCTCCAAAGAGACGAGGTTACTCTTGGCATTGTGCAGACTGCGATCCTAGTGTAACTATTTCATTAAAAACTTAAATTTTTCTTAATTATGTAAAAAACAATTAAAGCTAGAAAATCTTATAATCTTTAAAATAAAATTATATAATTAAGCAGTAAAATTTTTATAATACAATGAATTTTATAAGAAAAATATTACAATTTTTAAGTATAATTAAAATTATTTTCATTTATTTAATTATAATGAATATTTTTATTAATTTCAGGCCTCGGAACCAGAAAATTAGCAACAGTCTAATTGAACACACAAAAATAATTGTATAATTTTGTATATTGATCAAAGTAAAACAAAGAATCAACTTTGCGTAAAGTATGTCAAGTATATAAATCATGTTGACTGATTCAAAAGTTGCCCTGAACAACTTTTCACTCTTTTCCCTAAGGTCTAATTTCTGCGCCGTTGTAATTATTGAACATGTAAAATTCGTTGTAAGTGACAGATTTAAATTCACATATTGAATTATGTATATCGTAATGTAATAAATTTTTTTTATTGCATGATTTTGTCACTATTGCAAGAACAATAATTATATCAAATTGAGGAACTAATCATGTTGAAGTTAAAATCCGCGTGCGATTTTTTCGTTCCTTGATAGTATTGTATTTGATGATAGATATTTAAAATAAATTATAGCCTTGCAAGATAATTGTCACAAAATCTATGAATTTCCTTGGTAATCATTCCTATAGCTCTTTTTATAAGGCTATGTGATGTAAAACTTCGTTTCCTTTACTTTTTTTAATAAGAGTCTATAATTATTTATTGCCAATTTAATAATTTTTTAAAATTCTAAATTATTTATTTAATTTTGATAGTAACTGTTTTTATTAAATTATTACAGATTTATTAGTCAATTCATTAGTCAATTAACTCTTTAATGATTAAATCTGTATTAATGTTTTATTGAATTTTACTTAAAAATATTAATAAAATATATATTGTATTTTATTTTTTGTAATTTTTTAAGAACTTATGTATTGTAAGTTGTAATATAATATTAATCATTCTATTTATATAAAATAGATAATGCAAAATTAAATTTCATTAAATTTAATTGAAT
Source organism: Eupristina koningsbergeri (assembly GCA_018907245.1). Classification (NCBI taxonomy): domain Eukaryota; kingdom Metazoa; phylum Arthropoda; class Insecta; order Hymenoptera; family Agaonidae; genus Eupristina; species Eupristina koningsbergeri. The sequence goes on along the minus strand of JACCHV010002892.1, from coordinate 820,708 downwards.
TTTTAAATAAACTATAAGAATTATATTTATGGTCATTTTAATTCATTAATATTCTTTAAGATAAATTGTAATAAAATAATGTATAAATAATATTTATTAATTTAAAAATATTCGAGTTCTGATATTTAATAGTAGGCTCTTTCTGTTTTTCATTGACTACAGAATTATGAATACCGAGATATTTGAATAGAAATTTGTACATTTAGTTTAGTGTGACTTAATTGCAAGGTATTTTTTAATTATAATGTAATTTATCATCATGTTTTGATAAATTATGTAGTGCTATTAAATTAAAAGAATGATTATATTCTTGTGCAAATTCAATGTCAACAAAGTGAATTGATTAAATCAAAAATGTGAAATAAATTTTATACATCATTTCTTAAAAATAAATTGTATTTTATGCAAATAAAATTATTCATTGAAATAAATTAACATTTATTTTTAATCATTTGTATGTTTAATTTTGATGATGTATTTCTATTATAAAGAACCTAATCTGTTTTATATTTGAACAAATAAATGATCTTTATCGTATTTTAAAATGAAACCTGAACCAAACTGAACAGGTGATTGTGGTTTTCGATGAGGTAATATTATTTTACCTACAGTGATCCAACTATTTCCTTGACATGCAACATAAAGTGTTTGATCATTTTTTGAATACACTATTGATCCTAAAAAATTTATGTTGACAGATTAAACTTATTTGTAAGTGTTTTTTTGCAAATTATTTTTTTAAAAAATGTATATTACTTTACCTGGTGTTTTAACTTTTTTACAATCTACAGATATATTTTCAGGAACTACTTTTATATTCAAAAGCTTAACAATGTCATTATTAAAATAAGTTTTTAAAGGGTAAAATCCATTTAATCCTCGTTGTAAATCATATATATTTTTTGCAGTCATTGCATTCCAATTTATAAATGATATTTCCTTTGATAGTTTTGGGGCTGAAAATATATTTTGATAAATTATGATAAGTAATTGAATTGTAATAAAAATTAAATTCAATGTTTTTTATTATTAAAATATAAAATGTTATGTGGTAAAAATAGATATCAGTGGTTAAAATTACTTGCCATATGTGACTTCTTCTTCTGATTGGTGTACTGCTGTATTTAATATATGAGGGAGCTTAGACATTGTATCAATTAATAAATCTGCGCCTAGTTTGGATAATTTTTCAGTCAATTCAATACATGTTTCATCTGGATCAATTTTTATTTTTTTAGTTGCAATTATGGAACCAATATCAAATCTTAATACAATAAAATAATATTATAAAAGTATTCTATATTTTTTTGAATAATGAAAAGTATTTTAATGTGGTAAATCATAAGTTTTATTCAATAATTACTTTTTTGGCATTATTTTCATGATTGAAACTCCAGTGTGGGTATCACCATTTATCAAAGAATAAGATATTGGTGCAGCTCCTCGCCACCTTGGCAGTATACTTCCATGTACATTGATCATTCCTCTATAAAATTAAATAAAAAATATAAATGCAAATTGATTACCAGTTCCAAAAAGTACTGTATCTGGGGTTAAGGATTAAAGTAAATAAATTATTATAAATTTAATAAATAAATTCAATATAATTTAAAAATAGTGTTAAGTTGTTCAGCAGTAAAAACTAAAAACTAAATACATCTTACAATGGAAATAATTTTATTATTCTTGAAGGTATTAAACATCCAAATGAAACAACAGCAGCAATTTCAAATTCTTTATCTATTATTTGAGGTGGCCAAAAATGTATTTTAAGATTATGTTTTGCAGCATATTCAAAAACAGGATTTATTTTGTTAATTGTAACAATTTCCAAACGCTGAATTAGCTCTTTTTTTGTACTGTATAATGTGAAAGAAATTTGTTTATTATTTAAAAATATAAAATTTATTCAATTACATTGTTGTACTTAAAATTCGTGAAAAAGAAATTATTAATAATGTTTAAGTAAAAGTTTCTATCAAATAATATAATGTCATTTATTACCTTCCATTTTATTATAATATTTAAATATACTTACTATGCAGTATGAAGCTCCTTGAGACTATCTATTGAAAAATCACTATTTCCAAAAAATAAAACGCTCCACGGTCCATTATTACAAGTTGTGTAAGGGGTGTATTTAATTTTAAAATTATAAATTTCATTATGTTTAAAAAAATTAAATATTTTTACTCCTTGTTTGATATGTGGAGATAAATATTTAAAATTAATATAACTTAACATTGTTGAACTTTGGTATTACCGGCAACTCTATAACAACTTAACCTATTTACTATGGTTTGTTATTTAAAGCTACAAACATTATTTAACAAGTGAAACAGATTGGTTTATTTTACTTATTTTTAATATAAATAACAATACGAATTCGCGAGTAAAATTTAATTTAAGTCTTTAAAAATTATTCGAAACTATTATTATTATTAATTGAGTGCACATACAACTTCATAGCCTTACGAGGTAAGGATTTCATTTTTGTTACCGATCCCTATTGCACGTAACCGAACAGCCTAATCAACTGCAAACCGAACTTCTTTTAACATTAATCAAATTAATGTTTAAATAACACGAAATGATGGAAGTGAAGGATTTTGATTTCTGGTTACACATGATTTACGTGACGTAGGAGAAGACGCTTTCTGTGGATTCGCAATCGCGGCAAATTTGAACTGAACAGAATTCGTGATTATCTTATACGTTCATCGGGTTATTAGCCTCCTGATCTAACTTATTTTGGCTTTATTTGTACTCCAGAAGTTGCCTTTTCCTGGATAATTTATCCGGGTTAGCCCCGGCTCCAAGCATCAGCGCACTTTGTCCACCTTTCAGGATGAGAAATTAATCGAGAGATAAAAGTGCATCAACTCACTATTTTTCCCTCAATCACAGTGCACTTATTTGTATTTTCTTACCCAATCATAGATATATTCATATCCGAGGTGTTATAAATAAATTATGTAATAATGTTTTTCTCAAATTTAGTATTCAGATATTGAGGTACTTTCGTATAAGAACAGGGTTGTTGAAATAACAATACCTTTCAGTTTTCCATTCCACCTTAGTCTTAATTAGAATGAGAGTTTAACCGAGGATTCGTGTGAATGGGATTAAACAGAATGAAAAGAATGACTTCATTTAAAAGCAGTAAGACAAATTTTACTGCCATTTATTTTTATTTTTAATAAATTGTTTTTAATATTTATTGACAAAGAAAAAAGAAAAAAATACAATAATATAACAATTTAGATTAGTTTAAGATTAATAATAAAATTTTGGCTCAGTTAATTTATGCTAAATTTCGTTGAATACAATTACGAATAGAATAGTGGATTATGAAAACAAAGAAATAATATTGAAGCTCGGAAATAATAATACATGTATTTATTTATATTTACCTGGTATGAAAATAAAAATATTAATATAAAAAGTTATCCAATAATAAAAAAGAAAATTTTTTTTAATACTGCCTATAACAAATATGAATTAAATTATTTTTAATTAAAAGTTTATGATTTTATACAAAAAATTATTTTGGATCATAAATGTTATTGTAAAAAATTTACTTATGAAAATAAGAAGTATAAAATAAAGATAATGCTATCTCGCAAAATTTGTAATAATAATAATGTAAAAATTGATACAAATTTATACTTACTGGTTAATACACTATGATATAAATAATAACTATAAAAACTTGAAATTATATTTGGCAACTATGTTTTACTTGTTAATATTTTTTATTTTAGCTCTTTTATTTTTTAACCTATGTCAGATTTTCAGAAAAAATAATAAGTGATGGCTGAGAATTTTTTATTTTATTTGAAAATGAGAGTTATTATTGTTTATCTCGATTTATTAGCTTATAGCACCAACAATATGTATATATAATCATTGCAAACCAAAAAATATATAAAAAAATACAATTATTTATAAACAAGCTAAAGTGTAAAAATCAAAATGTAGAAGTAAAGTTAAAGTATCTACAAAATAAAGTTGAAAATAATTTTATTACTTAATATATTGGCCATTAAATAAAATAATCAATTTGATAAAAAGGATGTAAATTAAACATGTGCAATAAAATATTAAAAACACTTATGAATAGATTTATTTTTTGAATTCAATTTTTTCACAGTACATAGGTTTCTGATGATATTACTTTAATTTATAAAAACGAATATCTCTAAAAATAATTGCAAAACTCTTTAATTATTCAATTATTAAAAGAAAATTCTTCTGCGTTTCATTATTTTTATCGTACTAAATAATTTAAACTTAATTAAAAAAAAAAAAAAAAAAAAAAAAAACTATTAAAATTATTGACATTAGTAAATATTAGCAAAAGGTAAATAATTGATGGTACAATAAAAGAATCGAGGATATTTTATAAATAAATAAAGCGGTAAATATTAGGTAGTTGGGGTTGGATATGGCGAATAAAGGGTTGAATAAAGAAAATCGTATATTTTATTAATAGGAAATAATGTTTATTATACAGTGTACATATTTATTAACTTCATTTATTTTATTTCTGTTATAAATTTTATATTAATAATTATATTATGCTTTGCCGAACGATGAATGCCGTGATCAGTGTGCGCTTAGACTATAACAATCTCCGTAAAAAGTATAGAAACTTCAGGTTATCTTTTTTTTCATTTTAGATTTTTTAATTCCTCTTAACTCAGTCGACGTTTCGATCTCACCACCAAAGGATCGCCAAAATATGTCGCGCTGAAAATGGCATCTAATCGTTCGGCATATAAATAATAGTAAAGTCAAAGTTAAAGTAATTGGCGGTTTATTAATTATTTGTTTCTCTTGTATATCTCGCTTTTTCTCTAGCTTTTTCTCACGTACTCTCTCATTATCTTTCACTCTCATTCTAAGTGTTTCATTCTTATCCACTTTCTTTTCTTTCTAATTGTCTCATCTTCCTCACTTTATCCCATTTGTCTCGCTTTATCGCTTTTTTTTAAATCTCCGTCTAGCCCCTCCCCTCCCCGCCCCGCCGCCCCCCTCTCTCTATCTTCCCGTCTATTATCCCTTTTTCTGCACCCTTACCAATGCACATCTCTTTTGCGAAAAATACATCGCCCTACGGTTAGTATTCGTTATCATTATTTATATAATACGCGTTATAATATATCTATGATAATTACCGTTGGCTTGGTTGCATTTTTTCTTAATCCTTTCATTAATGATAAACTATTCAAATGGTACATCTCCTTGTATAACGGCCATTTTTTTAAATGTAAATTTAGATGTATGTGTGGGAGTTTTCTAATCATTAAATCTAGAGAATTTATGCGAGTTGAAAGTGGGATAAGGTACGTGGTACAGAGAAGTTCTCGGTATTGGCATTTTTGTTATTATTTTTATTATAAATTAATATACTGGGAATTGAATCGGAAGAAAAAATTAAAAAATTTTGTTCTTCTTTCTACTTTTACTTTTTTTACTTGGTTTACTTTCAAATATTAATTAATTCATTCATGTTTTTGTTTTTACAAGCGAGTACAGACCCGAGGATTTTGATTGATTTCGAGTTAAATAAATACATTTTTTTTACATTTATCATTATGATTTTATTATCATCATCATTTATCATTTTTCATTGAAAAGTAACCCTCGATATGTGACTTGTACTGCGGTAAAAACATCAAAACATAAATTTGCTCCTCTAATTTTTTCTAAAAAAAAACTTCTTGCTTTTATTTTTATTTTTTTTTATTTTTCATTTCCCTGTACAACGTGCAAACTGCAGATTTAATAATTCGTCTTTCTTTCCTCTTGCACACTCATACATTTCCTTTAAATTTTTCTTTTGTTCATTCTCTCTCTCTCTCTCTCTCTCTCTCTCTCTGTCTTTCGCTGTCTCTTTCTGTCTCTCTGTCTCTCTCTGTCTCTCTCTCTTTCTCTCTCTCTCTCTCTCTCTCTCTCTATCTCTCTTCCATACGTACATTCTTACATCTTTTTATTAATATTTTCTTCTTTTTTATCGCAGGTTATAACGACATTGTGTCAATTTGCGCTTTTCATTCACAGTTACATTACTTTAATTTTTTTATTTCTTGTTCGAATGTGTAATAATCTAGCCCGCTACCGTAAATTACTTCAGAGTAGGTTTTCTCGCATTTTTATCTTTCAATTTATTTTTCTTATATTATTTACCTTTGTATAATATGTATAATATGAAACGTCATCGCTACCCCTCTGTTAGCTTAATCGATAATAACCGTAAATATAAATAGCATTTTATACTTTTTCTTATTTATTATTAATTCCTTATAATCACCATAATACGAATCATCGCATTTAATAATGATTAGCAATGATAATAATAATACAATAATAATATAATATAATATAATGATAATAATAATAATAGTAATAATAATAATAGTAATAATAATAATAATGATAATAATAATATTATAATATTAATATAATAGTAATATGTTGTTGATGATGATGATGTTGATGATGATGATGATGATGATGATGACGACGACGACGACGACGATGATGATTATGATTCAATGAGAATGATGATGATGATAATCGTCAATTTATTCATTTTTATGCGTATATAATTCCCTCGATTTTTTTAGTCTTCATTATTTAATAATTTGCTCATCGTTAAAAAAGGTTTCTTCGGGTCAAAATTTTTTCTCTTTAATTATTCATTATAATATATTAATAAAGAATTATTGTGATATTTTTTTTTTTGATTAGTCAATTTTTTCTTTTTGCATTATTTTTTATTTTTTTATTTTTTTTTTTTTTTTTTTTATACAATTAGTAAAAACAACGTACCCTTGTGAGACCATTTTTCTAACGATTCTTAGTAGCATCAATTTTCTAAGTATCTCTTTATGAAAAATAATGATAAATATAAATGGCATAGTTAATGCTCGCTTTCTAATCTAAAAAATTTTTTTTTCATTATTTTCTTTAATAATTTTGTTTTTATGACTGCATTTCACTCTACAACTTATTCTTGGCGACACGCTGAATCGCGTACAATAAGTTTTATTATTATTATGTTTATTTTAATAATAAAGCAAGCAAATTTCTTCTGAAAATTTATATTGCCATTCATAGGATCATCGTAAAAGGAATTTAGCGATGCCAAAGAAATTTTTTTGGCTAAATAAATAAAATAGTTGTTTTTCGCATTAAAATCGCTCAGTCGGTTGTTGTTTAACAATATAAATTAATTACATAACATTTTTATTTACTCATAATACACGGAAGAGAAAATATTTTTTGTCGAATCAACAGCACTTATTAAAGCATCAAAATATTGTGAATTCGACAAAAATGGTTGTATGTACAAAAGTAATTATTTTGCACATTAATCTAACAATTATGGTTTAACAATTTTCATGTATATTTCTTTCGTTAGTGATCAATGATAAGCCATTCGTATTTATCGTTAAAATTGAACTAATTTTTCCGATAGAAAAGTATTATTTATCGAACCAATAAAATTTTTTGAACGTACGACCTGTCGGCATAATTCGGAAATTTTTCGATAATGTATACAAAAAATGGTACATCGTTAAAAAATAATCGTGTTATCTTGTAGAAAACAAGCAAAAGTTACGTTATAATCTAATTGAAAGAGCGACCCCCTCACTATTTTACATACACTTTTGGTTAAATGTACGCTCGTGACTACAATAGTGATAAAAAGAAAACGCCCGCAAAATTGTGACTCTCATTTTTGTGTGCGCCATTCCTAAGTAGTACATCGCCCCCCACGCCACACACTGATATGCTAAGATCTCAACCGCCCATTTTCCCCGTCCCGTTGATTTTTCTTCACGGTTTTCCACATCGCTCGACCAACTGCTCAACTGTTTAACAATTTTCCTTTCGATCTGTGGTACTTTTCCATCGATTATCAAACGAGTTACAAAATTTGTTTGTCTTGGTTATATTGGATTGTCTTTGATTATATTTGATTCACTCTAAAGTGCGAATTGTATTACTTCATCGCATGCTACAGTGTAGTTGATGGTAATAAACATAATGATGCTTAAAATGCAGAAAATAAATGTGACACTTTTTTTTATCCGTTAAGAATCGTGAAAGTTTCACTTGTAGCGATATTCGATTAATAATACAATATGGAGTAAAAATCCACCTCATTATGATATCATCTGATGATCTACTCAGCCAAATCCAAAATAATATCGTTATTTTTCATCCTGTTAGCAATTGCGTATAAACAGTTGACCTCACCCCTCGACGGCTGATAGTGTAACTCTCTCGATTATAACGACAGCCTGTCTTTCCATCCTTCCTCACCCCTCCTCCGTAAATGCACCCCTAATCATTTCTTGTGCACATCTCATCCACAGTTATACTAATGTTATCCATATAATTTTTTATTTCTGTTATGTATAATATAATATATTTTTATAGTACCTCATAGTAAGATATAATTTTAAATAATCAATGAATGAATTTTTTACTTCCACTTTCATCACTTTTATCGTTATTAAAGATTAATACTGTTTTTCTTATAATAAATAAGTGTATATATAATATATAATTTTTTTTCTGTTCAAATTATTTTTTACTTTTATCGTTTATTTCAATTCACGATCATCGCGTACGCCTGGCATTTTCCGCATCCTCACGATTTCTTATTACCTGGCGATTTTATATTCCACTTCACCTTTCTTTAATTGTTTATACTTAATTAACCATCGGTTGAAATCGTTGAAACGTTTTACAGAAGAATTATAATAATAACTTCAATTTTTATTATGACCGTAAGCCTTCTTTTTGCAGCTACAAATACATCTTTTGACTGCCGTAATATTTATCTGCACTACTTATTTGCATTCGATGAAGAACGCAGAGCATTCCCATTAAATTCCATTATGACTATTATAATTATACTCGAAATAAATAATTTTTAAATCTAAAGCTTTACGAGTTTTTATTAAGATTATTTGATGGATGAATTACAGGTCCTAAATTACAGGTAGGGTACTTAACAAATAAGTTAATAGCACGAGACTTGATAGCTTTGGTATTAGGATCATTATTATGAGTGACTAATTGCAATAGCTGCGCGAAGTATGACACCTTTTCACATTTAGCAATCGATGAATGATAAATTTATAAATAATTAGAAAAATATTGCACGGTGAAAATTTGAATGCGTATTCGTAATAAATGAGCAACAATGTACACAAACTATACACAATATGTTGCTAATTGGTCAGACGATGTTTTATTCAATATCATTAACATTAAATATATTAAAAACATAGCGAAACAAATGAATTAAATTAACAACAGGCATTGCAACATCGTCCCACACGCAGTACGATTGTTTTTTCACGATTATTTTGTTTTAATTAATTTAATTATTTTCCTTTTCTTTTTTTCTCATACCAAATACATTTCACCCTTAAATAAGACGTTTCTGTTATGCTTGAGTCGACATACGCACGAATTTCCTTGATTCCCGGATTGAAACTGAGGTCATTTTTTATTGTTATTTCTTCAAACTATATTATTTTAAGCCAATTTAGTTGGAAAAAATTGCACTGCATCGATACTTTTTTAATAAATTATTTTTCGTAAATATTACTTGCAATAAAAATGTGCATTCACTGTTGAATAAATCAAATTAATCAAAAATCTCTTTCGATATAATAAAACTTTATATAATAAAAATGTATATCCTAATCTTTGTTTAATAATTTATAATACACTAAAATTGACTCTTGAAAAACTACAGATATTAATAATTAATTGAAACATACACGTATATTAAATTTTTATAAATAATTGGAATAATCGATTCTCACGCCTAACTGCAATTTAATTATTTGAAAAAATTCATTTTGCTCTTATTTTATCATTACTCGTTAAAATTAGAATTTAATGCTCCAATCAATTATCCTCTTTTGCAAACCGGAAATCGCAAATGAAATTGCGCCTTTCATCAGAGTTTGATTATACTACGCAACATTTGTGACCTCGAGCGATTCAATAAAAATAAATAGAAAGAAAAATGAAGACACCCGAGGCCGTAAGTTTAAAAATTTATTGTGTGTCACTTTTGAAATCAACAATAAGACTGATTTCGATATAATGATTAAATTTATTTCTTTTTCTTTCATTCACACATTCTCACTCTCTCTCTTTCTCACTTTCTCTCACTTTCTCTCTCTTTCTTTCTCTCTTATTTATTTTGTCTTGCTTGATCATTTTCTTCTTGTTTCTCTCGAAGGCTTTTTTCATAGTTACCCTTACTTTTTCACGCTTATTATAACGCGTATGTCTAAAATTTAATATGCATATATACACATACGTGTATACTGTATGTATAAACACGCATATACAAAAGTACACGTTAACACACCCATACGCATACATACACATGTATATGTATATGTATATATGCATATGTATACATACACATGTATATGTATATGTATATATGCATATGTATACCTACACATGTATATGTATATGTATATATGCATATGTATATACATGTATGTATACGTAAAAATGTACAGATTAGGTATAGTCGTATGGTCAATTCTGCTTTCCTTATAAATTTGCGCAATTGCACAAACAATGTTTATCATGCGACGAGGATATTATATTATTAATTATAATGACTATTATAGTAAATGATTTTTTTTTTTTTTTTAAATTCATTACATATATGTCAGGAAGGACTTGCGTTTACATAGTGAAGTGTCAGAAATATATTAAAAATAAACTTTTGATTTTTCAATTTTATGTAAATAATGTTACGTTTTGATCAATTTTACCATATTTTTTTTCTAATGTTCTGTTAAAACTGTCGATAAAATGTCATTTTCGAATAAAATGATCGAATTTCCTTATTGGATCGACTTGATAAGAAGTTTGTGTAATTGGAGAAATTCAATCAAGGATTTATGTGATTGCGTAAAATATATTAGTTGGTTGATAAATTTATGACTCGATTAAAGCAATAGATTTGTAACTAAAGTGAGATATTCGAATGATAAAATGATGTGTCAAGTATTGATTGTGAAAGTGTAATTTTATTTTGTGATGATTAAAAATTAATTCATAAATCAAGCAATGATCAAAAGTATTTTAAGCTTTACAAGTCCACAATAAAATATAATTTTTCCATATTATTAGTTCCATTTTTGTAAACTTTAATTTTGTATTTATTAAAAAGTTATACAAGTCACTCAACAATCGTTAAAAAAGAAAAGAAAAAAATCTTTTTACAGTACTTAAAAAAAATGTCATTATTGCAACTGCCAATTCACTTTAACGAGGATTGAAAATTGATAACGTCATTTAATAATTGTAAATGAGTAACGTTTAGGAAATCGTTTTACCATATGTAACGAATAAAAAAATCTCATAGAAATAATTGTTCGATGAATAAAAATAATTAATAATCTATAATTCGGTATCATTCGTAATTATATTTTTTATTGTCGAAAAACCAAGTGTCGCCCTACCTAAAGCATAAATACATTATTTTTAAGTGTAGGTGTATTTGCACACATAAAAGGATAAACGAATGAACAAATGATTAAACTGAGATATTGATTTAATTGTCATCCAACTTTTTTTTTCCCCCCGGATTTCATCTGATATTCCGATTTCACTGAGTAGATTTGTTTAACGCAAGAGAAAGTAATCGCTCGTTTATTTTTTTTTTTTTTTTTTGCCTTCTCGCTACTGCAAAAAGAGCATTAAGATCGATAAATCAAATAGAGTACTCAAAGAACATTGGTAAATGTTGCTGCGACGCTCGAAGTAGTGCCTTGGATTTACTTTAGTGATTTTCCCTCAAGCTTTTAGCAATTTTCACAAAGCTGCAACGAATAACTCGACTGGTAGATTTAATTAAAATTTCAAAATGTGCAATAACTAGTTAACCGACTTTAAACAACATTTATCTATGGGATTTCCAATGAATCACGTTTATATTTTCATCGCGAGTAAGTAATTCAATAAGCTTGCCAATATCTCGAAAATTCAACAATTACAATACAGAGATAACATGAAAATACGTTTGTCATTCCATTAAAAGAGTCGATAAAACTCCACGGGGGCTCTCGACTAATTTAAAATTCAAGACTGCCCCCATCCCTCCACCCGGTGCCCCGCAAGCCAAAATTTCTTCGACTCGCTCTTTATCTCTTTTCCACCCTTTGGGAGTCTCGATGCGGAATTGCATCGTCGAATGTAATCCGCGAGTGTTTGCCACATGAAAGAGCCACTTGTTAACCAACTGTTGCATCGGCCCGCAAGCCCGCTTATAAATTATATGGCGAGCTCTTTTTGCCTTTTCACTCTCCTCTGTTTGCTCTTCCTCGAGCGACAGACAGTTAAATGAGGAAACTCGTGATTTTTTATTCATCCCTCGCATTATTTTTATTGTTTCCATCCCCTAGGAAAAACGTGGGTCGCGTGCTTTGTCGGTGCTTTACTTGAATCATGCGAGGCTGCTTTCGGGAATGCGCGTGTTGGGTCGGTACGAGGTCTGTTTTTTTTTTTGTTTTTTTTTTTCTTTCTTATCTTTTTTTCTTTTGCTTTGAATGAATTCGAAAATGTGCTGCCGGTGTGAAAAGTGCGGGATGTTCGAATGACGCCGTAACTCGAATGAGATAATAATGAGGCGGGTGAAAAATTAAAGGGTTTCGGGCTCGTTGAAAAACAATTCAAGAGTTCGTTTAAAACATTTTAAACACATGATTCGAGAGGGCTTCTGCTGTTTGTGGATCGCGATGACGATGTTCCTTATCGATATATAATTCTATGCTTAGATTTTTGTTTCTTAATTTCTCTTATCGTTTTCGGCTGAGCCGAGCCACCCACGCCCGCATTTAAATTTAGATAAATATTATAATTAATTTTAGAGTTCACTTTCAATTCATTATTTTATAATCATCAATCTTACGTGCTAGGTTTGAATTAAGTTTAAAAACTTCTTTGGCGACTAATTATTTAAAATATGTTTTGTTTAATATATTTTTCTCGTTTTAGCGGTCCTAGTAAATATATTATGTATATTTATATATTTATATTATTTATAATAATCTTTACCGTTAATTTTTGTCATTATTGTTAATGTTAAAGAATATTTTTAATGTTATTAAACTACTGTTACTTTACTCGTACGTTTCGATTTATAATATATAATATATTTTCATATGCACGATATTTCCCCTTTACACGGATCCGAGACCGATAATATATTTACCAACAATATATCTGCTCTTTTTTCATTAAGTCTCGTCTTATATATACCTGCATATATGTGTTGCGTGTTCAGGCGCACATCCGTCCCGTGTGTGTGTGCAAGCGCGTGAATTTAGGATTCTCTTCATTTATGTATATAATATAAGTGTTTCTACATTATTCTGAAGCTTACGCACCGGTAATCAGTTGCATAAGTCATATAATTTATTATATATCGTCGTCTATCCTTAAACCGAATTCGTTCTTACTTATTCCTTGAATAATTTTCTTGTTAAATTACGTTCATATAGGTGGCTCGCTATACAAAATTAGCTATGTGAAATTTATTTTTTCCTTTTAGTACATGCTCGGGCTTATTTTTTTCCTTATCCTTTATTACATTGTCCCGACGTGATTTTTTAGTTCATCGCGCGCTTTACAAAAGCGATTTTTTTCCGCCAGTTTGCCACGTACTTTTATCATTGCAAGAGATAAATTTTATAATATCTCCAATGAATGCTTCAGTGTGGACTGCTCGTGTAAGATATTTAATCGTAACAAAACTGTGTGCGAGTTATATACAGGTTCTTATAAGCAGTACAATTTTTTTTTTCTTTCTTTCTTTCTTTCTTTCTTTCTTTTTTCTTTTTTTTCTTTTTTTTAAAATTTGTAATTTACTTTGTAAATAAATATATTATTATTAATATTATTATTATTATTATTATTATTATTGTTGTTGCTGTTGTTGTTGTTGTTGTTGTTGTTGTTGTTGAAGTAGCAGTAGTAGTAGTGGTAGTAGCAATAGCAGTAATAGTAGTTGTTAATTTTTTATTATTGTTGTTCTTGCTGTTCTTGTTACTGTTGTTCTTGTTGTTGTTGTTGTTTTTTACATTTAAATATTTTTTCTTAGGTCGAAAATTTACATAAAAAATTCTTTCAGCATACGAGACTTATGGACGAAAAAAATCCGCTTCAGTTCTTCTTTTCGCAAACTATTATCATGCTCGAAAAACGAATGCTAAGTACAATGGCTTTATTTTTTTTCTTTTTTTTCTTTTTTTTTTACAACTTATATTAATTTTAATGTTATAGCATTAATACAAGCTGCATTATCTAGATTGCCATTTAAAAAGAGCTTGGATTTATTACGCTTTAGGTGTATTAAAATTTTAATTTTCTTCTAAGATAACTAAAAGCGCGTCGATTAAGAATGAAAATTGTCTGATTTTTTCAGTTCCACCTTTGTTTTTTTTTTTGTTTATTTCAGGTAATTCGGGTAAAGTATCTGTACATAGTCACGGTTGTCGACTACCTCTTGTTGTTGGTTCCTCGATTTCCGAAACTTTTTTTTTTAACAAATCCATTAATCTTTCTTGCGCTGTTGCAAATTGAAATTAAAAAGACGATTTTTTTGGTTTTTTTTTTTAATAACTTGCTTCTCATTTTTCCACGATGTAGTAAGCCCAATTCCTGTTTCTATTTTATTCGAGCATTATTGGGAAATATTGTATTTAAATGCATTTTTATTGAGTTTTAGTTTTTTTTTTTTTTTATCAATGAAATTATTAATCAAAGATATTTCTGAAAAATTCTCGTGAGATTAATGTGAGTTTTAGGTATAATATAGAAGATATAATATTTAGTTATAAGAATATGTTCATTTTGGATTAAAAAATGGCAAGATAAAAATAGATTTGCGACCAAATTGACTTCAACTTTACAACCATATTTTAAATAAAATATCACTTTGTGATAACAAGATCAGTGTTCTCAGATGAGAAGTTTAGAAAACATTGATAATTATATAGTGACTGTGGGTTTAAATTATTAGCTCAGTTTAGTGGTAAATGTGGCTTTACGAACTCTTATATTTACCTTCAAGCATTTTGCAGCATTTACACAATTCTTATACATTAAATTACTGCCCTACATGTGAAATGTAAAATGGAAAACTAAATAAGAAGAGTTGTAAAAGTAATGCACGAATAATTCAACGGCATAAATATAGAGTAGGCATAGTAAAGCGTCATCGAGAAAGTCAAAATTGGTCCCGGATATTGATCGTACGAATGGCCGGGTGAGTTGAAAAAAAAAGCATTAGGAAAGAACGAATTTACTTATTTGCCAATAAATAATGAATTACAGTTTTCAAAGCTCAGGAGATATGTAATTTCCCTTATGGTTAGCGAGTTTTAGCGAGGAATCGCATTCGACAACTGCTATTCAAAGATTCAGTCACATAACTTTGTTATTTCAATATCAGCTGAACAAAACTAATCAAAGATTTTTAATTTTTTATTTAATCGCAAAGCTTTATGAGCGGTATGACATTTTATTATTTATCATTATATGCGAATAGTTTACCATCATGATGTTCACTAAGATAATACGTTAATTTCCCTATCAAATTAAAATTCGAATAAATACACATCGGCTAGCTTTACATTTATTTTTATGAAGTATTGTAATTATTCATTTGTTACTGGCCTTTATCCCACCCTATTAATAACTTCATTAGCCGTGATAGACTTTTAATTTTTCTAACAAAAACTACACGTAAGATTGACGGCTTACACGAAAGCTATGACGTTTAAAAAGCGACATCATTAGAGTAGTTAAAATTTTGGGTATATACATTTGAATTTTCAATTTTCTTACATAATTGTGTTCTGAAAATATTTTTCGCTTTTAAATCTAATTTTCTACAAATTCATTGTTATTTTTATCAAATTTGTTAAAATTTAATTTAATTTATATAATCTTTATAAATAATAAAATATAGCGTGTTAACTAATTCATAGGAATGTTGGAATCAGAGCAGCTTATACATTTGTAGCACACGTAAAGCGAAGAAAATTTTCAGTATAGCTTGAAAATGTAGTATGAAATGAAAATTCGAGATCGGTTGAAAGCTGCATGAAATTTATTTGGCATATTAAATGAATCTTTGAGTTAATTTTAAGTAATTCTATATAGATAAGAAGGTACCGCGGTTTTTTCTTACGCTATTTTTTTTCCTTTTTTAATTCTTTTTTTGGTACACAATGATGCTAGGAGCAAATATTCGTTAAATGCTTCTGATTCTAGATAAATGAAACTGATTTATTTAAATTTTAACAATTTCATAATTTATAGAGCACGAAACTATCGGCAAAATATATTTAGGGGAATTTCATTTAAATGAAATTCGTTTTTCAATATTCATTTTTTATAATAAATGCATAGGTAGCCTTAATTGATGGTCAATAAAATGCCGCAGACGTTTTTCAGCATCGTAAAGTTTGTTTAAAAAAAAAAAAAATGAAGAAGACGATGATTTTTCTTCATTTTATCATTTTATCATTTTATCATTTTCGTTATTTTCGTTATTAAGCTTTTATATTCCTTATTTTTTCCTCTACTTGTTTATATTATGCATTATGCAAATAATTGCAAAAAACATACCCTGTTTCCTAGAATTATCGAAGCTCATCGATACGTGATGATGTGCCGTGAGTTTTTTTTTTATTTATTTTAAAATTTATTTTTTTCTTCGATATTTTAACTACACTTACATTATTCTTTTCTCTACTTTGTTCAATTTTAGTCGTATTACATTGCTAAACCAATTCAATTATTTCGTCGGATTTCTTTACAGACCGATGTATTTTTATTGTTTGTGTGAAGAAAGTCGAACAATTTTACTAGCAATTTTTGTCTTTTCTTCCCTCACCATTTATTAAGTACATGTATGAAGTGTAGATGTGAGGAGTACGTGCGTGGGAATCAAATGCTTTCAAGTAAATTGAATGGATTAATGCATTTTTGGAATTTCTATCCACTATAGACTGTTTCAACTCAATCGTTTGAACTGTTTTGGTCTAAGAATTACACAGATTACTATTACTTGGATATATTTCTAAGTGAATTATTTGGCTAACACATTTAAATACAGGAATCAGGATTTTTTACATTTTTTACTATTGTCATTAGTTTGAATGTAGCACCTTGAAAAAAGCTTCTGTTTTGGTCTAAGCTGTTACCGTACCTGACCTAAGTTTACAAAACAATTGGCTAATCAATAATTATTCGTTTTTTTTTTTTTAAAGTTTACTCGTCAAAACCGTTCTCAAAAACTAACTATTCGTTTGTTTTGCGTACAACGTATAACGTAATTTCAAATTTGATAATTCCTTGGAATCAAGTAATTAAAATTTCCAATTTTCGCCCCCTTGCACGTAGATATTGGACATAAAATTTATATCAATGTAGAGTATCTCTTGATACTATTCAATCTTTAAACCACAAGTAAAGAAAAAAAAGGTAACTGATGTTTTATGTAAATATTGTTTTCTTTATCTACTTTCAGTTCATATATATTCTAATAGTCATTCTGTCAAATGCACAACAAATTCTTTTGTTCATGACAGTTCTAATTTCACACAAACGAAGAATTTTTTTAACCAATGCAATAATCATTGCAATGTAAATTTTTTTTTCGATTTTTATATTTTATACTAATGAATATTCCGTATGTTTTATTCATTTTTATTTATTCTCTAAACTATTAAGCCTAGAGTTTCCTTCCTTTTATCTTAAGCTGACAAAATCGAAGCTTTATGGTTTTGGGTTATTTCTTTTCATTGTTTTATACAGTACATATATTAGTAGAGTATTTACTTCGGTTTGTTGAAACCTCAGGAAAAGCGTTAACGCGTACGTACGTGTAACAACGATTTTTGGGTCATTAGAAAATAATAATTTATTTGTTTTTTTAAAAGACGGATGACAGTCTTATATCCCTTCACTTTTCCCATTACAAAAAAATATTGTAAACTTAAAGATCTTTTAATTCGATTTCAGTTTTTTTTTTTTTTTTATATTTACACTGTTTTTTCTTTTTCTATAAATAATATTGATCTTGAATATGAGAATGATTATTGTATTTATTCATACCGTTTTGAGTCTTTTATAAAAGGAAATATATATTTTTTCAAAGCAATATTGCTTTTTCTGGTAAAAACAGCCTAAGGTGGATATTTTATGGGATTTCGTGGTATGTATAAGTATAATTATGCATTTATAATTTTTCAATGTATCTAACGTTAGAGCTTACGATATCAGAATACAGAACACCGATGTACTTTTACGGCAACGTTATGCGCATCATCGTGTCATGTAAAAATAAATTTAAAGCTGATCCTCGTGAATTATTATTATTTTTTTTTATCTTGTTAAACTATTTTTTTCTTTTTTCTTTCTTCACCGTTATTTTTTACTTCTCACTTAAAGCGCTTACAGTACTTTTTTTATTCTCTTAAGTCGATTTACTGTGTCTATGTTTCTGCTTATTTATTTAACTCTTTCACATTCACATATTTTTTTTTTTATTTACGCACTCGTTCTTATTTACTCTCGCGAACTTACATTATCATATACCAAGAATGCACGCTATTCGATTGTAGCAAAACGTTTTTTGAATAAAATAGTTGTATTGTTTACTTTTGTCTTTTTTTTTCTCTACCTTCTTCCATAAACCCATACCAAAGCTTACCTTACATAATTTATTGTAATATTTATTTATTTATTTTTTTTTGTTTATTTTGTTCATAATGTAAGTTGTGGTATGCATTTGTTTTCATCTTGTTGCATTAAACGGCAATTTGGTATTATACACACATATATACACTTGTGTATGCGTACGTGCGTGGGTGCGGGTCATACATGTTTGCACGCACGCAAGCGCGCACGCACGCACTCACATTAAAAATGTATGTTATTAATTATTTATGCTTTTATTTTTACTTTATTTTTATTTTAATTTAAAAAGCTTATATTGTAATGATATTGTTGATTGGTGCTCGAGGAGTTACCCCCGAACCCAATCTTTATGATGTGTTGTGATGCTCTTTACGCGTGTGTATTTTACCAATCGAAATAACTTCACCATGTGGAAATCTAATATGAAATATATATTTGATTTAAGGGTTGTCGGCTACTTTACGGCTCACATTTACATTTTAATAGTGACAAATCAATAAGTATTGATACAGATCGATTGACATCGTCGGATTCGAATGAAAGTTGCTGTTAATTGTTGATAGATATGGGATTTTTATTTCCATACGGAATAGTTAGATCGATTGATTTTTTTTTTCCTGAACCACCTCTTTTAGTTTCATTATGTCACTTTCACAGGAGCTCGTTGACGTGTCTAGTTAATTTCTGCTTTTAGTTTTTAAAAAGCAATGGAGAAACCACTAGAAGATTTTAGAAAATTATTTGAGCAAATAAATTAATCGTGTGGATTTGGTCGATATTTTTATTGTATCTTTCCATTACATTTTTCCCATTTTAGTTTATCGTTTTTTCATGTAAATTTATGCTCAAAATTTCGTAACATTTTTTCCAACAATATTTTCCTGTAATTGGCAGCCAAAGCAATTATTAATTAATCTATACCGAATTACATATTGACTAATATATGCATACCTTGATTAAAAATAATTAAATAATTATTTATTAATATTAAGATAATTATAATAATTTATAAATTATACTATTTTTTTATAATAGGATAATAATTTTTTTCTCTCAATATTTTACATTCCCTTATTATTTCACAATAATTATCATTCAAAATTTAATTTACCGCTATTTTAAACTAAAAATACTATATCTGTAGATGATTTGTCGCATTTTGGCTACCGCAAAGCCATTTATTTATTTCTATGCTCCAATTCTCAAATTATACTGCTTCACTAAATCTCACTCCTGATAAAAATTTCGATTTTGCTTCATGAGTTCATTTTGTTAGAGGAAGCAGAAAATCACTGATATTATCAGCTCAATTCAGCGCTGAGTTTTTGACTGCTTTTCCTCTTATCTCGATCTCCACTGTGTTACCTTTCTTTTCAATCGAAAGTTTTTAACATAATTTACACATATTGCACTCATTTTGCTTATTTAACGTATTATAAACATTTATAAACAAAAATTACAAGTAAATGGCTTACCCAAAAATTTCGTTCATATAATTTTAAAATTCAGCAGATTTTTTCGTTAAAAAATTTAAACGACATTTTACACATTGTATTACACATTATTTTCTGAATCTCAATTACAGATTTATTTACTAATGTATTTATTATGAATTTCTCTACTTATCGCGAAACGAAAGCTTTTATATTTTTAATAATAATAATGACCCTCTTTTGTGGAAAATTACTACTCATTACGGATATAAAAAAGGCTAATATTTTTGTTTGAATAATTGTAATTTTGATACTATATAATTGATATAATAATATCTGTCATCGAACATTTCTATAAACTTTATTTTTAGAAAAATGTTTAATGAAAAATGCTATTATTTATTTATAATTTTATTTACAACCTTTAGTATCATTTTCGTTTTTTCAACAATAGAGTCATAATCATTCATTGAAAACAACTTTTTAAAAGACTAATTTGGTTGTAAAGAATTTAAGTATCATTGTTATAAGAGTGATCGAGTAATTTAAATTTAATACAAAATTTAATTATATAGAATATAATTTTAATAAAATAATTTTAAATCTAAAAAATCTAGTTGTTTTTTTTTTTTGTAATTTTTTAAATCTTTTCTTTCGTAACCAAAAATTTGACATTATATAGAAAGTTAGTTTTTTTGTTTTGTGTAACAGTAAACGTTATTGCATATTTTTTAATTAATAGGATATTAAGAAAACATTTAATTGAGCGATTATTTTTAATTAATTATTAATTATTTATATTTAATTAAATTTTGTATAATTGGTACTTTAAGATAAAGTTTATTTATGAAAAAATTCAATTTTACTAAAAAATTTCTGATAAGTAAAACTTTTGACGAAAATAGGCAGTCATATTTAATTCGATAAAATAATAGGAAAATGGACTTCAAGTCTAGTCAGATTCAAATTACTCCGTTACCGTATAATTAGAGAGCAAAATTTCCATTTTCAGAAATTAAGAATACAATTAATTATCAGGAGGGTTTCATAAAATATCTCTATTCCTTGTGTAATATCCTTGCATAAGAATAAACAAAAGAAAACATCATTTTGTCGTGTACTTTCATTGCTGTTTTTTTTTGTTTATTACCGTTGCGTATTTCTTTCGTTTCAGTTATTATCGATTCTATTTCATTTACTCAAGGTCTCATTAAGCGATTCATAAAAATTCAAGTTGCGCAGCGCGTTCACGCTCACCTTTATTATTATTATTATTATATAGTGTAAAATGTGTATATGCGTAGCGTATTTTGTGTTTTTTAAAATTTATTTTCGCCAAACATCAAATTTTTGAATAGTAATTTAAGTTAGACGCTCATATTTCGAGTCAACTCGAGAATAGTGTGCACGTACTTTCGATTTAACTTTTTTCCTTTTTATAATTACTTTGAAAAAAAATATCGTTTGGATTCGACAGTGTGCTTTATTACTATAGATACATTATCGATCAAGACGTATTTTTTGCGAAAATAATTATTATCCATAAATTTTATAGTAATTACGAACATTGATTAGAAAAATAAGTTTTTTACAATATATTTTTTAAATTACACTTTTTTACAGACACTTGCAAGCTATAAGCACTGTAATTATATTTATGTATTTGAATTATTTAAAATTATATAATATTATCAAGATATTTGATATACTATTCTTAAAAGAGATTTTTAAAAAGTTGATTGTATAAAAGAAATGTCGGCTTTGATAGAAAAAATCTAAAGAATATCTTAAAATTTATATTTATGCTTATTAGGCGAATCTAAACGATATTATTTGTCACAGATCGAATAAATACTGCAAAAATAAAAATCGTGTACGGGATTCTCGATCTCACAGATTGAAAACTCGCGTCGGCAAACAATTGGCGAACAAAATATCACTTATTTATTCCTCACACTTCATCTATCTTTTTATTTTTGCTTTACTTTCTCTCTTTTTCACAAATTAATAAATTTATTAACTTGAATTTATCTAGGTAGAATAATTTACTAAGTCGCCAGTTAGCAATTCAGGATCAATGTATCATTATTATTTTTATATATTTATAATATATATGTGTCTTTCAGTAATAATTATAATAATTGCCATAATAATAATCATAGTAATAATATTAATAATTGGTACTTTTGTTGATTCTCCACACGAACTCATTTTCTATCCATATATAACTTTCAGCTAAAATTTATGATTAAATATTTTTTCTTGTCTCGTGACAGCTAATCCATCTCGTCGAAGAAAGAAGAAATGTATTTGAGTTTGAGTCGCACATCTTGAACCACTTCGCTTCCTACCGTAAACCTAAGTTTTTTGCTTCATCATCGAGCGATACGTGCCTCAACATTTTTATATAGATTTTTATTTTTTGTTTCCTAATCTCCGTTTTTTGCATAATGATTATCCACTTATCCTTTTTATGTACTCGAGCATAATTTTTTGTTTTTGCGTTCGACGCATTGTAATAAAATAGCGTAACTGCAGGCTTAAGATAACTATTTGCTTTTTATACATTTTATACCAATTCCTTTTCTTTATTTTCTTTTATTTGTAGTTGATTCAAGCATGAGAACAGTTTTCACGTAGACAAACAATTGTGCATCCCTCGTTGACCTTCCTGTCCTCGTAATTTGTACCAGAATCTATAAGGTTTCTGAATTTCCTTTAAATATCATGTCTGATTTAATAGTTTTAAATCTATTTCATTAAATTTAAGTGATTTGTAACTTATTTGTAATTCTGAAAATAGTTAGAAACACATCAACAGTTGATCAATGGCTTTCATAAATAAATTTAATATGATTGTCAAATCACACTCAATGTTGTTTGAGGTTGATCTTTGATCTTTCAAAGCAAACGTTCAAAATATAATTGATTCTTGGTAATATTCACCAGCAAATTAATTCGAATGGTGTACAAGTTAAGAAATTTAAAGATACATTTTTCAATTCATTCTTAATCAAAGCATAAAAAAGCTTCGAAAAAATTCGTCAAGTTTTATTAAGAGCAAAAAAAAATATATTTCTTTTTTCGTATCACATATAAGTTTCAGAATATTCGTAACCTAGATTTAGTGCATTCAACAAGTACAATGGGCTGCAATCCCGCGAATAACAAAAGCCCGTTTATAAAAAAATTCACGATTATAGTATAAAACTCTAGTGAAGGGCTAATTGTAGTTCGTAGCTATTTAGAATTCCATCAAATGAATTATTACATACTTGACAACTCAATGCTAATCATCGAGTATGGCACATTATGGAGGAATTTTTTTTTAACTGCAATTTAAATTCATGTTTACACTCGGATCCATTGGTGACGAGAACTTCAAACCTAAGTACCATCTATCTACTGTTCCAACTTTTATATTCTTCTTTGTTTATCGATTCTTAATCACAGCCTATTTGGCATTCCGGACATCAGTGCGTTGGATTTATGCAATACGGATTTAGGATCGGAAACCAATGTCTGACACTCTCGCTCGGTATGACGAATTGCTAATATTTTCAATAAATATTTCATCATTATTGCATCAAGTATCGTGCGTAGAATTCGATTCTTAGCTTATTCATAATGAGGAAATTCAACTGTCACTAGTGGTCCATTAAGGACTAGAATTTTGAAGAATTGCCATGATTTTTTGAAAAGTAGCTTATCCTGCATCAATTTGCACTCAATTCTTCATGGCATTGTAAAATTCATAGTTGTTTTCTTTCTTATCACGACCTTGAGGAGCGTATATACACACACGCGCGCGCGCGCGCATATATATATATATATATATATGTATACACACATGCATACATACATACATTTATATTCGTGTGTGTAGTCTAAAAGTTTGGATCATAATTGAATGACTAGTTTACAATTTTGATCAATTATCTCATGGAGCACTACAAACATTCATTTTAATATCCGGTAAATACCATCATCTTCATATTCGTTTTTCGATTTACACCCACTTAATTAACGTGACTAGAATTGGCGTGACTGTTCCATTGTTATGTACTCGTTTTTTTATATTGAAATCTATTTACTACTATATATACTTTGTAACAACGTCACAGTCCCCTGTACTTAGCGACTAGCTGACAAGAAAGTATAATTTAAAATCGATTATCGATGATTAATCTAATATCTCCGACATTCGAATTAACGTTAAACGGAATATTATTTATATGTATATACGGTCGCGACTATCATTTTATTTTAGAGTTCTCTCAGTCAGTCACAATTGAACTTTATTTTGCGTGGACTTTATTTTCTCAGTCATATTTGAACCGGACTTGATAATTTATCTAACTGCCACTAGATTGCGTGCGATTATTTCTTTTAACTCGCAATCGTTTGTGCAAAAAAGATGGAAACCACTGCAATACAACCGTGAAAGATTACATCCACTTCGCTTCGATTTCTCTCTCTCTCTCTCTCTCTCTCTCTCTCTGTCTCTCTGTGATGTATACTCTTACCTTTATAGGATACAAAGCTCTCCAGGGAGTTTTTTTCTTCGCTTTAGTTATTATTTTTTTCTTATTTATACGTGACTTAAATATGTATGTACGTATGATTTTTGTGTGTATGTATACGTATATATAAATATACGTATGCATATACTTGCACGTGCCCACACATACATACATACATATCATAATATATGAATATACATATATATACAAATACCTGCATACATATTCATATACATACATATATGTATATATTTTATTGTGATTGTGTACATTTTTGTATGTGTGTATATGGGAGCATACTTTCCTTAAAATATACTTATACGACTAGATAAGTATCTTGCAGACAGTTGGATTGAGAGAAATAAGTTTTCTCTTCTTTTATACAATATTAATTAATTATTATTAAGTATTTTGACTAGAGGCGTTTCGAACGTAGAGAGCGATTTACATATTTTTTCAGCTCTGCAAACCTTTTTTTTCTTGTATCGAATTTTTTTCGTTTACAGTTTACGTTATTTAGTCTTTATTTTTTACTTGCTTTGAAGAAACTTGAAGGGACTTTCACCATCGATGCAGATGTTCAAGATGTCGTTTCACTGCTCATTTCATACCAACAAAATCTTTTTTCTTCTTCTCGTCACAACCTCTATATTTTTCTTATAACTGTAAAGAATTAACTAACTATTACACTAGATTTTTACGGATGAAAGCGTAGCAGTGGTGGTTCAAACTCTTCTTCCTTATTTTCGATCATCAAGTGGATTCACATTTTCGTGCGATATCTGCAAAGATTATATATACTTCATTAAACTAGCATTTGACGTATTAAATAAATAAATTATTACTTAAAAATTACTTGTGTTAATTTAATTATTTAATAGTAAAAAATATATATCTATTATTGCCAATGGGTCTATAATGGAACGAGTATAGGAAATTGAAGCATCAAAAACAATCAAACAATTATATTCATAATAATAAAATTTGGATTTTTAAAAGAAGCACTCAGTAAATTAACTTGAAAAATAAATTAAATTAGACTGGATGTGGAAAATAAAAGCAAGATTTATCATGTGGATGAGAAGGAGGAAAAGTGCCCAATCACATTAGAAATTTAAATAAAAAAAAAGAAGGTTGGGCCACGTACTTTGTAGGTTATAACGTAGGGCACGACCCTGCCGGCTTGTCTTGGCTAGGACGTGGGTTAGTAGGGCCTGTTGGCATCTTTGGGCCTCTTGAGTTGTACTTTTAACCGTTTCATCCCTATTTGGAAGCCATTCATCGCCTGGATTGCTGCCTGTGCGCAAGCTTGATTGTCGAAGGACACGAAACCTGAAACACATTCACAAATTTTTTTAATGCTCGCTTTCTTATATAGTAAAAAATACCCTTTCTTGTAGATTTTTCTTTGTTTTTTATCTGAAATCGGCAATTCCTTGTTCCCTTTTTCATTGCGAAAGCATTACAAGGTCAGAGCGGATTAATTTGCAATTGTAATGGACAACTGAAGCCAAAGCTTTGGCTCTCAAGACTTGTAGCTATTTAAAAAAATTAAATAATTTAAGGTTTGAGAATTTCATCAGTAGCATCAGTTCAAATAGTTACAAATTGAATCGACATTGGCTTTATAATTTATAAATATAATAATTTAATGCCTCTAGTGTATTTATTTAAATAAAAGTTGTGATAATCTATATAGTTCATAATACTGAATTAACTATTGAACAATAAAATCTTTTAAAAAGAAAAGGTTTACTTTGATATAATTAGTTTACAAAGAATAAAATAAATAAAATTCTTCTTTTTTTCTTCTCTTCTATTTTACATTATTATAATATTAGGCAATGGATATACTTCCCATCCTCTATCCTATATTATTTTTTCTTTAAATTATCGTGCTTGTTGTACGCAAAGTGCCAAGGAAATACGATAAATTATTTGTAAGCTAATATGGCATTTGATATAAAGTTATTTTTATATTTAAAATTTTTATTTGATATAATATAAAATTTGATTCGATTACAAATCATGACTGCGCTGTGCAGTTTTTATACGAATAAGAAAATTTTTACTTTGATTTAATGTAAATACCCATTTTAATTAATCGACCAGAACTGAGAATCTTGAGTATAATATAATATTCAGGATTCAAGGCATAAAATTGAAAAAATAAAAAACTTACATAAAAACTGATGTGGCTAGGCGAGGGCGTCGGGGGGGGGGCGAGAAGCGTTCGTTAGAGGAACTCAACTTAGCCGGGAGACTCGACCAAAGAAAGTTGGACTCGAGTTATGCAGAGGTAGAGACATGGAATAAAACGACAAGACAGTCCAATTTTGTGACTGGCTCCACACACACACACGCGCGCACACACGCGCGCGCGCGCACACAAAGGCCTTTCTTTGAAATTTTCCGCTGCTAACAATCTAAACGACTAATGCGTAATACTCCTAAGCATTTCCCGGACTAGAGAATATCCGATCGATGTTATACGCTCTGCAAAAAGTTTTAATAAACGTTTTCCACCAAAGTTCCGCCGCCGCAAAGGTTCAGCGATAACGAAGCACCTGATTGGCGGAAGTCGAAAAAGACCATCCCTAAAGCCAATTTCCGCCATTATCCCCCTCTGAGATCCAATTTGAGTTCGGGAACATGCCGGTGGACTACCGAAAGCCCCAAAAAGATTTCGTCTCTTCTTCTGTTTCTTCTTCTTTCTTTTTCCCGTCTTTTTATTACCAACTTTTTCCGACTCGTCCGACTTTTGCGGCATTGGCTCTGTTCTCTTTGCTTCGGTTTGAAAAATTATGAAAGGGATTACTTGTATAGTTTATAGGTAAAAGAAGGATGATCCCTATCGATTAGAATTTTGAAAGCGAACTTTGTTCAAAGTTTGCGAAGACGATATTCATCAAATTTGAAAGGTATAATTAACAAAAAATTATTTATTTTTTAATAATTCATTTTCTGATAATTTATACGGCTTTATAATATCGGAAAATACTTTGTGCATTCAAAATACCCTTAATACTCTTGTATAAATTGTTTTACCGAATACTCACTTTTACTTAGCGTCACTCACGCTGAACAAATACAATAGTCATTTAAAAATATACTTTAAGGATTTATTTCCAATGGAATAAAAAATTTATGTACCTACTTCAATATTTAAAAAAAAACATGTTTTGATCTTTTTGAATTCTACATAATATTCTTCTTAAATTGATATAAATACCTCAATTTCAAATTGTGTACTTAGGGCACAAATTTTATGTTTTATAATACATCTGATATGCATTTAAAATTATGTGTAAACAAATTTGGTTAAAGCTTAGCTTTTTAGAGAAACGGAAGAAAGCAAAATAAATGTTGGAATACGTAAATCTTTATAAAAATGTAAACTTGATGAATTATACATATTTTATATTATTTTATATAATTGTGCACTATTAATTGTACACTTATGTAAATAAAAGAAAATTTGTGTTATTGCACATGTTATTATTGAATATTTGCTCATCATTAAAACGCAAACCAATTTTTAATTAGACAATGTAACAGACTATAGTAAGCTTAGTTACGTTGGTCAAATATTTTCTTTTTATATGCAGGTATATAAAAAGAAAATAGTTCATAAGCCAATAGTTCATGTACGTTAAGTTATAAGAAAAGCAGAGTTGGTTCTATTGATCGTAGCAGTGGTAACGAGTAAATGAATGCAGTAGATTTTGAAAAATTTACGACGTACAGGCAACTTATAATTTTACATGCCAGAGTTCAGAAAAAACGGTGGATATCAGCTCAAACAGATCTTCCATTTAACTCCGTTTTTCTCTTAGAAAATAACTTTTGATCCTTTCAATTCGCCCTATGGCTATAGTGCATCGCCTATTTGGATTGCGCGGTGCTGTAATGAGATTTCCCCAGAAAAATCGGCGATTTTTCCTTATTTTCTTCGCATAAATGGAGAGGAGAAATCCACGTAAACCACCACTCTTAATCTCTGGACAATCACTAAGGGGGATAAGTCGAGGGGGTTGGAATTACGCATTTTCATTTTCACCTCGAGGGTTCTTACCAGGTACTTCGAGCCGAAAATTACTAACCTTGCGTTTTATTTATATTTTTTTATTCGAGGACAATAGTTTTGCTTTAAAGTCATGCTCGGAAATTAGTGAACGCGAATAAAATTACCGGTGAAAATCGTTTTAAGACAAGCAATGATAAATTTTAATAAAGTTCATTACAAAGAGAACTTGATTGTAAAAAAATGTAATCTGCTTTTTTATTTCCAATTCTAGAATCCTTTGTTTTTTACATTTTCAAAATCTTATTTACTTATTTCTTACTTTTTTACACTGATTTAAAATACTGTAATACTTTTACATTTGCAAAATTTATTTTTATCTACACTTTATTGAATAAAAGAATCATAAGACGGATTATTTTGATTGAATGAACTTTAATTTTAAATTGTATTTTAAATATTAATAAAAATATTTAATTATTCAGAAATTATTTTAAATAATCGTTAAAAATATTATGAATGTTTTAAAAGTTTACTTTAATAAAAATTACATTACATTCAATACGAAATTTTGATATTCATTTTAATTGATAGTTTATACATCTGTTTTCGCGGAAATACGAGCTTTATTTTACAAATTACAATTACTTCAATTAAATCATTTTTCAATAATATAAATGTTTATTTTATCTAATAAACAGACAATAAATAATAATTATTTTTAATTACCATTTATATAATATACAATAGCAATTTTGAAATGCAAAATGATTAAAAAAATTAATAATATTAATTTTAATTAATGTAATATGACATTAATTAATATTTTATGATATGATATTAATTTTTTACTTTAACAAATTGTATTAATTTAATAATTTCACTGAATGTTACTTTGGTTCTATTTATTAGAAGTTTTTTAAAAAATCGATAATTTATCATAATATTATCGATAGCTTATAATTTATAGAGTTCTTTATGTTTCATACCATTTATGAATTTTTTTACATATTCATATTTTTATCTTTAATGTATATTTTCTCTTTCTTACCGTTTTTTCAAAAAAGAATCAACAGTAGCAATCAATAATAAGTTTAGATAAGTAGAAGTTGTATAATTTCTGCAAGAAAAAAATTATAGAAATATATATGTAATTGTAACTTTTATTCAACTCAAAACTTTATTAAAGTTATATCATAGATATAAAATCAGTCGATCAAGTTAACGAATGGGTCAAGAATTAAAAACATCAAAAATTCTATTTGAATTGAATATTATAGGAATTAAATATAATGTATAGTTCTTTTATTAATAATGAAATATTTTTTCATAAAGAAATGCAATAAAAGAAAGACTAGGGGATTCAATTTTAAGTTCCCGTCTTATTATTTATCGATAACTCATCTAATTTTTATGTAGCTTAAATGCATTTCTGATTTTTAATGTGTAATAAATCAATAAACGTTAGATATATGCAGTGAAAATTTATTCAGTGATAATTTTCATTTCACATTTAACTTTCATTTTTTCATGAGTTATATCACTGCCTTACATGTACATGTCTTTTAAAAAATTAATTTATAACTATGGATCAGTGCAAAACGTAAAATTTAATCTACTCATTATAATTACTTACTAACACTGGCGGATATAATATTAATTAAAGAGATACTATTTTTTTAATTATTTTTTTTTCGTGTCCTTTTTTCTTTCGGTCACTTACAAAGAACTTCCCTTATTTGTCCTTTTTCAGGTTTTAGGTTTAGAAGAGCTTCGATTATTTTTTATTTATTATCTTTTTTTTGGTTAGTTTCATTATTCAACTAATATCAAATGTGAAATTTTGGAAATAAGTTGAATAATAAATAAAAATAACTGTAAAGCAATATTAAATTTATCAATGTTTAATAGCATCACTTATAAAATACAAAATTGAAATATTGGAAAGATATTTTTGAAGAACGAGTAAAGCGTACGAGTAAAAACTTCGGGAATTTCCAAAAAATTTCCAAAATTTAAAAATTATTTAAATATAAAAGCTACATATAACTCTATACTTTAAAAATTTTACAATATGAAGTCTTTACACAAATATTTCTCTTAGATTTATGTTCATATATAATGAAATATTTATTAAATCATGATTTAGATTTTAAAGA
Source organism: Eupristina koningsbergeri (assembly GCA_018907245.1). NCBI lineage: Eukaryota > Metazoa > Arthropoda > Insecta > Hymenoptera > Agaonidae > Eupristina > Eupristina koningsbergeri. The sequence goes on along the minus strand of JACCHV010002892.1, from coordinate 789,792 downwards.
ATAAAATAAAACCATAAATTTTTTATTTATATATTTATAAATAATTTTTGTATTTAATAAATTTTTTGTAGTGACCCGTAATTAAATCCATTATTTTATAATTCATAGAATTTAATTATTTTAAATATTTAACAATTTTCAATAGATTGTTTCTTCCAATATTTGTAAGGATATTTTATTTATAATTTTTTGTATTTTATAAGTATAAAAAATTTTAAAGTCAAATAAGCTTTAAAAATTTAATCTTTTATGTTCTTTGTATAATTGTAAAACCGATATAAAATTTATTATCTAAAATATTATTTTGATTTTTAAATATAAAAGTAAAAAATTCTCTATACAATGCATCGATTATATAAACTTTGTATTAATGAATCTTGAAATAATTAAAAAATAAATACAAAATATATCTCAATTAGATTTGAAGAGCTACGCGATCAAGTACTCGATAGTTATTATGAGATTTTTTGACAACGCAAGTTCATTTTGCTGATATTTTCCTGCCAATAACGGTAATTAAAAATTTTTTGTTTAGTAGATGGTTCTAACATTTCCCAAATTAATAGAAAAATAAAACATCGATCACTCCAGGAGAGTTAAGCCGTAAAAAAGCTCGATGAGATATAATGTATCCCGAGTAAACAAAAGACTTTAAAAACAATACAACATGTTGTTTTATGATCTCGAGTTAAGAGCTTATCAAAAATGGATCGATGGAATTGAATTTGGTTACCTCCGGTCCTGTAACAACCAAACCACTTACGGGTACTTACCGAAGCACTTGCTCTGGTTGGTGGCGCGATCAATGAAGACTTTTGAGGAGATGACATTTCCGAAGGGGATGAACATCTGCATGAGCTCCGAGTCCCCAAACTCCTGGGGCAGGTGGTAGATGAAAAGGTTGCAGCCTTCAGGTCCTGATATAGAGCATCCTATCATATAAATCAGAGCACATCTAAACATCTAAACTTGAAGTATAATACTCAAGTTATAGAATGTTCCTTGCAGCTTGACTTTGACTTTGATTTTGACTTTGACTTTAATTTTGACTAAAATTTACGATTCTTGTTTTTTTTAAACAACTTGTATCATGGTATCAACGCGATTTTCTTTTTTTTCGATAGCCAAAAGAGAAAATGATCAATGATATGAACAATGAATGTGAGAGTGAGCGAACCGCGCGATTCTCATTTTTTTTTTTTTTTTTTTTTTTTTTTTTTTTGTATTAATGGCTTAAATGACTGATGGCTGATAAATGAGAGCATGAATATTTTATGAAGCCGATTACATATGCATGCATTTTTTACATATTTTTTTATGAATGGAATTTTTATGATGGCTTTTACACAATTTATGTTTAATTTAATGTTTAGTATTTTTAATCTCAATGTAAAAGTGTACGTGATTATAATAGAATAAAATATTATTACTTTATTGTTTCGTGAAAATAGGTGACATTGATCTTAAATTTATTATTAATTAAGATAAATGTTAGAAACAAAGTAATTAAAGAAAATTGATTAGGCAATGCTATTAAGTTCTTTAAGTAACTGATATTAATACATAATCACATAATTTACATTAGAATAAAAGAGAATGATGTAAAGTTATTGAGCCAGATTACAAAGTTTTGTTTGATACAATTCTTTAATAGTTTTTCATTTTCCGATTTATTTGTAATTCAAATGTTCAAAGAGCCTCGCTCATTTTAATATAAATATTTAAAGATATTTTGGGAAACATTTTTATAAAAAAAAAGAAATACGTGTAGTTTGAATTACAAAAAGATATTTAAAACCGCAATGGTTTGTAAAAGCACTAAAATATCACACATCATATCATATTACAAAATGTTTATTCATAATTTTATAATTTAATCAAAATTTAAATGGTACTAAAAATTTTTCGTTGCAGTATTATTCTTTTTTTTCTTTTTTTTTTTTTTAAATTTGTGTTTTATTTTTCTTACAGCACGATCAGTTAGAGCGTCACGACGATTCGTTATAAACTCTCAATTCAAAAAAAAGTTAACGTTGAGTATTTATACTTTCAATGTTACACACATGGACAGACAGACACCCACTGATGCACTCGTCCATGTATTCTTATACATTCGCATATGCACTCATACATACAACACTAGGTGTCACAAAATACGACAATGAGGGAATCAGGAGTTAATGGATGAAGTATGATCGTATAACGACAGTGAATAAGTGATAAATGTTAAAATAGATGATTTTATCGCATTAATATGGCATAAATTTAGAATGAAATATTATAATATAATAATTATTTAAAACATATGAGTAATTCTCGAATGAGGCATAAATGTAAGCCTCCACTTTTGATATTTTAATTTCTAAATTTCAGTATTTATATAAAAGGAACACACTTATCAATGTTTTATAAAAATAAGTAATATTTAGTACTTTTGAGTACACCCAATTGTTTTATATACTGTATATAATGAAATAATATATTTTAACACATAAATGTTTCATTTAAAAATTATTTTTAACACCTATTGATCAAATTTATGTAAAATTGATTGCATATTAACTTATTACTTGAGAACTTTGTTTTGTTAAAATTTAAATTAACTTAATCGACGTTGCAGATAATTCATTGTATTAAAAAAAAAATAAAATATGAATCTAGAAAAATTTTCGATTTGCTGATCGACATAAATATTTCAAATTGCTTATTTATTTTTATACAAATTTTAGATTGAATTCAACATTGCTATTTCGGTTTGATGCAAAATGTAAGTTTACGAATTTCGTACGATTTCAAGAGATGATCACATGAATTTCCAAATGCTCCCAAGTCATCTTATTTAACGAATAAGATCGGAAAATCGATGAATCCTTATACTGATGGTTTTCTAACGACTCCATTATGGATATATACGCTAAACTCTGGCTTTAGATTCGTAATAGAGACTAATTTACGCTGCCCCGGAACTTTATGTGGTTCTTGGGTTGCATCAATTAGCGACGATTATTACGACGAGAAAACTTTGGGGATTTTCCGGAAGAAGATTTTCCGTCACGCCTCCAGTAGGAATATAATGTCTCCTCGTGTCTTATTTGCATAATGAGATGTGCCCAATTACCGATTGAGTACAAACATTGAAGAACCACGTGAGGCCAGATCCAGATTCGTCAATTTGACAATTTTCATTATTACTCGATTAAGTAAATTTGTTTAATCTCATCTTTTAGCATTTTGTGTATTACAATTGTTTTATCAATTTAACAAGTACTTTATATTATTATTATTAACTACAGTTATGTTTAAGACACATTCAATTTTAAATACAAATATTTTAATTGACTCTGTTTACTGCAACTTTTAAAAGAAGTCAAAAAAGCGTATGTACAGATTTAAAAATGTAATGAGTTTAAATCGCCGATTTTTACCGAAAAAAGTAAATTTTATTGTAATGTTAAATATATTATTATTATTATTATTGTTGTTGTTGTTACTATTGCTACTACTATCACTACTACTACTACTACTACTATTATTATTGTTGTTGTTGTCATCGTTGTCGTTGTTACTACTATTATTATTTATATTTATTTATTGGATTTATGAAATTTCAATTTTTACAATATTTGGATATGAATAAATCTTTGTTTACACGTACTGAATTGTTCATGTAAAATTTATCAAACAACACCAACAGCTACGACATCGAATACTATGATAACACGGACATGATATGCGTAATGATTTTAGGGTAAATTATTTTTATACAATATTATAATCAAAACATTGAAAATCAAAAACAAATAAAAAATATTTATTTCTCAAAAATATAATATTACATTAATAATTTTGATTACAATTACGTTGCTATACGTAATTTATATTAATAAAAATCTCTAAGGATATATTATTTAACACGTATACATGTATAGAATGATATTTATTCATAATAACAAGTACCAGAGAAATTTTGACAATCAATTAGTACAATGAAGTTAAATATTAATAATTTTATTAAAAAAAAAAAAAAAACGTGTATCGGCGTGAAACGGAATCGTGGATTGTCGGTTTTTTGTCAAAATGTATGAGCTTGCATATATAATGAGAGGTCACATGTAACACGATCTTGGATTCAGTTTACCGGCAATAGGTATATGTTGTAGAATAAAATAAATTTAAATTTACCATATTAATCGATATAATATATATATAATAACTACGGTCTATTTTATTTTATGAAGTTCGATAATTCAAATTAATTTGAAACTGAATAATGATATACTTAAATAATTCTTATACATCAAAATAATGACCGAACTTCTATTATATTTGTAATTCAAACATTATAAAAATTAGTATCAATTAAAATTATAAAGATATAATATGGTTATTTTTAAACCTAAAATATATTAGTTCATTTAATTTTTTTTGTTTGACTGTTATAATTAGTAAAATTTATTGTTTAAAAATGGCACATATTTTTTAAAATTTAATTAAATACTCTAGTTTTGGATTTTAAATTCTTATCTAAATTTATTAAAAATGGTTTACAGTTAAAATGTAACAAATCTTAAAAATGTTAATGTTAATTTTTTTTATTTCAAATGTTAATAATTGCTTAAACTTTATTTTTATGAAATGAAAATAGAGGTACTGCACGTTCTCTCAGAAATATAATTTTTGTTTTTATATTATATATTTTTTTAAGTGTGTCAAAGTATTTTTAAATAGATTGTTGATTTTATTGATCAAAGATTAACTGTTGAAATTATAAAATTATATATAATAAAATTAAAAAAAAATTTTAAATTCAAAAAGAAGTTATGAAAAAAAAAATTGAAAGTTAAATTATGTTAAAATCTTAAAAATATAAAGCTTCATATTAATTTTATACTATTCAAAATATTTATTTAAATATTTATATATTTTGAAATTATTTACAACTCGACACGGAGATTTATAGTTTTATTTAATGATTCTGATTATAATTTTTAATATATATATGCAATACTAATGAGTGGTTTTCCTTTTTCACAAAATATATTTTCAATTTGACAAAAAAAAGTAATAACACAATTTTCGTTTTCTTTGATTTTATTATACAGTATTCAGAATAATTATAAAGACTTTATTCATCGGTTCTACGACATTGACTGAAAGAATAAGTGAAAATCGAAAAAGACACGAAAAACTTGGGAAAAGTTTAATTTGAATGTCGAATAAAAAAATAAAACATGATGACGAACGCATGGAGGAGTAAGATGAAACTCTACAAAGTCACCGAGAGTAGTAAGCAAGGAACGGTAGAAAAACAGAGAGAGGGTGTGAAGGAGAGGGAGAGAGAGAGAGAGAGAGAGAGAGAAATAAGGTAAGAGAAAATCTTGTATAAAGAGAAAGAAAGTCGCGGTAAACTTTCCATAACCTCGCGATGCAAAGCAACACCAACAACAACAACAACAACAACAACAACAACAACAACAATAACAACAACGACACGAGCAACATCAGCAACAGCTCCGTTGGTAGCGGCAAAGTAATTAAAACTTTCATTTTATTTGCATTATCTCATTGTAAGGCATAGTATATTCTAATAATGGCGAGCTGTTAATTGCAATTAGGTACGCTCGCACTTCGCCTTCGCGGCCTTTTACTTTTTCAATTAGAAGCCCCACCTCTGAAAATTACGGAATCACCGTTACCATTGCGACTTTAAAGCGTCCGGGCTATTTCTCGCCATTTCTCGCCATTTCTCGCCATTTCTCGCCATTTCTCGTCATTCCTTGCTACCTCCCCTCCCATCTTTACATATCGATGTTGCGTATTTTTTTAATTGCAGCATTTACTACTTTGCTGTCGAAGCTTCTTTACAATTTATTCTAGCTCTGATTCTTTGGTATACACTGGACAAAAATCAAAGCGCCTACAAATTTTATTTTATTACTACCTACTCAACATTTTAATTTTTAAAGTACAATTTTTATCTTGATTCACAATTAATTCAACATTGAAAGGATGCCTTTTTCGTGATTCTATTTGGTGCAGAGGTGACTGTTTTGGGGTTTCATTGTCCTTCTGCGGCATCTAGTCTTCCTTTTCGATGATAAATTGACGGCGACAAAGTTTTTCGATAATTTTTTACCATCCTAGCAGCATTTAGGTTCTCGGTAAAGAGGTGTAAGCTGCTGAAACCCTTTTTCGAGAACCTGTTGAGCCACGACTGGAAAGGCCGTCGACGCTTTTCGATTTCTTGAAGTGCTGCACCCACTTTTGGATAAAAATCTTTGACTTTTTCAAATACTTTGCTGCTGCTCAATAGGATACTTTTGGTCCTTTTGGATGGGTGCAGAGGAAATTGCCTTAAAATATTCGGCGTATGCAGCACTTTTTTGCAATAGTAGTTTTCTGACAAAGTTTGAACTTCAAATGTAACTTTCTCACAAGTGTTTCAAAGGCAGAGATTACGTCTGCTCGTTGACAAAATTTCGGGATTTTGCTATTTACCGATTACGAATAATGCTAATCCCGCTCTTACACAACAGACTGTGCACACACACACACACACACACACACACACACACATATGATGCATTAAGCTAACAGATGAAATAATTTTAAATTTCTTATACTTTAATTTTATCACTTGTTGAAAAGTCGTAATAATTTGCAAGTCTAAAAAAGTATTTAAGAAGTAGTCAGAAACTTTGATTTTTATGAGTCTAGCTACTCTTTACACCAAGTTTCAAGTTCATTCGAACAATTATTCCAACGAACAAATAATTTGAACTAAAAGCTGAAAAAATACTTTAAACAGCACTTAATTTGTAAGCTGTTGCATCAGTTGTCAAAAAAAAAATTGAACAATTATTTGGTTACGCATATTGAATATACGGGCATTTTATATGAATGTAATATTAGTTCGTTTGACAATACCAGTGATCTTTGCATTTATTTTCACTCAGATTTTATTACAACCACTTCAAAATTAAATATAACTTGCAGAAATAGAATTTTAGCGAAAAAACTGAATAAGTGTTTGGAAAATGCAAATTATTCCATCTAGCGATGGAGCAGTGGGTAAAAAAAACTGTCCACCTTTAAAATATTGATTTCAGAGATGAATCTAAATCCGTAATAAATAATTAATTTATTTTTTTTCTTGAATGAATCAACAATCAGTTTCAGCAGTATCAGAGGAGCGATAGGGTTTTTCCGAAAATGCCACAAATCTTTGATTATGTTTTTGACTCAAGAAGAGGAGGCCGAAGTGCAAAACGCAAAGCGCAGGATGTACGGGTTGCGCATCCCGAATGAGAACAATTTCAAGTCAGTAATGAAGTCGCTTGATCCTCCCGCACTTCCACATCATTGTTGAACGGAACTTTAGCACTTGTCATCCCAGACTTGACGAAGGTAAACTGCATATTCTAATGGGTTTGAGATTATATCTGGACGAACGAGAAATGGAAGGTGCACGTGTGTTGTATTTGGATTGGACTTGAGGATCAGAGCTTATTGCGATGTTTTATACAGTACCATTTTGTTGTAACATTTTGTATTTTTCAAAGCCCTGATCAATGAAACATGAAGAGAACAAGACTACCAACTTCCAGTGCCAACATTTTTAAACATTAATCCATTTCAATTCGGGTATTTAGGGTTTTTTCTGGTAATTGTTTTAAAATGTATTTGTTTCCGACTTATTTCCCATTCATTAATATTGAAAATATTTTTTAAATGCCTGATTTATTTATAAATTTGTATTTTTTAATTTATGAAAACTTTTTTCGCTTATAGTGCAATATTAAAGTACCGATACTCCGTGAGTAATTTTATAAATATAAACTAGTTGCCTTTATTTGATAAAAATCTTAAGAATAAAATCTAAAGCTAGGATTCATGATTATGCTAAAAAAAGATGTTACATAGTCCATAGTCTCGAGAAATTAGAGTAAATACTTTTGTTTTATTACTTTGTATTAGTTTTAATTATTTACTTTTAATTTCAGGAATTTATTAATGAATATTAGATATCCATTTTTTAGTCCATTAAAAGATCTTTTGATATTCGTATACTTATATATTAAGATATAAATTTTTTCAGTATCAATTGTAAATGTAGAATATTTGTGATATTCTAAAATAATTGAAAAAAAATTTTTTATGTGAAATATTTATAAAATCATAGTTATTTTTTGCAATTAGTATTATTAAAAATATACTTCATTGAACAATAATATTTTTTATATTTAAAAACATATTATTCAGCAAACTGAATCTTAAAGAATTTTTTAAATAAAAAAATATTTTAATTAAAATTTGCACAATTTTTTTAAAGTCATAAAAAACGGTATTGGTAAAGATATTTCACCATTTAAGGGCAGCAATCATGTATTCTCAAAAGTACTAATTTTATCAATAAATTTAAGTCATCACATTTTGATTAAATGCTTAATCTAACTTAATCTTGTGTCTAAATAACGTATTATTTTGTTTTAAATTAAAATTTAATAAAACAATTATCATATTTTGTAATATATAATATAACATTTATACTTAATTCACTTAAAAAGCATGAAAATCCAGGATAAATGGTGGTACATGTATGATATGTGTCGTGATGAAATATTAAAAGTACAGCAAAACAACAAATATAAGTGAAGATGAGGCTATAAATTTGAGATGCAGTAATTATATAAAATATAAACAGTGAACAATGAATACAAACAATTATAATATAATTTTAGACAAATAGTTTAATAATAATAATAATGATAATAATAATAATGCCACAGATAAATGTATATGTACTGTTCGCATAGATTATGTGCACGGGAAGATTGCGAAGAGTGTAAGTGTCGGTGTGTAAATAGATAGATATTTTGATATGTGTCCATGTATAAGTGTACATAGGCATATGCGTATACATATGCATTTATTGAGTAGAGGGTGAATCAGTTGGGTTTGTTTGTACTTACCTTCCCTTTGCTGGGGTGCGACCGTTGTCATCGGTTGGGGAATGGCTTGAGGAAACTGGCCGTAGACAGCGGGATAAGCTGCGACAATAACAACAAAATTCACAAATACATCATTGATATCTCACATTTCAACTAACTCAACCATTAATTTTTTTTTTTTTTATTTTTTTTTTATTGATGGCTCTCCCAGAGATAGGTATCATTTATCAATAACACACGGTTGTTATCGCTGACTCGATACGAGATCTGGGTCTCGTAATTAATCTTACATTAATTGATGGTGATTCATTTTCCCCGAGAATATAATCAATGTATTTTAGCTTGATCGTTTTTTTTTTTTTCTTTTTTTTTTTAATGGAAAAATTTGAATCTGCATAATTGGTAGTACGTGTAATTTAAAAGATTTGCATTTATCATTCTAATTTAATTGCATTTAATTGAAAGCTGATTAATCAGTAACTATGAATTTTGAATTTCATGGATAAAAAAGAAAAGTTTCCTTTAATTTAAAATACCTTTTATTAATATCCAAACTCTTATAAAAACTTTTATTTTTGGTAAAAATTATTTTAAGGCGATTATAAATTACAATTTAACGTTACATATTGGGACTCAAGAAACTTTGCCTTCATTGCTAATTATCATTTTCCTATTTTTTTCTCTTTATTGAATATTAAATAATATTTTCTTTTTGATATTTTCTACTCTCTTCAAATCTTTTTTTAACCATTAAAGTCTGAGTTTAAATTTTATTTGTAATCTAACAATGAATAGCGATAATAATAGCAATATTTTTTAATTCACGCTTTATAAGGCATAGAAATTACTTCGAAGATAAAATTCTTAAGGTACTTTTTCATTTATTACAATAGAATTCAATTAAAATTTATTTCAATAATGATGTGAGCATTAAAATTTTGTTTATAACGTGTAATTTTTTTAAAAAATGCAAAAATTAATAATAAATTTCACTTTAGGTATGAGTTGTAGACAAAGATTTTAATAAAGTTTTCAACAGTACATCAAAAAGTTAAATTGCTGTACTAGTAATTCTGACCTTAAATATTCTCTGAAAAAGCTTTATTGATTTAAAGGCTTATAATTAGTGTCAAAATTGGAAAATTAAGTTTGAAATGATGGAGGTTGTTAAAAATTTAGTTATATACGTTTTTTAATTTTTCTTTGTAGTACGTCGTACATTTTACGCATTAAATGAAAGTTTGTGCAGAAAATTAAAATATTAAAATCTGTAAAATTATTAAAAAAAAATAATTTTGCAAATTAATAAATTTAGTGTTTAAACAATATAATTGTATCAGCTTCACGAATGAAATTTCACAAGTTACTAAAATTGCATGTACATATAATACTAATGGATTTTCATTAAAATTCAAATTCAAAGACATTAAAACTGAGACTTGATGATGTTTTTTCACCGGTAAAAATGTTAGCACACCGAAACTGAAAAAAATAAAAAAAATAAAATTGATAGCACGATATGATACTTAGCAGACAGAGGTTTCGTTGTCACAAACAAATCTATGGTTATCATCAATCCTTTTCCCGTTTTTATCAAACGTTGTTTATTGTTACACAAACTAAACTGCATTTGTCTCCCCGAGTCGCCCTTTGGGTTTTTTAGTCACTGATAAAGGATAGAACGTGGATATTCGATATCAGTTCAAAGTCAAATACGTTTTTGGCGCCATTAGAATAGGATATGAGTCATTATCGGTTGTGACACTGCGACTCGGATATCGTATACGCGTACACGTGAGAAATCCACGAAACTCGACTCGCCGCGATTTTTCATTAATTTATGGTAAATTTATTTTTTCATTTACTCCCCAATTATTCGTTTATTGGCGGCTTCTGTTCTCCTTTTGTTCATGCTTACGTGTCAGTTTCATTGATTATTCTTTTAAACAATTGTTAATTAGACCGATGTTATTCTAAATTTCTCATACCAATCATTTTATGACGTGGTTTGCTGGACGAATGAGAAATGAACATTTCTTTTGATTCAACATTTTTATTTACAATTTGATTCGAAAATTTCTGCATTTATATATGATATATTTCATCAGTAGTTGTCATTCTGTATAAAAAAAAATTATTATTTCAATGAATGAGTATTCTTTAGAATGAAAATACAATAATATATTATAATATAATTATTTTTGCAAAAATTATACTAAATTATATAAAATTTTAGTATTAAGCGATTGATGACTAATAGATTGAAAACTACTGATTGATATTTATAATTATTGTACTAGTAGAGTTAAAAAAATATTTTATATTAAATTTTTCAGCAGTGAATATGATTGATAAAATTTTCTGTTGAAAATATTAAAAAAATAAATATTCCATGATTTTTAATTCTAGCAATTTTTTATTGATACAACACGATTTTGTATAAAATGAAAAATGAAAAATGAATAGAACTTGACCAAAGTAATATTGCAATGTAAAATTTCCATTTCACGTACATTAAAATAATTTATTTATAAATCAAAAATTGTAAAATTTTTTTTTATAATTTTTCTATTTTTAAAAATAAAATATCATATAAATTATTAACTGATACATTAAATAGAAAATAAAATGTGATCACTTTATAGAATTGTATTATATTTACCCAAAATCAATTATATATACCGGAAATCAAGTCATTGATTTTTAATGTTATTTGTAAGATTTTGTGTCTTTTATTAAATAATACATTTTCAAGTAATGTTTGACTAATATACATTTTCTCAATGGTTAAATTTAAAAACTGCAGAACTCTATTCATGAATTTATATACATATAATCTGTATTATTTTATCGTTTGTTCATTAGTAGTATAGTAGTAAATCTTTATGAATTTTTCTGTTTCAGCGTCCATGAATTAATTATTCAGATATTAAATAGCATTTTAATATTTTTCGATTTACGAGTTGTCTGCATGTATTTTTTGATGGTAGGAAATTAGATGCGCGAGACGGATGAGTTTATTGTTTTTGTTTCGAGTTTATTATTTTAAGAGGAAGGCCAATAACACGATATTGAATGATGCGATATTAAGTTGTACTTGGATTAAAGTTGTAGTTACGTTTTTCGACGATGGTGATATAATTTCATTCGAATTAAAATGATTTTAAAAAATACTTTATTTTCACTCATGTTTGGAACTTTTAATCTTTATTCGTTATTGCAACAAAAGATTGAAACTTCAGTAACAAATGGTGTTAGAAGATTTACTTTAACTCAAAATAAAATTTATTCATTAAAAACAAAAGTTTTATATTTATATGATTAACTATATTTTTTAACTATAGAGAATTTATGATGCAAAACTTTTATATTTTGATGATGTCAATGATTTTTAACGATTTATTTCATTATCCTTATTCTTCGTATTATTTTTCATAATTAGTTACTTAAATAGACATAATTTCTGAAATTACTATTTAAAACATATAAAAATTGAATTTTAAAAAAGCAAATGAAAAAAAGAGTTTTAAAATTATCGACTTCTAACTTTTATGTTAATTACATAGAGTGAAAATAAAACATGCAGAGAAACATTAATATGCAAATTGATGGTCAATAGTCAAATTACATTAAACAATGCAATAAACACATGGTTAAGAATAAGTCAATGTTAGAGAATTTCTTATCGGATTGAATGCAACAATAAAAATGATTAAACATTTAATAATCATTAAATATATTAGTAATCAATTAAACAATAATTTATAGTTTACAAATAATTACATGAAAAATTCATATTTATTGCATTTAGTTAGAATCTTACATTTACTATCCGTATACATTTTTTATTCTTGAATATTTAATAAAATCAATTTATTATTAGTTATAGTTTAAAAAAATATATACTCTGCAGAAAACAATTTTTTTTTATTTTATTTCCTTTGAAATGATATTGTATTTTATTATATTAAATAAATCATTATCAAAATATCATCATCATCATGGTCATCATCATCATTATTATTAATACATTACATATGTACGTGCATAATAGTTTAAATATATTTATCGAACATTGTGTGAGTACGTGCGTTCATGGATATTTATTTTCACATCGACAAATGAATAAATAAAATCAAATTGAATTTTTGAAAGGTATTATGTTACTTGTACATATTCGCACACGCACATACACACACACACACATGACACATATACATATACGTCCGCACGCACATGCCCATATATATATATATATATATACATATATATACGCATTTGAGAGCATGTATACTATATATACATCTAGTGTAAGACTTGTGTGCGAAATAAAGCAGGCATCCATTTACGGACTAATTACCTGATAAAAATTATGTGATCTTTCGATTATTATTTTTTTTTGCATCTATAGAACAGCATATAGAATTTCATTATAAGTTTATGTTCGAAGATAGAAGTTTATTTATTTTTTCTAATTTTTTTTTCATGAATTGTGTTAATATTTGGAATAATACATATACGTATTTAATTTTATTTTATATAAAATTCTCAAATTTTCTATAATCTTTTATAAATAAAAGTAATGTGGTATATTAAAAATAAAATTTTAGCTTTTACTTTTTATAATTAGAAGATTAACTATTTTTTTTCAATATTTGCACTGTAATTTTGTATTATCAAAATCATGGAAGGTTTAATTTTGTAGGAGTAAGCGATTTTATTTTGGTTTGATATTTTAGATCCTTCTGTACACATAAGAGGTGTAAAGTATAAATTGTCCGAGTAATATACATTAAAAAGGGAAATTAAGATTTTTAAATAAAAAATAAATAATTGGGAAATATTATTGTGTGTAAAATAGTAGTTATAAGGCCTTTTATTTAAAAAAAATTGCAAGTACGGATAAGTACGAGTAGACTTTTCATTATTCACTAAAATTTTTGCCAAATGATAAAAGTATAAAAAAAGGCCTCTGTCGATAATTAGGATTTACCCTTTAAGTACCCTTTAAGTCATCCTCGACAAATCTTCCTTGTAAGAAAAACGCGTTGTAAAAGGACGCATGTCCAGGATGAAAAGTCCGGGGAGGGGGGGAGAGGGAACGAATAGAAACAAATGAGTAACAAAGAAAGATAAAAATAAAAAAAATTAAGGGAGGTTGTGTCATGTTTGCTCAGTCCCAGAGGAAGACTTACCGACTCCGTGGTAGGCCTGCATCCCAGGATATGCGGCGGCGTGTTGGAGTGCCGCCTCCCCGTTGGGTAAACCTTGGGCTGGAATGGATAGATGAAGGGCATCTACACTTCAGTAAGCTCAGCTCTTATTGGACTGGGGTCACTTAACCTAGGTTTCTTTCCTAACTGCTGGACATCGCCCCCAACTCGATATTTTCCACGGGTTTTCACGATTTTTCATGATTCTTTACCTTTTGCGTCAAAGCGAAAATCGATTTGCTCAAGTAAGTTTTTGGAAGCTCAGAATATCAGGACAACTCGGATATTCATCCCGAGAATTCACTCAAAAAGTTAAAATTGTAAATGACTCGAATGAAACGAGATCGAGGAGGAGGGGTTGGCCCAGCAGAAAGGACGTCAACGGAGCCAGGATGGTGGCTCTTTAATACTCACGTCCCGGGTAGGTCTGGGGAATGCCGTTGGTGTAGACGCCCGGGTCGGATCCGGCCGGCTGTCCGTTTGGAGTCTGAGCCGCCATGTTGAAGTTGGGCATCGTCGGGGAGGGCAGAGAGGGTAGGGCCCCGTTCACCGGCTGGCCTGTCCCGGTACCTACGACCAATCCTGGTTAAAGTGGACACACCGATTACCCACTGATTTTTTATCCTTCTTTTTCGAGCTTTGCGTATTATTTAACATTCATGATTAAATTCGTGTTAAAGTTTATTTACAACATTTTTACAGGCTAGAGGTTGTGCGATCTACTTTTTACTCGGCTCCAACTTTTTTCACTTTTCAGCACAGTCATTAAGAAAACTAAATCTTTGAAACAGCTGCATTTAAAAAAGTTAATAGATTTATGAATCTTGTTAATATTTTATAGCATTCACGCATACTTGTCGTCCGTAAATATGTTTCACTTGATGTGTTATCATGTTCACTCACACGTAATATCAAAAGCTTTGTATTTTAAAATTTATAGATTTTATTTGATACTACCAATGCACTGGAGCATCAATAAATAAATTCCCCATTTTTTCTCTTTAACTTTATTTCAATTTTTCGATGACACTGGTAATTTAATTTTAATTATAAATGATTTTTTGTCTCATCTGCTATTGAAGTTTAATAATTTAATCGAGCTAACAGAATATAAGTGAATGAAAAATGTATAATGAATGCTTAATAAGAAAAAGGCATTTGAATTTAATATATTTGTAAACATAGATGAATAACAATTTGAGATTATAAAACTATAAAAATGCATTTTCTATTTATTGAAGTTTTTATCAAGTGAATAAAAAGTTACCGTTTTACTCTCAATGCTAAGAGAAAAAAAATTGAAAATAATATCCATGTCTGTCATGGTAAAAATTATTTAATTCCATTTATAATTTTATTCAACCCAAACTGGATTTAAAATATTATTTAAATTGAAATTAAATGTATTTTTAATTTTGATTCGAAAGGTTTAACCGACTTCTCCAATATTATTATTACAGTTATACTAATATTTGAAAGTTATTTAATTACTTTTTTTAATTAAACGAGTTATTCTTCATTAGTATAAAAACGCAACGAAATGCGGGACTAGGCGTTTCAACAGTAAATCGAAATCCACTGAATTTTTTTTTGAAAATAACAATTGGATTTCAGTGTTCGACAGTGGTGCTTTATAACTTTCTACGCCATTAATGCTGGCACGGAAAACGAAAAGCGTTTGTCGAGATTTCGGTTGCTTCTGCGAGAGTATTGTTATTGCATTAATCAAATATTTATGGAAAAAATGGAATGGTCTATGAGCGAAATTGCGAAATCGAATGTCGCGCAAAGAGATATTTTTTCATTGGTAGGTGGTATTTATAGCCGATAAAGCGAAATCGCGATTTTTAGCGACGAAAACATCCTCCACGGGAGTCGCGGTATTCCACCGGCGATAAACTCTCGCAAGCGCGACCCTCGCCCGGAAAAGTGAAAAGGTGGAAAGCGAAAGAGGTGGAGATTTTCTGTACCAGAGGTGGGCGGGACGACGGTGTTCGGCATCCCGTTGAGGGCGTGAGGAAGTTGTCCAGCTGCGAGGGCCGCCATCGGGCCGATGTACGTGCCCTGGGCCGTCGCGGCCGCCATCAGAGCCGCCTGCTGCTGGAAGTACAAACACATTTTAAACTCTCTCATAATTTTTACAATTTTTATAATAAGCTCGCCAAAGGGTTGGCGAGCTTTCTGAGCTTTCTGAGCTTTCTGACAAAGTTATTTTTACCGCCATTCAAACTACCTGGATAATAGCCTTCCGGTATACATCGCTGCGGGAAATTAGATTTATTACGAGACGAGAGTGAGATGAAGATGCGGTAGTTTTTCGAGATTATATTAAATTAATAATTCCATTTACTGGTCCGCTTTGAAAAATAAACGTTGCCAGGCTAATTTAAAAATAGGATTTTATCAAATTAAATATAATAATGAATGTCGGATAGAATGTGGCTGATGTAATAAAATTAATCTTCAATATCCATTGGGGAAACGTGAAAAAAACAAAAAGTTAAAACACTCTTTTATTAATATCAAAAAAGGCTCAAAGATAAATTAAAAACCACGTCTGGCTCGTCGTCAAAAATAAAGAAGGGTAAAGGAGAGTAAATAAAAAATGAGAAGGTGAACGTCGAGTCCAATTTTCATCCTCCTCGCACCGACAGCCCAACTTATCACGGCTCTTCCCAGCTTCCGTAACATCTTTTGCGCCGAGACAAGAAATCCGGATCCGATGTCAAAGTTCAGAAGCAAGGCCAACTCACCTGGGCATAGGCGCCGTAAGGACCAAACTGATTAAAGACGAAGGGGTTAATGAGGCTCATGTTCCCGGCCATTTGCTGCATACGTCTTAATTGTCTTTCTTTTTCGGTGTCCGCAAATTTTACCACTACGCTGGATGATGCACCCTGCAACAAAAAACCAACGAAAGCCTTTTAAATTAAATCGTCTCATTGGGACAACCTTGATTTAAAAAAAAAAAAAAAAAAAAAAAAATACACCTACAAAGGTCAACGCTCAAAGGAAATCACTGTTATCATTCGTGTAAAATTTGAATTATCAGCACACGTTTAACATAATTCAGGGGGAGACCATTTTTTTGAATTAATTTTCTCAAGGTTGTATCCCCTATTTACATATTTACCTTTGGTAACATTAATCTTTACTTCGTGAATAACGTCTTGCACATTGAATTAGCAAAACTACTATGATTAAACGCGTGTCAAATGCATTTATTTTAAATTTGATGAATACAGGTATAGACATTGTGGCTGGTGTAATGATTAAAAGTGTGAAAACTTATACAATAATTTATCAAATAATTTAAAAATATTACGTTTTCTTGACATTGGCGCGATTCATTTTTTATATTACATTATTTTACATTGTGATAACGCGATTTTAAAAGTAGGTTATTCGTAATTGAACATTAGATTCTTAAAATTTATTAAATAAAACATTTGTAACGGTAAGTGCGTGAGACGACTTTCCGATGTTGAAGTTTTTAAGGAAGATTATGCTTTGGGAGAAAGGAGGGAAGAGATAATTGTAAATTGAGCGACTCCCGAGCATCGAAAAGCGCTCGGACATTCTTATTTTTAATTAAGGACTCAATATTCCTCTCGAGCGCTTTTTCGCCTCCCACCGGAATGGGACACCGGAACATTCGTGGAGAGGAGGTTCCATTGGGTCCTGAAATATAAATGACACGCGGCACACCGAGCCTGGCAACAGGTGGTCAGTGACGCGGTGAACCTCCGCTCCCTTCCCCCACACCCACACCCACTTCGGCGACCTGGCTGATGTATTATATTCGCGTCATCAATGCAAATGCCGGGCGTGCCTGAGTTCATAAAGAGTCTAATGTCACGCCGGATTGAAAAGCTCGGCGTGCACGTGTGAGGGAGAGACAGAGAGAGGGAGAGAGAGAGAGAGGGAGAGAGGGAGAGGGAGAGGGAGAGAGAGAGCGAGAGCTTTGAATGCCAAGTTTTAAGTCACGCGAATTCCTCCCCCTCCCCCTCTCCGCCCGTTTATCCCAATGATACGCTACGAATCCTTTTTCATGCTGCTACACGATTATTATTTTTATTTCCACTGCCACGAGTGGATCGGTGGTTATTATTGGAAGCACATTTACCTCGTGTGCCAGCCGACCAGGATTTCAAACATTTTTATTTGATTTAAGAGTTAATATTTTATTCCGTGGATGATTTGTCCTTTGCTTCATCTACTCTTTTTCACATTTATAATACATTTATTATTACAAAAGATTATATGTCAAAGTTTTCAAATATATAAAAGCTTTTCATAAATTCACTAGTATTGCGAATAATTATAGCTGTGTCCTCACTATTTCTTATCAATTATTCATTTTAAGTGAACATGTACTTTTTTTATAATCCTTTAAAAATATGACAAAGCACTCTGAATTTTTCTTTTAATTTTTTCTCAATATAAAATTTTATATTAGTTAATGCTTCATTTCTTGGATAATAGAGATATATTATAACTTTTATTATAAGATGTAAGAGTCGACAAAATTTTTAACAATCTTTCTTCTTGTTCTTCTTGTAGAGTAAAAATGATTTTCTACTTTTAATCATTTTAATGCGAATAGTATCGATCTTAAGGTAAAACATTTTCTTGTAAATTTTGCAATTTTTAGTCTTGGCACAATTTCATTGTTCACATTTCTACTATTTTTTCTCTCGTATTTTATAGGATTGTTAATTTGCGTTGATCGAATTTCTTTCAACCATATGATTAATTGAATTAATTATTAGTTACAGTGCATTAATTTGTGTTAGTTACGGATTATTATCTATATTATTGAAATTGAATCGGCAAATAACGAAAACAAAATTCATAAATCATTTACGCTAACATTTATGTCACAAAGTAATTGTACCTATGTTGTAAGTAATTCTACAGGTTCTTAAGAGCTTCAAATGATTTGGAGCTACACGAAAACAATACGCGCAAGTAAATTGCAAATACAAGTGCATGCGATAAATTACACGAGAATGACGTACAAGTTCGTGTACACAGTCGAATACAAGGAGAGCTATGTATAACTAGAATCGTACATTCATACAAAAATTTGCATTTAATTTATCTTTTATAAGCGTAAGCATATATTTTACAGTTCGGGGTGATGAATCTTTGATCCTCGAATTAGAAGTAATTAACTTATCTGAACTTCTGATGCTTTGACAAGGCATCAGTTCAGTTTTTTCCTTCTTGTCATCTTTAGAAATACATGATTCAAACACCTTTAACTCGATTGAAATCGATAACCTTTCACGTATTTTTATTGAGGTACGTGGGCGTGTAAATGTGTGAGAGAGGTATTGGCTTACCCTTATAGCATGTAATTTGGACGCTTGAATTTTAAATAATTTATTTTTTGTTCAAGTTTTCCGAGAAACTCTATATTTCTTCTTTCTTTTTTTAAAATATTTTTTGAAATATTTATTATCATAAAAATTTATTAAAATAACACTATTTGTGTAAAAATATTTTTTAGTTATTATTCTATGTACAGAATAATGTTATCTTTTTTTTTTAGTTCTTGTAAAATTTTCATTTTAATTTAAAATGTATCGTTATTATAATTTCTAATAAAATTGTTAATACTTACAGCTATCTTTAATTTATACTTTTATGTTAATAGAAATATAATATTTTCAATGATTTTCTTGTTCAGTGATTCAATATAACTTTTCATGATCAATCTAGAAAAACTATCATAAAAAATTGTGGTATTTCTATAATTGAAAAAAAAGAATTTAGCAAACGCGATAATGTGCGGTAAAAAAAATCTTTGTAAACAGTACTGTTTAATTTTCTTTTTCCATTCTGTTCTGTATTTTGAATGTTTGAGGATTTTTATACAAAAACGACTGATCTGGGATAAATTTTTTCCAATTAGTCGGATAATACATGAATGACCGTATAACGGATCAGCCAAATCAAAATTGTGCAAAATATGAGATCAAAGTCTGGCCAATTTACATCAAGTCTTCGATGGATGATAGGCAATTAGATGGTAGAGAGAAGGAAGAGAGATATGGTTACGTCATGGTTGATGCTGTAGCGAAGCTCAGGAAGCCTCATTATTGAAGGATTACGGGTTATTAGCTCACAGCCCTAGTTCCGGCGTTTCGTTAAGGCACAATGTGTTAAGGGTTTCGAGCATAGAGTAAGGGAAAGGGAGGCAGAGCGAGAGAGAGAGAGAGAGAGTGAGAGAGAGAGAGAGAGAGAGAGAGGGGGGATGAGCGAAAGAGCAGGGCCGACAAAGGAATGATAAAGCAAGATGGACGAAAATCTTTCATCTAGCTTGGTTACATATTTTTATTGGCGAGCGTATTATCACTGTAGCTGAGGTCTCTATTTATGGATCAGTTAACGACTAAGCTACAATTATAAGCTGTAATGGCTACCCGAATGTGAACTAGAAAATTTGCGTGGAAATAATTATGTGTAATTAACTTCGTGCACAGCCATAGTTTCCTCTAAAGTACAATAAATTTAAAGTAATAAATTTTCTGGTGTATATTTCATTTAATTATTTTAATTATATAGATGAAATTTATGAGAACTTTGTTATTCATCATTTAATATTTTAATTTAATTTATTCAAATGTAAATTATTATTTTACTTTAAAAAAATATTAATATTAATTAGAATATATTGGATGATGTTTGTTTACATTATTATTCTAGGAAATTGATAATTAAAATAGAAATAGAATTACGAGGCAACTACAAAATTACTGATAATAAAAGCATAAGATTACGAGAAGATCATGTAGTACTACCAAAAAATAATAACACGCAATAATTTATTTAAGAATCTTGCCAATACAATAATATAATATATTTTGGTATAGTAATTCTTTTCATTGATAAAGAAATGAAACGATTTACATAAATATGTACGATAAATTATTTATTCATGAATAATGGAGACCTTATTTGTCTGAATTTTGAAAGAATAACATAAACATCAAAGTCGGTTTTTACATTCTCAAAAGATAAATAAAATTTCTTATAAGTAAGATTTGTACTGGGGTATTATAATGGTAAATAATAAAACAGAATTTATTGCAACGTATTTATGAAGATGAATAGAAAAGCACGATAAAAGTGTCAAAAAAGTGTGAAAAAGAAAAGAGCATTTGATTTGTTGTGAGGAGATGGCGCTGGCGCGGCTGGAGCCCCGATAAAAAATTTCGATTAATTAGCTTTTCAGTAGGATTATCAATTGATCAACTGAACGGGCAATTTTAGTTCGAGCATCAATATCAAGAAGATTGAAGAAGAGAATTGGAATAATTATTTCGTAGCTCGAGATTAGATATTGAACGAGAAATTTTTGATTCCTAAATAATGGATTCCGAAGAATGTTATCGTGAAATGTCTTTGCGAAAGATTCTCCTCGAAGCCTCAATAAAACGGGCGTAATGTTCAATGGACATTTCGGCAGTCATCACCGTACCTTCGTACTCAGATTATCCGTGTAGTCAAGACGTAAAGGACACTCGTAAAGAGCGGAGGAGGCAACAGTTGTCGAGCCATTTGCACGGGCATCGCCTTATCCCAGGGGATGATTGCAAGGCCACCAAAGCTCCGTCCTTCGGTCGGTCCGTACGTCCGTCGGTCCGTCCATACGTCCGTACGTCCGTCCGTCCGTCCGTCCGTCCGTCCGTCCATCCGTTCGTTCGTTCGTCTATTCTTTACGAGCTTTTACGAGCTCCGAGTTAATATCATTCATTTAGTTGGCACAGACTCTGTTCGACTCTCACCACTCGACTCCTGAGAGGGAAGACCGAGCGTCTCTGGTTTATCCTTCCAACTGCTCCGCACCCGGGGAAATGCACTTCTCCCGGAGTTGGCTGCGCTGCCGGCCCTGGGGGAGTCGATGCGCATAAGAGCGAGGAACAGGCCGAATAAAAATAATAAAAACAATAAACCGACACTCTTTTTACTTTTTCCGTGGATTACTACTCCGACTGTTGCACTGAAACATATGGTGCTTCGATTGGTGGGGTGGGGTGAAGTTGCGGGGGTACCCACACGAGAATCACGTAGATGAATCTCGAATGAAGCTGGATAGCGAGATAATAAAAGTTTTAGATGTTTTTATAAAAGCCATGGTGTCACCGTTACATACGATACGATCATAAAAATATGCGTATTGCGTTTACGTATTGCTTTAAAAAATGGGATCTGTATGTTTCTTCCGCCGGTTTTTTTTTTTTTTTTTTTTTTAATACAAAGGGAAGGGTTTTTGAATGCACATAGTGAATGTTTGAAAAGGTGAGGTTTTTAGCCGCACTAGGGTCTGCGATAAACTACGCAGATTTGATTTTATGACGATCAAGGTTTCCATGAAACTCCATTTTTTCGTTGACTTTAAAGGTATAGAAATTGAAGCCATAACTATACTTTCAAATGTAAATTTCTTTGAAGTATCATTTTGGAGATCTTGTGTCCTGGATGTACATCATCGTGTAATTTTTAAGATTATTTACTGCACTGCTGATTTTATAAGAACTCTTTAAACATATTAAGCAATGAAATATCAATGATATTAATTATTACAGTATTTTAACAATAGTCCCGAAATATCTAATGAACAATAGTATATAAACAAATGTTTTTTTTAAACCAAATATAAATTTATACACAAGTATTTTCATAAATCTTGTTATTTACAACTCACATGTTACACAAAGTGGCTTTTCAAAAATTATAAATCACTTACAAACAATTAAAACCGTTTACCAAACACATTCTAGATTTTATATTGCAATAGTAATTGAAATCACTTCAAAACAAATTATCTTAAGTATAACATAAAATCATACGTCAATCAGTGTATTATTCATTACTAAATCATTGTATATGTGGGCTTATTGAATTAAATCCGTTGTTGCATAACTATATAGCTATAATAAGAGATACAGAACCACAGACGGAAATAAATTATTATAGTTGCCATTCGAAATTCTCGATTCGTGGTGTATGGAGAATTAGGCTAACTACTTTTAGGCTTTTGCAATTCTCATTAATGACACTGTTATTTAATCAATTGTCATTAATTTCCGTTGCTATTTAATTTCACTATTATTTACTCTTATTTTATTAAAAGACAATCACTATAGTTGTTATTGATTTTGTTATTTTATCATCTGTTATTTAATTCTCAATATTAAACTATTATTTAATAGAAATTTGCAAATAATAAAGAAAAACTAAAAATTTATAATTTAGTATTGATTTTTAAAAAAATTTACAATTGATTGGACTTATTTAATCTCATATTTTTTGCGTAAATTCGTATTCATCTTTGTATTTAAAATTTTTTTATTCAACAAGTCATTAATAAACACAATGATAAAATAAATTTTACAAATACATTTTTTATTTTGATAAAATGTAAAACACATAAATTATTTATTCATGTGTATATGATACTATTTCAAATTAATATTAGATTGCTTAATAAACGTTTATACTAAATATTTTATGTTATTCTCAAACTTGTTTTTTTTTTTTTTTTTTAAAGTTACTATTACAAGCATAAGATTTTGATGGTCATAAAGAGAAACAAGGATTTTAAATAATAATTGTGGATGGATTAAGATAATGATGTATTAAACATTTTTATTTTATTATACAAATAATATTGAAAAATTAATGTTAACATCCATGCAATAATATTTAAAAATAATATAAAAATGGAACTTATATGATACGTTTAGTGAGTTTTTTTTACTGTGTTATAAAAATGCTTGTATAGACGGTTAAAAAATGGTTTTAGATTTTTTTCAGATACATTAATTTCAGTTAATTAATTTCAGTTTATTCCAAAATTTAAAAATAAACATATGTTTATTTTTAAATTAAGTTTACAGATTTATCCAAGTTGATGATTAGTACGAATTTTATCCATTAAATTTTACAAATACAATATTTGGCGGTGGAATATTTTAGTTTTCTTTGATTTTATTTATTTATTGTATTAATGAAAACGCTACGAGTCATGAAGTTTAACGAATTTCATGTGTCGCTTTAGGAGATTTACGGTGTTATATCGGAACAAAAATAAAAATAAAAAAATGCTCCAAAGCTCTTAAATCCAATTACATTTCAAATGTTGTATCAATTAATCGATCAACTTCAAAATGATTATCGTAAGTATGTGAGCTAGTGTGGAGACAGACACCAAGATCCAGGGATAAAAGATCGAAGTAATGTTGGTTACAGTAGATCTTGTGGCTCCGGTGATGGATTGGATCTATTGAAATTATCGAGGGTCCAGCTGAAGAGAATTGGCAAGTGTGATGGTCCAACTAACGAGAGTTTCTCCAATCAGTAGGTAATTGCTTCATTCCTAGAGTAAGTGCGAAGGCTTTTCCCTCTCCCAATTCGTCTCTGTTTCATCCTCCTTCCTCTGCATTTCCCTCTTGCACTGCTGGAATTGTTTTACCATCCTCTATATCTGAGTACATTTAGAAATTCCTCGGTTAAGGTAAGCAAACAAATCAGACCATTTCATCCTTAGTATTTTGGTACCCTCAACTCATTTGTACTTTGATATCCAAGAAAATACGATTCAATCGTACATTGAATTTCGGTTCTAATTGTCCACAAATGTGTAATTGTTCTTGAAATTTCCAATACACAATTCTGTTGGATAAATTCAATTCCTAATTTATAGGCAAATTACTTTCAATTTTTCAAAGGTTGAAGAAAATTATTTGTTCCAAATTTTCACAATTTCTTTCTTTTAAATTAGTTGGCCCATGAAGTATGTACAGAAAGATGTATAATATTAAAAATCACCCGAATAAATTATCACAAAATAATTCGAAAGTATCGGTTTATATCCTGCAAAAGCCCTGCAATTTATAGTTTTAATGAATTTTTTCAATTCTCTAATATACCGAATGAATGAATTTTACAACCTCATTTTTATGGGACTTTCAATAATAAAGTTCTACTCGAAATAAAAAATTATGCGGAAATAATACAAAAATCGTAATTTTAATACATGAGTTTAAATAATGAAAGGGAGTGCGTAATTAAATATCAACGGAGAATATAATTCGAGGCAAATCTTGTAGGTAAATTTACTTTCAGTAGCGTTAATTTACTTACACGAATTTCAATTAAGCGAGACGAATCAAATTACACGAAAGATACAACCATAATTGTTCGTGGACCATTGGAGTGGAGGAGCATTGCAACAAACTAAACATTTTTCACATGTATACCAATAGAATAAGCAGATGTCACAAAAGAGACGAGGAATAAAAGTCTCGGAAGGAGAGAAGCAGCACTTTTCTCAGTTATTTGTAGAGGGATTGTCGGGGACAATTGCATTTATCAAAGCCTCACTTGTCTATTCATCAATTTCGCAAAGACTGATAGGGTGGATCAATAAACAAGTAACAGTTGTGCAACAGATAAAAGCTGATGCAATTACTATTCGAGCCTAGTTTCCTCTCGGAGGGAAATTACTCAGGGAATGTCTTTAATTAAATGTTAGGAGCAGTTTCCGAGCCTCCATTAATGCAGGGACAATTTCCTTTCCATCCACTTTCGTTTAAGAAGAGACAAAGGGGGCATCCGAACATTACAACACAGGAAGCTTTAGCCGAGCTTTAAAAGCGCATTCCTCTATCGTTCTTCGCCCTTCCTTTCTCTTTTAAATCTTCCTTCGTCTGTACTTCTCTCATTTTCCATTCTCCGGATTCGTATAACGAAGTTTTAAACTTTAAAGGAGCGTAATCGCTCGTGTCACCTCTCGATCAAAGCAACGTCGGCAACAATGAAATCGCACAGGAATCGCATTCCGATTGTTCTGAAAGTTTCTCCATTCTGAGTTAAGAGACTTCCTATCTTTATTTTATTTTTTTACCATTACTTTGGGATTGTTATCAAATACATATTACGTAAACTCAATTACATTTTACGTAAACTTCAAACGGTAATGATGATGAATCAGATACGGAAGGATTATTTTATAAAGCGAGGAGCTCGAAGCAAAGCTAACAAATGGGAAACCACATGTATTATCAAGGGCAATTGGTTAATTTCCACTTGTCTATTCCTTCATTTTTCTCTCTCGAGTAATACCTTGAAAACTCTGCAATTTTAATATGCATTTCATTTTCAAAGGTAATTTTATCATTATCCGCAATGATGAAATGATTACTCGACTCGTAAAATCTGTGAATGTAAAAGAATTCCGGGATAGGATTAGTTATAAAACCAATGAGGACGCTCACCGAGAAATCTGAATCTTCGAACGAGAAAACCCGGAAAACTTAAAAAGGATACACACTTTTATTTCCATGTACACATACGCATACTACTTCTTCGTACGAACAACAAACCCAGCTCTTTGTTATTGTAATGGTATGCTTAAAGAAATAAATTCTAAATTATGACTTTTAAATATTTATCCGCCAAAAATATATTTTAATACATCATTTCCCAAGTTGAATAAAAATAGTAAAATTCTCTTAATTTATGATACATCTTAGTTTTAATTTTTATGCATTACTTTCATGTTTGAATTGTAGTACATACAACTATCAATTAATTAAAATTTGTAAATTTATCTTATCAATACCATTATTGTTTATACATCGTGACAATGAGTAAGCTATGCATTCAATTTTTCAAAACTTCCAGTCATGTACAAAATGTATTTTGAAACCTATGAAAGGAAAATATTTATTTTTGAGTGCAGTTTAAAACAAGTTTTACCAAATAAAAAGTGGAAGCATTCAATATTTTTCAACCAATATCTTTGTTATACACTACATCATACTTTTTAAATTTCATAATTGTGATATTAAATCTATATAATAGCTATTTTTTTAAAATTAGTGTATCATTTTCTATGTAAAGGAAATCAATTTTAATTGCAAATTTAAAAGAGGAAATTTTTAATCTTTAAATAATATAGTCTATTTTGAATCTTTCAATATCGATTTTATTTGAGATTCAAGAAATAAATTTGTATTGCGCATTTTAATCTTTACTGATTTAGGAATTATCAAATAAATATAATAATTACAAAAAGTTCACAATTTTTACCTTTTAATCATTAATTTTGATATTCCATTTCATTCCCTTCTCCCATATTCAGTTATTGAATACAATACTCTAGCGTTTTACAATTATTTTATTTCGTTTTTTCTACTCTTAGGTTTTGCATATATGTAATGAATGATGAATAAGGTAATGAATCTCAGGTATAGAGTTTCCATTGGAGCTTTTTTGTATTTAAAGGGATATTCACAATAAGCTTTTTTTTACATTCTATTAATGCTTTTCTTTGGATAAGAAAGGTCACGATTATTTTTTTAAAAATGTTTTAACAATATTGACCTTAGAAATGAATATTAAAAAAATGCATATTTTTCTATAAATTCACATATTTTCATTTCGCTAATTTATTAATTTGTTAATTTCGTATATGACCTGTGAATTACTGTGCCGTACAATTGTACACAAATGTTTTTACAGATCTGTACATTTTGAGATTCGATTTATGTTGAACCTTTATTTTGAACCTATCAGAGACATCAATTCAAAAGCCAGTTAATCAGACTTGAATTTATTTATTTTAAAATATTTTGAAATGATTAGAATAGGCTAGATATAAGTACTGTTGTTCAGTTATCAGTATTCAATATTACGAATTTATTTCCTAAAAGCTATTGTGTCTTGAGTTCGCGGATAACAACAGCCACAGCGCCCTGAAAAACCTCGATTTTCAAATCAATCAATAAAGTAAAGAAATATTATCGCGCACATTTTTCCAAAAAGTTTTACTTACGTAATATCAACTTGCCACATACGCTCGGATATTCTGCATGGAAGAGATATCCCACATAAGTGGATAAGCTCGCTCGTTCCTTCGAAACAGGAAAACGGGGAATACGAGAGGAGTATACACGTACACCGGGTTTTCGTGAGAAGCGTTTTGCAAGATGTGACAAGAAACGTCACATGGTTCGAAAGGCGCTCGGGGGACCGGGGAGGGAGGGAGGGAGGGAGGGCGAGGGTTGCGCAAGGGGGTGAGGATTGTGCAAGGCGGCCTTCGCATACCATTCCCGAGGCATACCAACCACGTGCGGGGGCCTGGCGCACTGTTATACACGTCGAGGAAGGTGAAATATTGGTTGGATAGAAAGAAACGAGAGCACGCGAATCGAGCACATCCGAGTCCTGGTGGCGGGGGGGGGGCGGCGGCAAGGGGGATTGACGGGGTGTGGGTGGGCACGGAGCTTAAACACTAAACGCCGGCACCCCTGGATCTGGGGATCGACAGCATCAGTCGGATGGATGAGAGACAGAAGATTGGATGACGCGACGGAAATTTTTACCGGCCACATGACTCACTATTTTCTATCTGTTTCATCCTAATTTTTTTTTTTTTTTTATATAGATCCAATCCATTTTTATTCATTTTTGGTCAAACGCGAAACATTACTAACGTCGATCACTAGAACAGCATGTCATTGTTGCAAATACACCTTAAATTAATTTGCAACATGTTTAACAGATGATGATAAAACTAAATGCAAGTTGAGAATGGATTTCATTTGGTGGTCATATTTAAATACTTTTTACTGAGATTTTTATTGAATTTCAAAGTTATATTTTTGAATCCAAAAATTGAGAGACTGAAACTATAATGCCCCTTTTCTCAAATAAATTTTCGAATAATATTCGTTTCAATATTAATTATAAATGAATTTTAATTTTTTTTGCTTTATAAAATCAAATTTATGTAATTCAGTGAATAATATTGATATTTCTGTTACTTAGGTGCTTTTCAAATATGTCTTTCTCAATTGATCAATGTTACATTGAATATAATAGCGTAAGTAAATTAATCATTTTGAATGATTTACTTATAAATCTTGAAAAATAGTAAGTCTTCTTTTATATCTGTAATGTAATTCAAGACGTATTTACCAGAAATATTGGATGTATTTATTAATTTATAACTTAATCAATGACCAAAAGTCTGGATGACCTGTAATCTGAACCGCTGTAAATAAGAACAAACATAGTGGTCTGTTTGAGATTAATCATGGTGACAGACAATTACGTCAACATGAATGTTAGCAAATAAATTGATAACGTTAAAAAATCTTACTAATATTGAAGGAGAATATGAAATTAAAAACACTTTTTTTAATTATTTCTGTTCATTATATTGTTAGCAGTTTATTGTAAATAGTTTTATGAAATTGTTTGCATAAAAATGTTAATAGTGCATAATACAGGATGATTGCATTTAAATATAAAATATCTAAAAAACATTTTGAAGTATAACTGAAATAACTACTAATTTTTGAGAAAATCAATCAAATTATTGTTCAAATTCACATTAATAATATGAATGAGAATACATTGAAAATAAAATGATTAAAGTTATGTCTTTTATATAATTATTAATTGCTAAATTAAAAAAGCGGAGAAAATATATCTGAAATTGTAAATCTAGGATGTATCTCTACGGGATTTGATTTGAGTGAGTTTATTGAAAAACATCATTCTACAGATTCCATAGCTGATTTCGATAAGTAGATTTATAATTGGAGATGAAAGATGAAGTGCGATGTGATTATAGAAAGAAATCACATCATTTAAAATAAAAGTGATCATAAATTAGATGTACAGCAACTACTGTGTACGTATAATTTATGATATTCTTTTAATTTATTCAATTTTGTTTGATAAGAAAATCATAGGATTTTACCTAAAGCAAAGAAATCCAGTTGTCAATAGCCGCTACCATTGATAAATATCTAGGCTACACCCTTAAAAGTTTTGAATTTAGTTGTATTCGTGAGAGAGAAAATGAGAAAGCTAAATTGCGAACAGCTGTTGGATAAGTTAGGTGCAATGATCATTACTTTGCCCAATCATTCCCGAAAGTGGAAATTCACCAAGGACAAAAAAAAAAAAAAAAAAAAAAAAAAAAAAAAAAAAAAAAAAAAAAAAAAAAAACAGAAAAAACAAAAAAAATACACAAGGGAAAAGAGAAACAAAAAATCGGGCCAACCAATGAGGAGGCAGGTTGGCTCCTATGTTGGCGCCTCTGCTCCTTAGAGTGTCCCTCCAATCATGAGCCCAGGTGAAATCTCGTTATCTGGTGCACCTCCCCCGGAAATTGTGCCCCCGTTGTTACAAGGGCGGCAGAGAGAGGCATTTATCCATTTATCCCCGGTGGTGGTGGTGCGTGCAGGAATATCAGCTTCCGAATCGATATCTCATTTCTTAGGCAACCTTCCGAGGGAGAGGCACATCGTCCTGTAACGCGTAACGCGATTCGACGCGAGTGTCTGATGGCGGATCAATTGCACCTCAACCGTGAGTATAATGCCGAAGCTCGTGTTAAACATGTGAACCTGGAAATTGGACTCAACCTGGATACGAGGTCTCGACTTCAATACTCCGAAACACGACACTTTTGACGTTTAATGGGGATGCTCGGATTGTTTAGCCGAGGCTCCGCCATTCCTTTCCTTTTTATATTTCCTTATCTCCTTTTCCGCTTGGCTCTTGATTTTTAAATTATAAACTCAAAGTTTTATCCCCGTGTTAATGGCTTCGCTTTATTTTCCCGCATGAAAATCCTTTTAATTTATTTATCGGGCTAACTATAAAGACGCATATAAATAATTAATGGTTTCGGTGTAGAAACCCATAAATATCTATTCTCGGATAACAATTATTTCCATGTGAGGATTTTATGCGATCTGAATGAACGATCAATGTCTTTTTTCTTTATTTTCATTATAATACCTATAATTTTCTTATCCGAAGTTCTTAAAAATCATTCCAATTCATTCATTCATTTTCTCTACCTGTTTTGTAATGAAAATGGAAGAATTATTAATAAAATTAATATTTAAGGATCCTGAAAAAAAGTTTGTCGAATTTCCTTT
This sequence comes from Eupristina koningsbergeri, assembly GCA_018907245.1. Taxonomy (NCBI): domain Eukaryota; kingdom Metazoa; phylum Arthropoda; class Insecta; order Hymenoptera; family Agaonidae; genus Eupristina; species Eupristina koningsbergeri. Next base: position 758,649 of record JACCHV010002892.1, on the reverse strand, counting down.
TCAACTGATTAAGAAATCTTGTAAATTTGATAAATTCCTTATTTTCTAACAAAATATTTACTTATCTTGCTTTGCTTTCAATTTTTATAATTCATTGTGCATTTATTATTTTTTTTTTTAATTTAAAATAAATCTTGGTAATTCTGAGAGTTTATTTAATAAATATACTTTTGAAAAAGTTCTGCTGCATATAGTATTCCTGGATTTACATATAATAAAATTAAGTTATTAAAATTTAATCTGTATAATATTAATCCAAGATTACTTGGATTATTAACACTGCATTTCGTATGTAACAGTAAATGAAGAGCTGGACACGAGGTCACTTGATGTGTCAACTTTTTGCGAAAATTTTATTTAAAAAGAACTATTGAAATTGCTTTTTTTTATTAAGAATAATTCGATTTTTTTCGTATTGCATAGAGACATATATTTGCACAGGATTTTTTTTTTAATTTCTAAACAAATTTATATCTACCGCATTGAAATGCCAGAGTATACATAAATTTATACGAGATTCCGGTATAACTGATCTGGAGACGAACCCATCAATTCTTCTGTATAAAATGAGCACAAAAAAAAAAAAAAAAAAAAAAAAAAATAAAAATAAAAAAGAAAGTGATGAAGAAGTAGAAGTAAAAAAATCGAGTGTCACAGACGTGCCTCGCTTTCCGAGTTTAACCATTGAAAATTCTATTACACGTGAATCTACATTCCCAGAAGCTCTGATTTTCTCGTCGGTATTTTTTATAAAGAGCAGAGAACGTACACGCGTTGTGTAAGCGTAAAAATAGATGGGGTGCGTAGCCACGCGTGTGTGCGTGCGTGTGCGTGCGTGTGTATAGGTGCACTCCAGAGCCTCGGAGCGTTATGCAGATTTTGTTTGGTCAGTCATTATGGTGGACCCCGTCATCCAGAGTGAATCTGCTGGGTTTGTCGCTGAACTTACACTGGGTATACGCGCACATGTGCACTGGACCCTTCCAGAGTATATTTTGATTGTTTGGAAATGGATGAGCATTTTGAGTATTTCTTTCGTTTATTTGTGAATATCGATCTCCTCGTGCCCCCTCTCTCCCCCTCGCAGCTAATATACCTTTCGCAATTAAGCTCAATTAATTTGTTGCAAAATTGCTCAAACACACACGGACGGCGGGTTGGGAGGGGGGGGGAGAGGACTTTTTAATAAAGTGGCGTTGATGAAAAGCTCAGCGATGATCTGTTGGATGTATTTTTGCAGAGTAGGTAAAAAAATGTTGGAGCGCTATTGGGAGTCAAATTTTTCAGCGACTACCAGAAGCACTAAATTTTATCTCTTGAGGAGGCGAGAAAGGGCTGACTCTTTGCTCGGCTTATAAGCTATTTATTCAAATTACGGTTCTGGTTGCACTCGTGGGTATTTGTCTTGGCGGTGGCAAATAAGAAATATTAAAGTCATTTTCTCGGAAGTGTATTTTTCCTGCTCGAAAGCTAAATGTACGTGTACGCCCCTGCCTAGGGCTGAAATCTCTGGGTCCTCTCGCAGCGCAGGCGCCCCAACCCCTAAACCGCCCACCCCGCGACCGTATGACGTACGCACGCACGATGTCATTCCCTGGCATTCGCTTCCCCTCCTCGCCCCTTTCTCTCGCTGCTTTCCCCTGCTCCTGCGGCCTCGTCTCTGTCCCGCGGGGCGGAAAAAGGGCGAAAAAAAACAGCCCCCCTCGGTGTATGCGAAATTTATGCGCGGGTGTACGGACGCATGAACCGCGTGAGTCATCATCCCCTTCGCCGGGGGCCCAGTGGTGCATGTGTGGCAAAGGCTTCGAGTGCGCGCTCTGCGCTTTTCCAGCGACAAACTACCCCGAGTGACCTTTTTTCGAGGGAGGGGCACGGCACTGGTTTCTGTTGATTTTTCACTGGGTACTTGCTTCCATCGCCGGTTAATATATCGGCGATGCCGTTTGTAGCGGAGCTCGTTCTTCCAAGATATCGATTCGCCTCGTTCTCTCTCAAAGATTTATTCTCCGATTGAATAACTCTTTTGGGATTTAGCTCGAATAACAGTTCTAGCCTCCTCAAATATTTGCTCTTTTACGTTTTTCGAAAAATTTTTATTTATTCACGTGAAAAGCCAATATTCCGGCCGGCCTTTTGAAATGTACACTTATCCTTTGATTACGTTTTTAAAGATCAGCGGACTTTGGCTCAAATATTCCTAGTCAGCGCCAACTCGTATTTTATCTAAATATCATTATACCATTACACACACACCAATTTTGTATCAATTTACTTCTTTATTAAAATTCCTCTTCTAAATTTCAATTTTCACTCTAGGTTTACACCTTCAATAATCTATAAAAAAAAAGAAAAAAAAGAAAAAAAAGAAAAAAAAAAAACAATTGCAGAGCGAATGAGCGAGTCGGTTGGGTTGATTACACGCAAGACGACTCCTCGCTTTTCAATAAATACTTTAATTTTTATCAATTGCGCGTCACACAAACAAAAGCACAAACAATATAATTTTATAATGAGAAACCACTTACCGGCATAGTTTGGCTCCCGTGCAGAGAATTTATCGCCCCTTGTGCTTCTTGATGCGTTGAGAATTTAATAAATGCGCAACCTGGAAAACATACACATGCACATTAGAATTTTCAAATTTATAGCCGTATTAATGTTTATTTTAAGTTAAAATATCTGTTTAATGCATTAATCACCTACGGATTTTTTAACAAATTTCCACCCAATATCAGCGAATCAGTGAATTATTTATTATCGTTTTTATCGATATTACAAAGTCACAAATTGAATCTAATTATTATTTATGTTATTATATATTCTATATTTCATTATTTCGAATGATAAAATAAAGTAGAATAATACAGTAAATAATGTTTAAAAGTTTTATTGAATTTCATTCATTTTTCTATTAATACCTTAGAAAATAATACAAATTATACATTACAATGAAATTGAAATAGGTTATCCAATATGATTAAATATTTGTTTTAATATTCCAAAAATATTCATTTTCATACTATGAGTTGCATTGTATTGGTGAAAGCAGTAAATTAAATATTTGTTGAATGTCTGAATTAATATTGGTTGCATCATATATGTAATGTGTACTGATATAAATAGAAAAAAAATTTTTAAATATAAATGTTTTGCGTGTATTATATTATAATTTATGGTCTCATGTATCAATTATCAATCACAACTGATAAGAGAAATAAAAGATTAAATAAGAATGGTAATAAATTCTATTCAGGATTTTTTTAAACCCACTGATACACGTACATATCATGACAACTGAGTTTTATTGATTATATTTTACAATATTTTTTATATTCGCCATGTAGATGAAATGAACATTTATTATGTATTTTGTGAGGATTGTTTACTGTGGTTATTTGAAAAAGTGTTTGATAATTTTTCTCTTGTTATTACAATGCTTCCTTAAATACCAATACACCATTTTTTTTGCATATTACAGGTGTATATGCTTGCTTTTAATGTATGCATTGTGTAAATTGTGCACGTTTGCGATTCGTTCGTTTGATTTGAAATGGTGAGGGATTGGTTTACACACTTTGTTTAGTTCAATTCAGACCAATTTGAACCAATCACTTTGTGTACCAGCACCTAGATTTGACATCGCAATCAAGTGTTTTTCTGGGTTATTTCTACATGTACAGTATTAATATATTAAAAGTGAGAATACAAATATTTTGTTATTTCTATACACAACGTGTCCTTTTAAATTTCTTTTTTATGCTCTTTTTTGGAGACGATATTAACTAATATAATGTTAAATTATATTTTAAAATTGTATTTTTAATTCTTAAATTTTTGCTAGTTTTTTCATCTTTAAAATTTGTGAATCTGGTATTATTATTTAACAATTAGTATTATTTTATTATGTGATTTTTATTTTATCTATACGTATTTCTTAATTCTATAAATGTAAGCTACTGCATAGCTTCTTTATATTAAATCAATTATTCAATGAAGCATTCAAAATATAAAAATGTTTTTTAAATATGATTAAAGAAAACTTAAAAAAAAAAAAAAAAACTAATTCAACACAAAAGTCATATTATATTGTTCGTCGGAGACGAATTCGATATTGCTAAACCGTCTTTTCTAAATTTATTCTGACAAATACTTGAGAATTACTGAAAATTGTATAAAATTGTGTTTCTGTAGGAAAAATATCTATTCCGATATTTGATGGATAATTTTTACTTCGAAATATAAAGTATAAATTTGAGATACTGGGTTGGTTTCGCAGTCTCTTGGTTTTCTCAATTTCTTCAAAATTTTCGAGAAACCTCACCGAAGAAATTTATCCAAAATTGCCATTGTATATTTATTTCACACGACAAGCTTAGCAAAAGTAGATGAAAAAGAAATTGGCTGTGAATAAAGTTTATTTTCGAGTGTCCTCGGTAGGTATCAGGGAGTTCTCCCGTAAACTCCTAATTTGCCGATTGACGAACGGTGGCCCTCAAAGGGCGTGGGGGGGGGGTCGCGGAAAGTGCGTGTAATTCAGTTTTGAAGCTCAATCGAAAATTAAGAGCAAAAAAGCTTTAGAAGTTCGCTGAAGGCAGGCTCCTTTATGGATTCATAATAAAAGAAAGGAAATAAGCAACGGGAGATAGGAAGCGACGCATTCGTCGGTTTTTACGAGGGTTGAGAAAAATCGAAAGGTCTTATCGCCCCGTACAGTCAGGGCCGCCCTTTTCGCCCTAATTCCCACCGGCCTATCATCTCCTATTGCGCGATGCGGTGCGAGCTGACGCAATTGGACTTCCTCTACTTTTCACGGGGCGTTTGCTCGGAGTCGGAGCAGCCCCGCGCTCAGGTACACACGCACACATCGCCTCGAATCACGCCGAGCGCCACGAGATGTGATCTGGAGCTAGGGATGCTGCGGCGCTTCCAGGGATGAGAGCCGCTCGTGTGCACTATCGCCGAGCTGGCGGGCTCGGGCAGTCGGGGCGAAAAATTGGAAAACATCTAATTTTCCTTGGCAGTCGGTGCGAGTCGGTTATCATTGGCCTTGTGGTTCACGAGATAAAAAGATGTATTGGAATGGGGAGGGGGGCGAGCGCCTTTTTTCCTTTTTCTTCTTTATAAATTTATGTTTTATTCGGATACGGATTTATTTTTTCCGAACCACGCTTAACCGAAAGCCATTGAAAGTGCCTCTCAGTTGCTCGAGTGCAACGAAACAAGCACTTTGAATCTTTGGCTTTTTATTTTTGCTTGTTTTATTTTACTTTTGTCCAACGAAACTCTCGTCTTCTCCACGGAATCTATTCTACTTCTCTAATTGTGATGGCTTAGCACCCTCGAGGCCTTTGCATGTGACCTATGGGACGATGATCCTCTAATCCCAGCAAACAAACACTTCTTCTGTGATTGACATCGACGTCTTCTGAAACCCTAAGACTTTAAGGACTCGGATCAGCGATAAAGCTACACTTTTTATGAAACATCAATATAATTCTCGGTACAGTTCAATTATTTATTTATCAGCTTTCTCCTCGAGTACTCAATTGTAGTTGAGCTTTCACTTGAATCTCATGCCTCGAACCAATGTTTGGAGAAGTACTTATGTGTACTCGTTAAAAAATCGAATCACTGATTTTTTAGTTATATAAAATCAATTTAATAATTTTATTCTCTCACTTTGCTCTCATATAATAAAGCACCGAGACACCATGATTATTATGTATAATTTCATTTAATGCGATCGATCAATAAAATCTGACCACTGCTTTTAAAAAGATGCAAATCAAACTTTGCACAAAGTCTATTTAAATTATTCCATTATTATATATAAATATTTTATAAAATTAAAAATAGTTTCGTGTCAAGTTTCAAGGCACGAATTATATAAGCAAAAAATAATAGAATTTATAACAAATTTCTGCTATTTCTATGTATTTATGGTAATGTTCATTTCTATTTTAATAAATTGTAAGATATTCAGCGGAAATGGTAAATAATCCAAACAAATTTTAGAATAACAATAAACTTGATTATTTCAGTTGAAATGACTATTATTTTTTTTTTTTTACTATATTTCGTATAATATGTATTCTATTCTTTTAGAAATTTTGTATTATTGTAGCAAATTTCTATAAGTTAAACATTATACATTATTTTATTCAAATAATTTTCAATTATTTGCTTCATTAACTTTTGACTTAAAAATATACCTTGTAATTCGTAGAGTTAATGCCTATGAGTAACAGAAATACAAATTTTTATGACAAATCTCTTATTTGCGAATAATAATTTGTAAAAATGTTTTTCTACTGTTTTTGTCAATTCGATGCATCAAAAATATTATTAAAACGTTTGAATAATTGGTGACAATTGTATTAATAAGCAAAATTTGTGCAAACTAAAAGGAGATTTGTCAAATTTTTTTTTAAACAAGACGAGATATTATTATTGTTTGTTCATTGGCATTGATCTTGTGCTTCAAAGATTGGTTTGACAAACATTGTGTATTAGAATTGAAATGAAAACTATAAATTTTTCATTAAAGCTTATTTAAAAATAATATCTTTGCAGCCAAGCATAATAATCCTGAAGCCAAGATTTATTTCGAGCGCACATCATAAAATGATTCCCTTTGAAACAATAGGGCGACGGGTGCTGTCAGTGTGCCGAACTTAATCTCATGATAATAGTCGAGATGTAAAAAGACGATATCTGAGGTTACAAAGAGGTTCAATATTTCTCCAGAGTCTCCCTTTATTTTTTAAAATAAATCCTCAACCCTCGAGAGTCGGGATGATGGTGATGGTGGTGGTGGTGCTCCGTCACCGTTATTGCTAAAGGGAGAATGAGGGGAGGGTTATTTTTGTGTGCTGGTGTGCGCTAATCAATACCTTGGTCTTAAAAAACTCTAGAGGGATGTTGAGGGATGTTAAGCAGATGGTGTCAATTGTAAAAGTGCGAAAAGTCGCGGAATTCGGATGATCGTAAATCTTAGTTTGGTGTTATTGGTCGGAATATATTGTTTCTTACTTGCCCTTATATATCCTTGCAGGATCGAAGCCCTTCGGGATATGATTTATTGTTTTCCTTGAGATTTTCGGAGAGCTCGTGCGTTAATGGTAGAACCAGGGAAATATCTAAATAACATACAAGCTGACTTGCTTGGTTATTTACGATGTGAAAATTAAATTGTTAAACCGCCAAAGTAATTAATATTCTTGTGCAAAAGCTTTATCCTATTCGTAAGACCGTATTTTGCAAATCTCTGTGGATTAATAAGAATTTTACTTTGAAATAATTGCAAAATAATGTATATGTTTTTTGTATTTACATTTAAAGGGAATTTTAAATCCTCAGAAAAAACAAAGTATAAAAAATTTGCATTTTTTTTTTTTTATTATTTTAATTGTTATATATAATTGTTTGAGGTATTATTGTAAAAATCATAAAATTATGTAAATACGGTAATTCCTGACAAATAAATTAAAGAATGCGTCAAATGAAATTAATGTTAAATTAATTTAAATAGAGATGGATAATAAATGAATCAAATTTGTAATTTAAAATGAATCGATGCGGTTGAAATATTGATGTATATTGGGCAATAATTTAAATGAAAAGTGTGGAGTAAAACAGTGTTCTTTATATGGTAATTTATATATAGAAAAAAAATTAACAATTTTCAGTGGAAGAGCAGATGTATTTTGAAAAGAGCAACGACGAAGTAACAACCCTCAACCAAAAAGTAGTGAAAATTCTCAGGTCTGGTCAACTTTGATTTTTAAACTTTTTAAAAATCGGAATACCCGCTTAAAATAGCGAGGAACACCGGTTCACTTTGCTGCCCTTTCCATTTAAAGGCAAAATAATCGCGTTTCCGTTATTATTGACGATGAGTTGGTAATTCGATTCTCGACTAGGCACACATTCATGTACGCGCACATTCAGAGTGGAAGGACGAGACTTACACAGACGTGGAAGTACAGGTGATTCCAGTTTTCCCGTGGCTCCACAACTTTAAACTTGACAGAGAGAATTTTGAATTGCCGTGGGCCCGAGCGTGTGATCGATATCAAATGAGATTTTCTTTGATCTGGTTTCCCCTTACAAACGTACTTCGCTCTTTTTTTACGCTTTTATCTTTTTGTTTTGCGATTGACGAGCTCCGAGTGAATAATAGTACCAGCACTCGAGAGTTCGTTTGTTATCGACTTTGCCTCTCGGAATTCGCGCGAGTCAAAGAGGCCGTTCTGCAGTATTCTGTTCAATTAAAAATCTTTTGTTTCTAATAAACGTTTAATTAAAAAATTTCGTTTGTATTATTCTTCATTTAAATAACTTGGTTTCCAGACTTTTTGATTTGCAATCTGTAGCTCAGTCGCTCACTGGTGTGTTTAATCTAGTTATTAGGTACAGTATTCTTTACAAATAAACTATAATAAACTATTGTCCTTAAAAGTACTGCTATACCAACTATGCGTGCGTTGAGAACATTAATTTATTCCCAGGTGTAATTTTACTTGTAAGGCTTGTCAAATATCTATTATAACAATAGTTTTAATTTAAATAAAATAAGCTTGTTCGTAAAAATCTACAATACTTGTAAATCACTATTCATCGAAGGGTCAAACTTTAGTCCAACTTTTCAGGGGCTCAAAATTCCTTCTTCGAATTAGAGCATCAAAGAAAGTAATTCATGTAAATTATAGCTTGAAAAAGCAATTAAAAAGTTAGTAATTCCTTTAAATTGACCCATTCTAAAGTGACCTCTTCTCCCTCTGCATTTACCATAGAAATTAGACTGATATACATTGCAAACTCGGCAGTAAGTGGTCAGATGCACAGCTAAGTGAAGAAACGTGTCCTTGTTGTCAGCCTCAATTTCATTCATGAAAGGGAGATGGATAGACAGTTAGATAGCGAGGTGCAGTGGAACAGAGAGAGAGAGAGAGACAGAGAGAGAAAGAGTGAGAGAGAGAAGAATAAGAGAAAGAAGGAGATAAAGGTAGAGGAAAATCTTGTTTGCACTTTCTTAGCATAAGCAAGTCATTTTTCTTCCTGTTAAGAGAGAAAAAACTTAAATCGAATTCACTTCTCAAATGTAACGCAATATTCGATTCATGAATTAATGATGAAAATCCCGTTTTCATCGAATAGGAAGATTTATACGGCTTCTCAGTATATTATTAGTGAAAGGAATTTTTATTACTAGTATTATTATCTCGAAAAATTATTTCTAGAATTTTTAATGTTAAATATTTGATAAAATAGGATTTAGAATGTCATGAGCAAATCAAAGAACAATAGTAGTTTCTAATTAAGTAGAGTATTCCATTTCTTTATAATTTACTACAATAATCACAGAAGTGCGAGGTGAAAATGAACCTACATTGAAATTATTCGAAACTTGAAAATTTCAATTAGACAAAAATTAATGAAATATTAAATTTTCATTAAGCTTCAGTATTAAGAGTATGAAATTTTTCCTTGATATATTGAACGAAATCGTGAGTTAATAGATGCAGCTCCACAAATATTAATATTAATGATAAAGAAGTAAAAAAGGAAAAATTAAAAGCGTTCTTTTCATGGAAGGTAGCAAAGCTCTAGTCTCTGAAGGCGTCTTAGGATCTCGACATAACGAAAAATTGCATAATCTTATTGTCCACTTTAAGAGCTGATACTAAAGAAAACTTCTCGAAGAAACAATGGTTCTCGCTGTAAAACATTTTAATTACGAAAAAGGAAAAAAGGAAAAAAGTCACGGGGAAGGAGTGCGCGTAGAATGGCACCGCAGAAAATAAAGGAAAGATTCTTTTGGAGCATACAAGCCTCGAAAGTTCAAGTAGAAGAAACTATGTTTGCTAGGTGAAGAACGGAGTTGGAGAAAGAGGGGGGAGAGAGAGAGAGAGAGACGGGCGAAAGCAGAAAAGGATGCAGGAGGAACAACAAACACAACGTGGAACTCCATTTGGCCTCGAGTGGCTCCAAGTCTTTGCTCCTCTTCTCAGCATATCGTCGATCGATATAAACTCTCCGCGAGACTTTCCATTCGTATATTTGATTGCTCGGCAAACATGTCCAAGTTTATCGGACGTCTCTATGCCCAACCGAGTGTCTGTGTGTGTCTGCGCTGGGGTTACACGAAGGAGGGAGGAAGGGGACAGAGAGAGAGAGAGAGAGAGAGAGAGAGAGAGAGAGAGAGAGAGAGAGAGACAGAGAGAGAGGGAGAGAAATGGTGGTTTCGATTCGCAGGTCTGGTAGTGAAAACTGTCGTTTACCTCCTTCCCCAATCCAAAAGCAACCGAAAATGTTGCTTCATGTTTTTAAACGTCCGAAAAATTTGCATTTTCATTTTTATATTTTTTAAAGACCCGCAATCCATTTCGTTATTTTTCATTACTCCCATACAAACTCGTTATATAAAATAAGAGCTGCAATTTATTAAATTGCTTGGGCGTATAATGTGTTGGTGGTAATTTAATTCATTTATACAAAATTTGCTCTAGGCAAATTCTGAATTATTATATTTCTAAGGCTAGTTTTATTCTTTAAACCTTTATGTTATTGTTCGCGTATCGACTGCCTATTTCTCAACAAATTAAATTAATCTTGTCATTTGTACTCTGTGTCAACAATAAAACGAATATATTTTTAATGTCTGATGGTAAAAAGAACATTAATGGTCCCTTACGTATTTAAAATTGTAAATTAAAACTGATTCGATATGGCGTCGAATATTTTACAATATTATTTGTATATATGGGTTATCAATCAATAACATTATTTTTCAGTATCACTCGAACATGGACTATAAAATTTAAGGATTTAAAAAATTTAAACAGTTTTAATTTTTTGTTAAAAATATGAGAACGCGTGAGTTTGGCGTGCGAAAAATGAAACCATTATTAATTACTACAATAAACAAAAATTCATTTTAATTATTTATCGGGTTTAATGCCCGAATAAATATAATTTAATAATACTCCCAATGACTTTTACTATCTACTGTGAAAAGAAGTCGCAAAAATAGTCTAGAATAGCAATAGAATTTCGGAACATCCGGAAATAAATTAGAAGATAAAAGATAATACTATCCATTCGCATGAAAATCCTTTCTCATATAAAATTCCACACATTACATCGACATAAAATTTCAAAAAAGAGTTCTGGAAAAATGCTCATACGTACGGGAGATATGAAAACGTCAGTGCAATTTTAAACGAATGACCAGAAGTAAAAAGGAGAGGGCGAAAGAAAAAAATTCAAAAGTCAAACTCCGTGGAATTATTACATTAATAAACATAAAAGCAGTACTTAAGGGTCTTTTCAATTTCCAGGACGAAGGAAGAGAGAGCGAGAGCACCGCGAGATTATCGAATTCCGCGTGAGCGCGGAGCAATAAAAAGGGCGGGAGCAATAAAACCTGAGCAAAGACAAGAAAGGAGAGGATGAGCTCGGGAGGAATGGAGGGAAAGAAAAAACCGTCGAAAAGGCGGAATCCGGGAAAATAAACGGAAATAAACGCCGCCATGCGCTTTTGCACGCGCGCGTATGAAGATTGTTAAGGCCGTTCGCATCCACATGCACGCCGCTGTAATAAAAAAGAGGAACGTTATACGATCCTCCGAGAGGGTGCACGAGAGGGAAGGAGTTTGATGGGGAAATTGATGGATGCAGCAGCGAGCGGGCGAGGGGAACGGCGTTGGCGGTGGGGGGGGAGCGGTGGAACGGGTAACGGGGAAAGCGAGAGGGACAGGGACACGGGCACGGGAGAGCGTGAGAGCGTGAGAGAGAGAGAGAGAGAGAGAGAGAGAGCGAGAGTATGAGGGGGGAGGAAAGCACAACAACTCGCCAAGGAAAACTAATCAGTTTCCTTTAAATACTCGATGTCGGTGTTTCTGTCGAGCCCGCAGATGCAGAAATAAAATACAGTTTTATTGTTGTTCAAGCTTCGGCCAATAATGCCCTTTTCGAACTTTTGTCAAACAAATTTATACGCTTTGCGGCTGGTTTAGAAATTGATGAAGAAATTATATCCCGGAAATGCATGGTCGTTGTGATGAGTTTTGATAATGAATTTATAATTGAAAGCATTTCCAATTATTAAATGTTTCCAAAATTTAATTACGTAAGTATGTTCTTCAAATGCTCGATTCAATTGCGATACGTTATTGAAATCTCCCCCACCTCCTCCTCCCTTCCTCCCTCCTGTGTGCAAATATAATACAGCAGTATAATTATATGCGTTCATGAAATAAAATAAAAATGAATTATCCTTCATTAATTACGAGATTAATCAATCAGCGCAAGCAGAATGGCAAACAAAATTGTTCAGAATTAAAAATAGGCTTGGAAGTGTAGTTATTGGTTAAAATAAATCAAATGAAAGCACGAGCAATTACAAAAAACAAATAATCCATGTGCAAATATCGCGTACACCGTTTCCACGTTCCTTCCACAGTTAAAAAAGAAGGTTGTAATAAAATTAGAGATAAATTCGACCATTTAACGATCAATCGAATAAAATTCTCATAAATAACACGAATTAACGATGGCCAGGGTTTAGATGTGCTTTTATGGCTTATACCGGGCACACACGGAGCTCCCACGATTGCAGCAAAGGCCCTCCTCTCCTCGGATCCTCGGATCCTCGAGTCCTCGCATCTCTCTGTATCTCCTCAAAGGACTCGTACAATCTTGTTTTTAACAAGAGCAATACTGCGTGCGGACGAGGGTGGCTGGCCGCCTCGAGTGCAGGGGTCGAACACCCCTTCCCCCCACCCCTCCAAAAATGCAGGAGCCCAAGGACGATCTCGAGGATCTCGTGTACCGCCAACCCATTCCATCAATTTTATTAATTAAGATACTAAATCCGAGGCAGTAGCTCTGCTAATTGGCTGGAGGCACGTTTTGCCAGGATAGGATCCTGTTTACTCGTGCCTCGGGCGCAACTGCTCTACGTGCCTCCTTCCACCGCTCTTTTTCGTCCAGCTCCCTCTCCCCTCCTCCACTGATAATTCGTAGTTTAGCTCATATCGTAAAATTCATCCTTTCCACCCCGAAAACCATTCCTTTATTCTTCAATCAACGAAATTGGTGCAACCAATTTTTTGCCATTTTTAACATTCGAGCCACATCTCATTACTCCTACATCGCCAATGACTTTTATAACTGTTAATACAAAATTCACGGAATTGCTGCCATTGATATTTCACGGTTTCCACGAGTGGCTGTTCCTGCGAGTGTTTTTTTACAGCATCCACATTCGTTTGAAAAATAAAACTCTTTCGCGTTTTATAATTTTTTCATAACCCAATGGAAAAAGATTAAAAATACCGATAAATTTTTGAGATGTAAATTAACACCGATGCATAAAAAAAAAATTTCGCAATACATAAAGAGAATTATTGAAATAGCGTAACTGCTTTTTCGATATTGATTATTACAACGTAAATTCACTTTAATAAATATAGATTTATTTCAAAGCACGCTTTCATTTTAAAATAATGAGAAGCCTCATTTAAAAATCGAACGATATCCGTATGAATTGCAAGAGTTTCAATGCTGAAAAGCTTATAATCTTTCACTTTACAAATCCATCTCCTATAACTTGAACTTCTTAGAAAATGAAAAACTTTCAACCACATTATTAATAGTGTTAAAAACCATTTTTAAGGATTTATTTTTCGATGTGAAATTCACTTGAAAATTCCGCTCCTGGACACACTTTTTTTGACTTTAACGAATTTTTCTCTATCCACGTTCGCAAAAAAATTTTCAACTCTTCATACCAGTCCATAGTTCATTCCCTCGTATATACGTCCTCATAATGCCGAAAGGATTAAAAAGGCTGACAAAGTTACGAAACATCCACACCCACGAGTTTAGTTCTTCTCCTTTTGCTCCCTCATTTTTATGAGCTCGTGCAGACGCGCCTAAAATCGTAGCCAGAGCCGGTAGACACGTTACGTTTATGAGGAAACGTGTACGACTCGACGATGGAAAAAATAAAATAAAAGATAAAGTGTATACTCGCGGGGGATGGAAAAGAAAGGGAAAGAGAAGAAACCCATGGGTACATTCGAAATAAGAGATTTTCTAGAAAGGGATGCTGGGAAGAGAAAAATATGGAGGGGAGGGGGAGCAGGAAAATGTAAGGGATGGAAGAATGAGAAGCGTCGCATAAACTTATGTCTTTCATCCCCCGTGGCACCTGTTTTTCTATTCTCTCGTTGATGCGATGGCTGCGCCCTCTGCACCTACGCACGAGTAGGGAGGCAACATGAAAAATGGAGGAGCCAACGCTATTTTGCATTGCTGTGACCTGCTTTTCAAATAGGTTTACTTGAAATGTGTACTGTTTCCTTTTTAAGGGCGCATTATCGCCGGAACATGTACCTTTGAACATAACCTCAAATTCCGTGAGACTGCTACGGTGTGATTTTTGTATCAGGGAGAAGCGCTCGCTCGATTGTTCTGGCTCATTGTTATTTCATCACGAATTTTGTACATTATTCCTAGCTAACTCTGAAATCCTCACTGCCTTTGCTACACGATTTTTAACTCAAATGAATTCTTTATCCTTATTTCAACGGTCTGTATTTTAAAAAAGAAAAAATTGGATTTCCTGTTTTATTCCATTGAAATGTTGGTGCAAGAATTATGCAATTTAATCTGTAATGTAATGGTTGTGCTGAAAATTGTAAATTTTTTACTTATTAATAGTATACTAATGTAATAAACGTGTCTGTCCTAATGTATGCACTTACAGAAAAATAATTTGACTCTATTAACAAATTATTTATAATATAAAAATTATTCTCAATTCCTATGGCACGATTTATATTAATAATAACGAATTACATTAATAAAAAATTAAAGTATGAGATTGCTATAAGCTATTCTAGATAATTAAATTGCAACTAAATATTGAAATAAATTCTTTTTTGAGTAATTTTCCATGAAAACAATTTTTTTGTTCTATTTCCTTAAATAATTTTCAGTTAACAATCTTATTGTCATCATATATGTCGGACTACGATAGAGCAAAATTGCAGAGTCATTTATAAATCATCTGTTTTCTCGAATTCTAAATTTTATATTTCTCAAATTTATTCGTCTGAAAACCCCTTCATGTACTTTATATATGGAATGTGTTGCCATTGAATAAACGCCTGCTTTAGGGATGTTTCCATCGTTGTGGTTGAAATCCATAATGCTCGGATAACGGAAAAGAGGGATCGATGATCTCTGATATAATTTCCGAGCCAACGGATCACAATTCGTTCTACATTTTAAAAATGATACGTTGGGAGATGAATTACAGTAGTTTGTTCAACTTAATCTGGTATTTCAACTTTTTCTCATAATTTTCCTTACTACATCCTTATTCTTCCCGCCTTAATATTTTTTATTTCAATTTTTTTTTGAATGATGCAACTGTTTTCATTGAGGTGCGATGCACAAGTAAAACTGTACATACGTACGCATTATTTCGATCTGTTTGTAATGAAAAACTACTCGAGATAATTACAGTGAACTCATCTGAATATTCTCATAACCCATAAAAAAAAGTTTATCTATAATTAACTATAAATCGTGTATACATTAAGAAAAAAAACTAACCTACGGCTCAATTCAACCGTTAATCTTTCGATGGCTACTTGTTGAAAACCAAACAATGGGTTATGAAAATCATCTGAAATTTACTTGGTTATATAATGGCCAGATTTTTAAGAGCGATCGAAGTAAACTTACGAAAAGAAAAGTAATTTTCGCAACAATGTGGATTGGCTGTCTTTGAATCGAATAAACATGACAATTACAAAAACCATTTCTGGCCTGTACTTCCAATAATTTAGCATTTTTATACCACTTAAAAATGCATAGTTAGAATATTTTTACTTTTCTTATAAATTAATGTAAAATATTTATTAAAAATTTCAATTACAATCGTCTTTTTGCTTAATACATATTACTTCAAATTTATTCTTAATTGAAAGATTGTAATTACACAGAAAATTGATTCAATTTTCAGCAGTCAATAGCTATTTGAGTCGTGACGCACGTACTCAATATTCGAAGGTAATAAGGCAATTTAATCTTGATTTCAATGTATTATTGTTGATAAATTAAACTATTCATTAAACGTAGATGAATTAATCGAGGAGGGAGAATCGATTTTATAGATCTTGAGATTAGGTAGTCAATTGTAATAAAATAACATCGGAAATGAATAGCAAGTTTATTGTTTACTAAGTGCAAAACAGGGGTCACATTATATCGTAAAAGGGAACTTATCTAAAAGAACAGTAGTTGGAGGTAAAAAAAGGAAAGGTTCCCATGTGTTATATACATCGAGCGAGAGTCTCAGCATTTTCTCGCGTGGACAAATTTCCCAAAAAGGCAAAGAACCCCCTGTGGTCATGGATAAGGTCGTGAATTACTCGTAAGGGATGTAGACGCGTCACGCCTACCCTTTCTGCGTGTTCGGCATCAGTCAAGTTGGCATTATCGTCGAAGCTCGTGTCATGTAGACGCCTCCCGGTTGACGTCGATGACCACGAGGATGCCACACCTTTGCACTGGTGGCAAATGTCTCACTTGTCTTTTCCTTATTTTTAAATCCCTTTGTTTTATTTTTATTTTTTTTTTTTTTGGTTTTTCTTTGTCCAATCGGTTCATGAATGTCGTGTCTCAATTTAGAGGCGTTATCGACGAATAGATTGTGCAAATGTGTCGTGTGTTTACCCAATATAATGTTCAAGTGGCGAAAAAAAGTGTAAGCAGCCTGTTTTTAATCGTAACAATTAAAAGGTCTTTGAAAGAAAAGCGAAATCTCTGGATGCTGCTAAAAAAATCCTTTTTTTTATAGACGTTTGATTTGATTATTTGTGCGCTACGAATATCGGAGTCGATTAATCAGTCTCTCATTGAAATTCACGAACAAATTGTAAAAAAAGAGCTCGCATAGATTGCGCAAAAGTCCGATTTTTATTCAAATTCACGTTGCCAGGCGAAATGCGAATGCCAAAGTCGAATAGAATCAGTATTCTTAAATTAGTAACGAGGTACGAAGGTTCGATGAAGCTCACAGAGGATGTGATGAGCCCGACAAATGCGAATAAAATTGTAACCCCCTTTCATCATATCTCTATTCATAGACAACAAACAACCGAGTGGCCCTTCCTTCATTACAGCTCCACTTGTATCCTTAGAAAATGGTATGCCGCCACTGATATTAGTTCCGGACTGGCAATTTACAGAATGAAAATGTGCAGTTGGTTTAAAGCACGAGCCCGATTCGATATTTTGTTATTGAATGACTCAGGCACAAGGAGGAAAACGTAAATAAAAGGAAGCTATCTGATGAGGCTCGCGTGCGTGATTCCTGACAATCCCAAGATCTCTGTCCTTACGTAACAGCAGCCAATTACGATTCCGAAGTCGAAAGAGCTTAGGCCAGATAGCGTGAGCGGGGGTTCGGGGCCAGGGGGGGCCCGAGGAGGGCGAGGGAGGGTTATGGAGACGAATCGGACATTGGGGTCGCGGGGTTCTCGCCGACCCCCAGCGAATTCATCTAGATTACGGTGCAAGCCTACTACCACCGCGCCGCCGTATTTACTCGGCATTAAATTACAGAACCGTGGGGTGTACTGCTATGGGAGAGAGAGAGGGTGGTTTACTTTCATCACATCCAATATTGATCACCGGCGGCGGGGGCGCGTCTGTCGTTTGCGCTTTATTTATGCAGCGGCACATTGTTGCTTCGCGCCGCTTTCTCCTCTCACCCACTTTCTTCCCTCATTTTTCCCATTGTTCCTCGTGTTTGGAGGGCAGTCTTGGCCAGCTGCTTCATTCCCTCCCTATTTCCGTTTATTTTGTTGTATTTCGAGCAACCACATCTCGATTCAAATGACTAACCGGAGATCGGCTTCTGCTTATCACAGTTCTAACCAACTCCGAGGCGATTTGTTCGAGTTGGACCTAATACGTAATACGGTACACGATACGGTGCCTAGCCAACCAATGGCTCAGACTCCAATACAGTTTTATGAAATGTTTTTACTTGATTGAATTATTGTTCCTTTAACGTCCTGGTATAATGATAACATTCTATTGATAATGATTGCTAATTCTAGTATTATTACCATAAGGAACAATATTTAGATACTGAATGTGTCCATAGGTTTTTACATTTATCAAGCAAACATTAATAGATTTAAGGGATTCTCTTATTTTTTGTATTGAAAGTAGTTACGTCTTTCAAACAATCGTATTTTATCGTACAGGATCAATACAGTACATATCAGTAACAATTTATTGGTGGCTTTTGTTGAAAAACATAAGCTTACATTCTCGCAAAGCAAAATTGTCGGAAATCCATGGAAATTGAAAAAAGCCGAACTGACCATGTCTGCATTCCCTCGGGATGAATCCTCGAAAAATAGAGTTTGAGTAGAGCAAAGTCGTTTTTGCAATTTATACGTAAAAGAACACTAAGAAAGAGAAAAAGAATGAAAAAGAAATAAGTACTTTGAAAAAAGAGAATTACGAATCGAAAGCGATCAGTCATTGTATGTAATTCGCAAACTAATTTTAATGATCACAGTGATATGGTCTCTTCAAATCATTCAAAATATGATATACCCTGTTGATAATTTTTTTTATATAAGCATGGTTTTAAATTTATTTTCATTCCTATTATCAACCCGAAATTTTTTACATTATTTTCTCTTTAAGAAAAATTTGTTTCTTTCAATGTATATTCGAGTATATAAAATGCAATATTTGCAATCACTTAGAACTTCTCATGAGTAATGCCGAAATGATATCGGAGGGATTTACTGGATGAAATAGTCGCGATGATTACGACATGCGAGTTGCTTTTTCTTGTTTCAGCGTCTATCTTTCTTTGTTATTTTTAGAGTATAATTATGAAAACGAAACAAAGAATTTTATACGAAAAATATTGTAGAATCTGAAACACAAACCTTTTGAATGATTGAGGCTTGCAATATTTGTATTTAAGAATACATATCATTTGAATAACGATGCAAAATCCATATAAGAAGTTATTTTTGTAAAGCTGTATAAAAACACCATGTATTGAAATTTTTATATTAAAATAAATTATAATTTAAATGACGATAAAAATTATGAATACTATCATATACTATATTGTCAAATTTTTAATTTATAAAGTCAATTGTTTTAACAATAAATACTTTGATTAATAAATTCATAGTTCAAATTATTTTTAGAGATATACAAGAAAATTAATAATTTAATATTAAACAATAAATTTAAGTATGACCCATAAAGTTTTGTTAAGGTTTACTTAAAATTTCAAAGATATAATTTTAAGTAATAACGAGTAATTTTACAGAGGGAAAGTAGAAAAAATAATATTATGCTAACATTAAATCAACACTAAACTTTAATCAAAAAGAAAATTATATTTTAGAGGTCTGCATAGAATAAAAATGCAAACATTTCGCACTATTAACGACGATAAACACACTTTTGACCCTTCTAGCAGGTTATCATCCAGAAATATAGTGGGAAAAGCGAATAAAGAAAGAAAGAAGAAGTAGAGAAGAAGAGGAAGAAGATGATGACGAAGAAGAAAAAGAAGAAGAAGAAGAAGAAGAAGAAGAAGAAGAAGTACGAAACCTTTGCAAAGCTACTTTCGGAAGGAAAGCGAAAGTAAAAATAACGATTTAAAGTGAGAAGGCCGGAAAAGTGTCGGATTGCACGACAGTAGAGACATCCGCGGACTAATTAAATGGAGGAGGCGACAAGGAGCCAAGAGTTGTATCACCTACCCTAAGCTCTTTTTGTCGACGAAGAAGACGACGACTCGTTTATTTAATTAAATTTGGAGGCCTCCGCCCGAGTTTGCAGTCCGCATTCGTAATTATTACGCGCTAGCAGGGACCGCCATTTTGTTCATCTCTTCTTGCTTCAAATGGCGGCTACAATCGGAATAAACGGACTCCCATCGGATTATAGTTTCGCAATTTCTAGTGGAGATAAGTGAGAAGTTTATAAAACTTGCTAAGGTTTTTTTGTATATTTATATTTTCCAATGTTGAAGACTAAATTATTTTTAAATTAATATGTCATTCTCGCAATACAAACTCAAAAAAATTTTATAGAATTGATCAAATTCGTTTTTTTCATTTAATCTAGAGTACAGTAAAATTTTTCGTACATTAATTTCACGAATTAATGAACTGATGAAAAGTAATTTTAAAAAGATCTTAAAGATCTTCAAGTAGTTTTATTTTTTTGATAGTTTTAAAAGTTTGAAACTTCAAATTATTTATAATCTACTAAATATTTCTAAAAAATATGTATTAATTATTGATTATAAATATACAATATATTTTTTAATATATAATTTTTAATAAAAAGGAAGTTATTGTACATTTCTATTATTTTTTAAGTGTTTTTAATATACAAAAAATATTTCTAAGTACAATGGTATCAAGTACAATTTGTCTACTCGGCTTAAAAACTTCTAGTAAATTAATTCTTTTCTTTACTTAAAATGGTATTAGTATTAATGAATTTTTATACGAAAATACGTTTGCTCATTTATATAAAAATTAAGAGTGTATCAAAATATACAGATCATTAAATAACAAGCCAATCATTTTATATTTATCCAGAGATCTAATAAAATTCAAGAGGATTAGTTCTTTATTACACTATAATATAAGCTCCAAAGAGTGCTGGATAATATTAAAAGTTTCGAGATTGCGTTGTAACATGTTAATATAATTGTATTTTCTAGCCATTGATTATTTAACGTTGTATTGTGGTTATTTTAAATGACATTTCCAATAAGAAATAAAATATTACTATTATATTTATATTTTTTTTTTATTGAATTTTATATAAAAGTGACAATGAATGCTCAATGTACAATACTTACAAAATTATATTATATTTTTCACGAAAATATATAATGTAAATGTAAAAATAAATTTAAATAAATTCAATAAAAAGGTAGACTATTTACGATAATATAAATATTGTCAAAAAGAGTTAATTGATAAATCAGTTTAAATATAATTTTTGAATTTTCTATATTTCATTTTATAGTTTTTAATTTTGTAGAACATTTATTTATTAAGGTATTAACATTTTAGTATTAGTAAAAATATTTTTTACTTAAAGAAAAAATTATGCTCAAACAAAGATTTTATCTATTATCGATATGTGTATAGCTTTCATAAAGATAGATATTTCACTTGTACCGTAAGATGGATTTTATGCCGTCACAATTATAAATATTGTTAAAGTTATAAGCATTGCCATTTTATCATGAGTTTAAAAACTCGTAATTTATTAGGAGGTTAAAAATTAAAATAAAATTATGTACGATTGCGCATGGTTCTCTAATGAAGGAGCGTTAATTGGGGCGTTAAAGTTTTCAATTTTGACAAAGTAATAGAAAATGTGCTTTCCAAAAAATTTAAGAAGAATATTACTTTTAAGCTCAATGTTGCTCCGTAGTTTTTTTCTTCTTCTTCTTTTTTTTTTTATAAAACTCAAAGTTGTTTCATTTAACAGGCAGTTTACTAATTTATACTTTGATCTTTGGGGATATTTACATTTTCCCTCGCAACACTCATCCGCCGCAATTACGCGTACTCCTGACGACTGAGAACTCGACCCCGTCTCTTCGTTTACTCATGCATACCCTTTTTCTTTCTTGGCATTTCCTTTCAACGCTTCTCGATTAACTTGTATACGCGATAATTTTCTCATCATTCTTCGCTGGGAATTCAAAATTAAATTTCGACGGGGACTCGCTCTTTGCCCTTTGACTCCGAGTTCTTGGTAGGCATCCTGGAAATCACCGACCGCAATAGAAGCCAACATTCAACTTACATCGACGTGACTTATTCTTCTTTTTTTCTTTTCTTTCTTTTCTTTTTTGCTTACTCTGTGCTTTAATATTTACGAGTCTTAAGACAACACTCGCATTTTTCCGTCTCAAAACCACGTTGTTCGATTAAATAACTTTCGAATTGACGTTTGTAAATTTGACAAATGCAGTAGAATTGACACAAGTAAACCAAATGCAACACTTTTAAAATTGGATTCTGGCAAGGCATTCAGATAATTTGTCACCTTTTAACAATATTTTTCCAGCTTTTTCAAATTTTGAACGTACATTCGGTAACAATTGAAGCAATCATTTCAATATATTCGCAATATTTAACTTCTCCGGTTTTCAAGCACAGGCGTATAAAATCTACTGACTAGTTGCCTTAATTATAGATTCTGGCGTTTCGAAAAATTATTATTTTCTCGCATAGAAAAATAAAATATCGTGGTTTCATGTCTGTTCGATAATAATGTTAACGCGCAAATTTACATGTCCAATTCAAACCTCTAGTTTAATTTGAGTATAGGACAAACATCTCGGAAGAAAATGTAATAAGCCGTCATGGTTATCTTATTTTCTTTCACATTCATTGTGTCAGGCAGAAAAAATTGAAGTCTTTCTTCCAATTGTCGGGTATATATCATGTGAATCAATATTTGAACCCGCCAGTTTTATTGACTATGGAACGTCGAACAAAATTTCAAGTTTGTCTACCAACTCTACTACAAAAAGACAAGCAAAATATAGGAGGAATATCGAGTGTGTTTATTGTATAAATTCGCACAAAGTGAACCACTACAAGAGTGGCTGAGCAGTTAAGCATTGGTCGATCTTACAAAATGAAAGTGAAGTATGTTGAATATCTAATCAATGATGTTCTGAAATTGAAAACTATTTTTCACCACCAATATGCTGGAATGGAATCTAAATTTTAATTTTGAGGTTTATTTTCAGATCTAGGTATCTAGGATAATAAATAACATATACGAAACGATTTCTCTTATCCCGTACCAGCGTGGAAGCAAAACTGGGGATTTAATTTAAAGTACCTCTGTAGCAGAGAAAAATAAAATTCGTCATGGATGTAAGTTAATAAGCTCAACGGATATTGATGATTTTTTTTAAAAAACCATTTTCGTTTTGTATTTTCGTTATTTTTCTCAAAAGCTGCAGTAAGCTTTTATAATATTTACCTCGTACATGTTTTATTTCTTTTAACTTTTCTACTTTTTCTAATATGTTTAATTACTTTTTTTTTAACCCGAGGCCATTACTTTATCCGTGAAATATATACGGAAGGCACATGACATATACAAGATCTATATTTTGCTTGGCTGACAGTATCCTTCCAGGATTCAGGATCAAGTTCTAGTCTCTGAAGAATTTCTCCGCTCTGGAGCTAAACTGCAAACCCTCGCTGCACAGTTAACATCTGACCTCGGACGAGAAAATCTCCCTCTTGCTGACTATGGCGACGAAATATAGTTTCTCATCAGCCCCAAGCAAGCGTACCCACTTTTCCCGTTGCCGCCCTCTTCTCCCCGGCATTCAAACGACACCGAAGGGGATAGAAACTTCGGCCCTCGCAGTTCCACCCCAAATGGCAGCTCGCCAAGTGTGTTAGCGAAAGCCCCCATACTCCCCCCCCCCATCAACCCGCCTCGTGTGCGTGTGAGTTAGGGGGTTGGCGGTGCGGCGGCGAGGGCGCGGGAGGGCAAAGGGCACGCAGTGCAAGCTCACACAATACTCGCAAACACTTTGCATTCGTAAACAAAGGTAAACAGAGCTGCGCCGCGTGGTTTCGCACCTCCGAACCTCCTCGTTCGAGCCAAGAACCAACAATCCTCGTCACCGAATCTCACCCACAATCTTCCTGGTTACAAGCTCACAGACAGGCAGAGCAATTGAAAGGCCAAGGGATCGGATCGATGCCCTTGATGATCTAAAGAAAATTGCTAAGTTATTATTAGTACTGCTAATGGCCTCTTGAAATTCTGACGGAGTAATTAAGTAATACTAGAAGTCGTAAATTTTTTCACCTTTAGGCGTGGCCGAATCATCATATTGTAGGAAATAATTATTTATTGATGGGTACAATTGATAATTAAAATGATTCTTATTCGAGGCTTATAATTTATAGCTATCTGGATGCACGTTATAAGACATGATTATTCCTTGTTGTAAAATTAAAACATTTTCCAAATGGCACAAAAAAAGTTATTTTAATTAGAAAATTGCTTATCATTCTAAACTCATTTGTACATATTTATTGACCAGAAAATTATATGGACTATCGTTATTATTTCAAAATATTACATAAGCGTTCCAAAGCCATGAATGCATATTTTACATTTTTTTTTTTATATGTTTTTCATTAAAGTAAAAGGGAATATCATATATTTTCTATAATAGAAAGCATAACTTTTACAAAACTTTCACATCTTTTAAGTTAGAGTTTTAATTTAAAATTCTTTAATAGCACATATTATTTACAGTAAGTAAGAAATGTATTATTTCAACATTAATATGCATTACTCACTTGTAGTAATATACGAACGTAATTATTATAGTTATGCAGTTATTAAAGATTTAGTATGGTTATTAAAATTTAAGCTATAAACATTTATGATAATTAACACAAAAAATTCGTCATAATAATATAATTTCGAATAGTAATGTAATTTTTTTATACTGTATCAGTAAAACTTTAAAAAATTTTCGTGTTACAGAATAATTTCTTACTAATTTAATACATGCTAATACTATATGCTAAATAATGCAAAAATTTTTGATTTATGAATAGTATAATCTTACATAAATATATTTTTATAATTATAAAAATAATAAAAAAAAAACTATTGTAAATGGTCAATCATTCTTTTTTTGCGTATAAACTATTTAAATCTTATCAACCATTGAATTCTCGTGTGAAAATATATATAATTGTTTAAATTAAAATTTTAAAAAATTAACTAGTGGTCAGTTAAATAAAGGTATCTTGTAGATAAGAATTTTAAATTATTGTGTAATGTATTACGTTGCGGTAAAAGGGCACACAAGTTTTTTACAAGATGTTGTCAGGGATATTAATGGTAATAAATTACATGCGATAAATATTAGTTTCATGCCAAGTATGAATTAAAATTAAATATTTCGTATCTTTATCCGCAGATATTTGAAAATAGTTGCTGTCAGCAATTAATATTACAGTTGACTTGCGAATAAAAATTATAAATTAAAATAGATTTTGAATGAATTAAATTATAAATTTTAGGATCGTTTATTAATTGCGAAGGTTTAGTAGTAAAAGGCTGTCACTACGAATCCCGAAAATTATTTGACGCTATATTTAATTCCGACAGACGTAATAAAAAATTTAGACAAGATTGCATCGTGCAATACCGAAGCAAGTCCGAGCGTTAAAATTTGAAAATGCAAATTCAGAGGTTTTGCGGTTCGCGCATCTGAAATTTAGTATCGAGCACAAAAACGAAATAAAAAGTGTAATTTACATTTATTTTTCGAGGGGCGCATAACGCAATTAAACGAGCGGAACAAAAAGTTTTCAATAAATGGGCATTTATTTTAATGGACGTGAGCACACGCCAAGCGATATCTGTAATTTATTATATGGGAATTAATAATTCCGCCGGTTGAAAAGCTCAAAGTTAGAGGAGTGTTTATTTCGCATTTCCGAGCATTTCCCGGGCTCGTTACAGATTAATCTAATGAAAAGACATTTACTCAATGCGAGTCTTTCAACTCACGAGCACTAATTAAGTATTCCGCAAGGCACCGGAAGGGAAAAAACGGCCGAGGCTCAAGCGCTCGGTTCACCTGAACAAACGCGCATAATTACGCGTCGAGCAGTGAAAAAAATTGAAAGAACAAGAAGAAGAGCTGCAGGTTGTCCTGGCATCAAAGGAAAATCTCCTCGGCTCCAACCTCTTCATTTCAGTTTATTGCACCGAGGTTCGTTTCCTCGGGGGTGAGGGTGGCATTGTCTCGGCTCCGTCGGTCGGCTGCCGTCGCGCGTGCCTCGACTTCCTCGGAAATGGAAACCCGGGAACAATTTGCTAGGATGCGAGCCCACGTCCTCGGGAAATGAGTTCCCTCGTCCGCTAACACCCCACCTGCGCTATTTCTTTGGGGCTCTTCGGATCTTCGTGAATAGGGTGACTTTTTCCTCTTCCGCGGGAACTACTTCCTCCCCACTCTCCACCCACGACTTCTACATTTTACAAGCATTTATCTGACATTTATAGGAGTTTCTCTCTTGAGATGAAACTCATTATTTATGAGACAGCTCAGTCAAGCCGTGACGATTCGACCTTCAACGATTAATTAGTACCAACGACTATTTCACCCTATTGCCGCCTCACGGTCACGAACGCAACTTCGATTCCAAATTTTGAGAGGCTTGGAAAATGTTCTCTAAATATTTATGGGTTCTCGTTTTAACGGTACCAATCTCCCATTACGTTTAGAAAAGTTTTAATATACAAATTTAGGGGAGGGTGGGCACAGAAGAACAGAAGAAGAATAGCACCAATTCCCTTAGGAGGGTGAGCAGGGTGAGATTTTTCTAATAATAAAGGGAAACACGTGGAATGTGAATGGGGAAAAAGGGGAGCGACTGTAATGAGTAATTTATAATGAGAAACTAATTCACCTTCGTGTTTCCTAGGTCTTGGCTCACTTGAGATTACCGGGTCCCACACGAGCAATTACAATGATAAAATAAGATTTACTTATTTTTATTTCATAGGTCTTCATATCTCTTCACTTGCATTTTGCGGATAAATCGCACACTTATTCTGCCTGAGAGTATATTTTTTTCTTTGAATTATCAAATGGATCGTTTGGATTGATTGCTGGTGAGTTTATTGCTTATTCTGCACAAAAATATCTTTCAGCTTAGTCTAGAATTTTGAAACAGCCAAAAATCACGAGTATTCAGTATTTTTTTCTTAAAAAAAAGAAGATAAGTTCCTGTGTGTGTATTTCGGAGCTTTTTCCTTTCTTTGTTTACATTACACAAACGATTGAAATGAATTATATATTACTGTAAGTTAATTATGCGTTGAATTATAATTCACATCATAAACTTAGAGTTTCAATTCTGATTAGATGTTAGAAAATTTGAAATAATAAATAACTAGAAATTATTCCTGCACTAAATCTTCCATTCATTGGAAAATTCTATTATTAACATCAAAGTATTTCCAATAAAAAGTAAATGTTAATATTAAATTTAAAATAAAAAAGTTTTAAGTAAAATATATTCTCATAGTTGTTTTTCGAAAATTAATTTACGATTCTGTGCATATCAAAGGAATCTTCTTTTTTGTCTAAAATGTTTAAAAATATGTATGAACTAAAAATTTTAAACAAAGGTGAGTTAAATTTTCATAATATTTGACTGTAAATGGAGATTTTTATTTCAAATACATTCAAAATTTCATAATAAACGTATAAGAATTTTCACTTTGTGAAAAATGGTGATGAATGAATTTTTAATGTTATTACGTATTTTTAATAAAATCTACAACTACAAATTTTAATTAAAAATTTAAATGAATAAAAAAAATTTCTAGATCACAGTACTTTAAAACAGAAAAAAAGACAGGAAAATATTTAATATAATATTTATTGATAGATTGTACGAGCTAGTCAGAAAATACAAATCATAAAAGTTTGAATTATCACTTCAGAAAAGACAAAAACCATGTAACAATGACCATTTAGATGAATGTAAAATTTACGTGCAATTAATTTGAAAACATGAACACCTTATTAAGTTTATAATTGAATTTTGCCTCAAACCCGCCGCTGTAGGTTTTGTCGAGCGATGAAATTTAAGCGCGTTCAATAAAAAAAATATTTAGCTTGAAAATAGGTGGGGAAAAAAGGCAACATTTAATCACTATAAAATCGATAGTCGGCGAGGAAATTGTCATAGAAAATTTGAGCCAGCGCGAAACTTAATTACAAAACAGATAGAATAGACTTAGCGATCGCTGCCGCCGAGCTCCTCCCCCCTTCCTCCCATCCGCCCTCCCCTCCCCGCCCCTCTCCACGCCCCCGGCACCGGTTCTTTGTTTAGTTCGTGTGCGTAACTGATAAAAGTGCGCGGGGGCGTAATCAAAGTACGCAAAGTCACCAGCATTTTATGAAAGCCATCATTGGCCTCCAACAGCCTCAATTTCCATCAACGTCAGGCACACACACTCGTTCTTTATGCCTCGTCCAAGGAGGAAAAAACGAGCGGGCCTCTGTAAAAAATGAGTCGGAGCGAGATGTCGAGCGCAATGGAAAAGTGCGAGACAATCTGCAAAAACAATAAAACTAACGCTCCAGCCCCGAGCTGAGAAAAAAAGTTAAATAATAAACCAGCCGACTCATTTTTCCGACGCAAAGACCCTGCAATGCACGGAATTAATTATGCGTCTGCGAGTCCACACAAAAATTCCATTTATTGCGCAACAATTGCGTTCTTCTTGAGACACCATCGAGAGAAATTTTTAAAGAAGAATGCCTTTGAATGATCCCGAGTTTGTCCATCGGCGAGGATAATTATTAGGCATTGCGAACATTTTAAGATTTTCACTGCGAGCAATTTAATATAAATTTGTACAATCCGACACGCTCGACTTTTTTTACATTTTCCAAAAATACTTAAATTTAATTTGATGGACCGTGGGAGTAGGAATTTCATTTAAACTATCTTTAAATTACTCGACAAATTACGATGTGTTGTGTTGCGTTTGCTGAAAATATTACAATGCTCTATGCTTGCCAATGAGTTCTTATTTCGAGCAATAATAAATAACGAGAGAGATTTTTGACATACTTAATGTAAATCCGGAAGAGGCGATAACAGGTTCATAAATAATCTAAATAGCAATAAATTAACCCTTGTTCATTGAATAACCAAATAAAATTATAAGCTCACAAAAAAACTTGTGGACTAATATATTTCACCTTAAATTTAAAAGTTAAATTCAATGTTCAATTACAGAATGTATTACTTAAATATCTTCATATAAAATTTTTATGAAAAGTCGCAACTAACCAAACCTGCTTTAAAAATAAAATATGAAATGGGTAAAAATCGAAAGAGAATGTATCAGTGGATTGGATTTCGTTCACTATGAACCAATTGAAAATTAAGTCCGAGCAATGACATTTTTGGACTAAATTGCCTCCCTTGATAATAACTGAGCGTCCCAGGTAACAGTGACGATTGTATCAGGAACAGATACAACACTACACCAACAACGAAACAACGTGCGAATTGGGTATTTGAGCATCGCGTCCCATCCGTACGCACATCCACGTCCACACCAGAGGAGTCCTTATTGATTCGTGGACGCAAAGCTGTGCTCACAAAAGAACAATGGCCTCGCTCTAGCCCCTCTGCTAGACTAGGATGCTGATGCCGACGGTGATGCTGGTGCTGTTGCTTCTGAAAGGGTTTATGGGAGCGCCTCAACATGCAGATTCCGCGAGTACATCAACGCCCGTCCGGGAGTCCATTGTCGAGCGGCGTCCCGACGAGATCCTGGAGGGCTCCAAACAGGAACATTCTCTTTCTTCCTTTTTCTTTCTTCCCATCGAAAAACAGACTTTTATCCGATTTCATGAGTTTCCCTTCTTATTATTGTTCCTGCGATTTTATTTCTGTGGATTTCATTTGGAAAAGCTAATTTTATGAATTTACGTTAGATCAACGGCCTTTCCTTTGTAATATCACAACCAGATATTTCAATACTTTGTTGGACAGCATCAACCCGTATTTCGATGAATTTGACAATAGGTTTTTTAATTTCAAGCGAATAAAAGTACGGTAATATAATTTAAAAATTTATGAACTAGTTTTTTTCATATATTAATCATCAATCCGAAAAGAAAAGTCATTGTGGTTATTCAAAAATCCGGAAATATTTGTAAGTTTTTTTGTTCCTTAGAATCTTAAGTAGATGCGAAAAATGGTTTGAATGAAATTTAAGATATTTTTTATCTTACAAAGGAATTTCATCACATATAAATAAGTTTATTGTAAAGCTCTTGAATCCATAGAAAAGTAGAATAAATTTAGAAACACTTGATTTAAAAATGGTCAAATATTTTATCGTGATAATACATGCTCTACATTATGCATTCGAGTATTGTTACTGATTTCACCATTTGGTATTAATAAGAATTTTCATTTAAAAATACTCTTCATATATCTAAATTTTCGAGAAATAGAAAAATGTAAAAAAAAACCATTTTTCCTTTAATCATGCATTTTATTCTATGTAGTTTTTATCGTTTATTATCTTGTCAGAATAATTCTAATAAAAGAATAGAATTAGTTTAAAAATAAACCATATAGATCATCGACAACTACCATATAATAATGCATTTGAAAAAATATTTGTTTTTTTGAATAAAATTTTAAATCAAATAATAAAAAAAGTTCTCTTAAAATTTCAAGAGTAAAGATTTCTTGATTAATTTTGAGAGCATAACATACAAACAGTCAATCAAATATATTCTTTATTTTATGATTATATCAATATTTTGGATTAATAATTTATAATATAATAACAAAACTAACTATGGAAATATTTCTATTTGTATGTACGACTGAAAAATTATGTCCAAATATTACTTTAAGTACGCTACTGAATTCTTTTGAATTTTTAAATTTCTATTTTTAATTGTTTTTTTTTTTTTTTTTTTTTTTTTTTTTTTTTTTAATTTTATTTTGATTCTAATTTCCGCAATTTATTTAAAAATTGTAGAAAGTAATTCAGAATTATAATTATTTTTAATTTCAAAATTATAGCAGCTATAAATTTTTCGTATTATAACTTTTTATATTTATTATTTACATAATATGCTAACATTATGTAATGATAAATTTGAATATATCAATAAAGAATTTCATTATTATAGTAAGAAATATAATATAAAATAATAGTGCTAAAATAGATTCTAATTTTTAATTATCTTACCCTCTTTCATTTCCTACTATTCTTTCTCGAAATAACTCCCCTTTTTATTTTTTTAAAATTATACTGTGGATTTCAGCAAATTTTTCATGTCTCTTTCAGTGTAATTTTCGTAGTGAATTTGAAATCTTTGAAACTCAGTTATGCTCATATTTGAGGGCAACAACATTGAATACTCGAATATAAAAAGAATTTGGAAAAAATGACCCTAAAAATACAAATAATTCATTAAAATCAATGATGCTTGAACACGTTTGTAAGAGACATCATTAGAATGAGATAAAGAGGAAAATAACGTCAACAACGTTTCTCGAGTTTAGACTTTTGCCAACAAATCAGAAAAAAAGGCACAAAAAAAGTTACCATATCTTTTTTCCTTTTTAGATAAGAGGACAGTGACACGATGAACAAGTTGATCCAAGAAATTTTTTCCTCTCTTGAGGTTTTGGACATTATATATTTTTTTTTAAACGAAAACGTTCTCTAATTATACTCCTTTTAAATAATGATTAATTGAGACAGAGCTTTAATATTGTTTTATAATTTGCGTATATCTTGAAATTTTAATTTATACATATTATATTATCAAATATTGTATTATCCAAATACTTAAGATATGAATTATTTTTAGAAATCATATTAGGTATATAAATAAAATCAAGAGATTTTAGAAATATCAAATGTATGAAACAATGGTTCCCGAATAAAAATAAAATTTCGTGTACTTTCATTTAATTGGTAAAATTCTTTTCAATAGTTTGTTTAGATTTTATAATACCGGTGTAAAAATTATTTTTATAAATAATATTATAGTATATAAATCCTGTAATAGTAACTTCGTAAAAAATATGTACATTTAAAACAATGTAATATACATATCCAATATATGTATGATATACAATACATTACAACACAATGTATAAAATATAAGTTTATATAATACATCATGATAGTTTTTTTATGTTCCATTAATTTCTAGTTGTGTATAAGTTTGAATTTAAAATAAAGAAAGGTAAGTAGAATAAAGTGAAAGTGTATAAATATTATATATTACTGCACGGAGATGGATGAAGTATGATTGAAAGAGAAATACCAAGGGCTTCTGAAAAATGCTTCAAATGCTTGTAAATTAATTAATTGCTTAAAATTTTAAATCACTAGAGATTTTTCATCAAATTCATGAAACTACAGGTATATATTTTGATTTGAGCCATCATCTGAATTTTTCAGAGAAATTGGGTTTTAATATAAGGGGTCGATCAATGGATAATGGCTGGCTTTCCTCTTACACACGGATAATAGGGAAAATTGGAAAAATCTCGGTGTAGTTGTGTCTCACTTGTTATCGAGGATGTGCGGAGCAACCAATCACCGAATTGAACGAACTGTTGTTTGATTTTGAGCTGCAGGGAGTTGTTTTCTGTGGTTTTTCACGCAAACAGATTTGCGCTCTTCGACAAGGACTTTAACGTGGAAATTTAACGAGTGGACAGGACGTTTGCACTCACAATTTATTCTGCTTTTTAAATTTAAAATGCAACGGCAGCCTCAGCCATCAATTTATTTAATTAATTAAAGACCGGTATCTTGGATTTCAATAATATTCCCTAAAATGTATGCTGCTGACTGTAAGGCGAGTTTTAGACATTTTTTAAAACACATAAATTATTGGTCGGTTGAGTACAATAGTTATTCCGGAACAGTTCATTACACGTAATCAATGTGTCAAAGATAATGGTCTAAAATTATTGTAAACTTAATAACAAAATTCATTGAATAAATTATTTTCAGTTGAATAAATTTATAAAAGAGCAATTTAGAATCTATATTGTTTTAAGTAAAAAAAATCTATTCTAAATTTAAATTAATTTGTATATTTTGATTTTGGAATTACCTTTGCATTTGACTATTTTTATGAAGCAATGAGTATTAAAAAATTGCGATGTGGTTTTCCTGTGATGAAAATAAACATGCCGATTAGTATATTTTATAAAAGGGAAAAATATAATTGCCAGATGAATCAAGTTAGGCCTACAATTTTTATTTTGAAAGCGTTATATCCCGAATTCATATCACGCAATGACAATAAAATAAAATTATATATACGGTGGTCAGTAAATCATAATACTAGCATTAAAAATAACGTTGGTTAAATTATTTAATATTCTATTACTATATTTAATGCACTTGATGAGGTTAATTTATTCTTCATAGTAAAACTAACAATAAAAGTCATGGTTTACGCAATAACGTTCACATGATATTATTATCAGCATAAAATATAATCTAAATCACACCGATCAAAAACTCGACGATAATTCAGCTTTCCAATTGTGGGAATAGGGCTGGATGTTTGTCGGAGATTCGGGATATCTTGAAAGCTCGGTCGTTCGGACTTGGCGCGCAGTCGGAGAAACGTGAAATAAAATAAAGAAAGCTAAATAAAGTCGACAATCTTGTCCGAATTCGTGGGAAGGTAAACGAAGGAGAGGTTTTGGGGGAGGGGAAGGGGGGAGGGGGAGGAGGGTCAGAGGTCGCATGCGCCAAACTCGCGCCCACTGATCGTAAAAAGAATTATTAATAGGGCATTGCGTTTCTACTATATTCCAGTAAATCATACGTCGTAATAGCCCGTATAAGCGGGGAAGTGAGCGTTTCTCATAATCTAAACGATAACTGTAACTACGGTGTGTTAGCATTCAAAACGATAATTTTATGCTCGATAGTACATGTAAAGCTTGGGAAAAAGCTCGCGTACAGGAGTTCCTTTGTTGGCGATACTCGATATGGCAGAGGCGGTGCGTATACGTGTTGATAAATATTCAAAAGCATCATCGAAATTTGTATGCGAGCTTTTTCAGACTCCCCAAGTGTACTTGGGGTATATAAAGTTGCGCGTGCATTTCGATTAACGAAAGCCCACCCACCGAAATTAAAAATTAACGCAAATTTTGTTCCTCTAAGTAGCTTATCGCCTTCGTTCGCGGGCGATCCGTCCATTTCCGCGAGTCAATCCCGATCGGGCGAATCGCTCTCCTCCTCCTCCTCCTCCCCCTCCCATTTGGGCTGAGCCAAACTCGTGATCGCTGATATTAATGGTTCTTCGGATTCAACAAGTTTTGTCTTTTAATTTCACTCTGGGCTACGGCAACAATTTTCATTCAAAAATTTGCGAGTCAACTGTCGTTTATTATTGACACCGAGGCAGAATATCCCGAATTTACATAAAATGAACGAATTTCATGAAAAGCTTCATTTAAAATTAGACGAGCAAATAAATCTCCCTCGCGAAATGTTAATGCAGTTGTTTCGTGTGTTTAAGCTGGGAGGAGATATTAAAAATACAATCTGTTCACCACATGCGAGAGGAAGACGAAGGAGATGTCGAGGTTGAGCTCATCCAACAGAATAACTGTAGAGGCATCGTTTTAGTTTTAGTTTTCACCTTAACCATCGACATTAACTATCCTTGTATTTTTGTTTTTCACTCCAATATTCAAGCTCCCGAATGACTTTGGCGCGGCTCGTAACGCAAATTGTATAATGTTCTTTATAATGCGAAAGCCTAACCTCCTCGTATTTTCACGCTAGACTTGGTATTGGTAATTTATAAATTATTCATGCTGCACTCTTATTTTCACTGAGTTCGGATATTTTAATATTCCTACGTTCGCCGCGAGGATTTTATAAATTTAATTTGTATGGTAAGGCAACACTTTTTGCGCTGAGTGACATTCGAAGCTCCATTAGCATTTTTTAAATTGAGGTTAATGAATACATGTACATAATGTTCTGTGCAATCGGTTGACTTTTTTGAATATCGTAAAACTCGAGTAAATAACCAAACTTGTCGAGAATTAAGGATTTTAAAAGAAACTTCAATGATGCTTATAAAAATATCGAACCGAGCCTTTTTGTAATGAATGCTTAAGCTCTTACCTCAAGTTTCGAAATGAGTAAAAAATAGGGTATTAGAAACAAAACATAATTCTTAAAAGACAATGGTTGGGACACGTGCCGGGAATCTTT
This sequence comes from Eupristina koningsbergeri, assembly GCA_018907245.1. Taxonomy (NCBI): domain Eukaryota; kingdom Metazoa; phylum Arthropoda; class Insecta; order Hymenoptera; family Agaonidae; genus Eupristina; species Eupristina koningsbergeri. The sequence goes on along the minus strand of JACCHV010002892.1, from coordinate 723,708 downwards.
GAAAAATCGCACGAAGCATTTTAAAATAACTTTGTCGAATACATCTTTTCGTTCCCCTAATGTTATCAGCATATTTCAAGGACGAATTGCCAGTGATAAATTTCCGTTCTTCGTCAAGAAAACCTAGTAGCGATCCTTTTGTTCGACCGAACCCACTAAATAAAAAAGCACGCGGAGAAAGTAATGGTAAAGTGACCATAAAGCAGTTGTTGAGTGAAACGCATAATACTCTTGATTCCTCTCGAAAGTTCGCATAACCGCAGAGGCTAAAAGAAACCGCAGCCATTTCCCCCAAATGCCAACCCCAACTCCGACCCCAACCCCATCCTCATCCCCGCGGGCTCCAGGATTTTCCTTTCCGCCCTTTGCGCGTCACTTCCAGAGAAAGCTATTGCCAGTGCAGAAATAGCTGCTTCGTAGAAATCTCGTAATTAAAGCGAGCTTGGTGGTCCGAAAACGAAAGTGCGCGCCAAGGAAGGGAGAGGACGCGCGTTGATTTCGCCGGCGTGTGCGCTAAAGTCGATGGGGTGCGCAACCCCCGTTTTTCCAGGGGGAGGCCGAGGGCTAGAAGAACGACCCTGCGGACCCTCGCCCGAGGGTGCATCGGTCGTACAGTCAAGGAGCCGGGATCTCGAGTACAGGGATATCGTATCAGTGGTGATGAACAATTGCGTGCAACTCATTTACCCGACGCTAAAGTCCTGCGTTTCATCCATCGAATTCAGTCAAAGGATACCGGGAGTCGACACTTGCTTTCGGGATTTCGGGATTTCGGGATTCTGGATTTACCGTTAAATTTCCAGACACGCGTTTTGCGACTCTTCTAGTCCGGCCGCTAAACCAGTAGGCATTTGAAAATTACGAAACGCTCGCCTCTCCAATGTGTAAATAAATAATAAAATTTTGTTTAGGTACTTGATTTTATACATCGATTACGTACAATAGCTACACATGCGATAATGGTGCAATAGCTAAGTTGATTTAATGCTTGAATTAGCATTTACAACGAATGTTTAATCAACCGAAACATGATAAATAGCTTTCCATGAATTCTAGTGAAATGTGCGCTCTTTGTCAATGGCTTGGGTTTTCATTTAAAAGGCTAAAAAGACAGATAACCAAAATATGAGATTTGCCTTCATTTTCTTCTATCGCTGCACGGTCAAATACACCCTTAGAAGATAAGAGAGCATGAAGAGACAGAGAGAGAGAGAGACAGAGTCGCCCCTTGGGCTAGAGCGAGCGTAAGAGGGCATTCAAGTGCAAATGCTAAAACCGCCCCATTGCACATCCCTGAAAGTTACGTCGTTGCACACGCGAACGCTCACTTTTTTCTTTTACTCCTTGCCGAGGCTCCGCTGCTTTCTTCTTTTATGCATGTGCTGTTTTCATTAAACGTCCGGCGGGTGCTTCAACTGATGATTATGCAAGCCATAAAACCATGCGCGCTACTTTTTTCAAGTCTCCAGCGCGCTAACAAACAGTTGGTTACACCCCAAACGAGTTTACCTTTTCACTTATTCCATCGACACGAGGACTTATTTGCGATATTGCAAGCACTTTTTTTATTCGCGAATAAAAATTACTGCTCTCAAAGGGTTTTAATTGAAAACGAGTTATGCTAATGACTGAATTCACTGATATGAAGCACCTTCTCTGTTATCGTGAATTAATTTGGTGAATTAAAAGGCGATGCTCACTAAAAGATCACCAGCGTATTCGAGTGTCGAGCTAGTTGATCGAGAGAGAAAACCATTATTGTTCTTTAAATTATTGCTTAAAATTTTCTTCTTTCCGTAAAAACAAAATAAATTCCAAGAGATCGCGTATACCCCAGCTTATCCGAAAGGCAAGATTTAAAGACTGTAAGAGGCTTTCCATTTTTCAAACAAGATAGGAAACAATTCGAGTCGCGTGACAATCTGAGAGAGTAATACGTTTCAAAAAGAAGAAATATGGAGATATATTATCGTGGTACAATCATATTTCGAAAAAAATATAGCCGGGTGTTACACAATACTATGACTGAAAGCATGATAATGCTGAAAATAAGTGAAAATATTTAAATGTAAATTAAAAGCTCTATTCGTGTGCCAGAAATGGAATTTAAGATGCACAACATAGCACAGTGAGTGAAATAAATGGAATAATCTCAAAAATCAAATGACGATCATAATCTATCTACATAACTGCAATATGCATAGGTTGTAATCTTTATGATGGACCTGAATTTCATGAAGCAAGAGTTTGTAAAAATTAGCGACTCCATTTCCCAAATGAGGCAGAACGATGAATTCCGTCGGTTACAACCACTGGAATTATTGGTAATTTTGACGAATAACTTTCCGTTATTAACTTCCATTAATAACTTCCGCTCTCAAAAATTTTTTATCCTTTTATCCTTTTCCTGTGTACGGTAATTCAATTACGAATGTAGTACAATTGACATTCCGTTAATTTCTCGTATGCACTTGATCATCCGTGATATAACAAAGGAAAAACTGTACATTTAGCGTTTTTCTATTTTTAAAGTGAAAACCCGAGTTCTCGGAAAATTGCGTCTCGTTAACGGTTGGTATTTTTCTGGTTGTATGTACGTGATCGAGTTGGATTGTAAGTTGTGTGACGCATTGAAATCACTCGACTTTGCTATTAATAAACACATTTGCTCTCGCTGATTAGATTATATTCTTATTTTTTTGAATTTCAATGATTTACTATTAAATATTGCTAAAGTTAAAAATTATATATATACGAGAAATTTTATATCTGTCCTGATAAAAAGTATATATATCATTTAAATGTTTATTTAAAAAAAAATTTATGAAATGGTACTTTTTTAGTTTAATTGCTTGCTTCTAAATAATAATTGAAGCTAATTATTTTTTAGAATTAATATCCGTTACATAATATATTTAGAAATTTAATCATGATACTCTAAAAAAAATCTTTGGGGGCAGTATATTTTAAATATAAATTATAATTATTTATTTTTATGTAATTTGAAGTATTTAACAAATATTCTATAGTTTGCCAAATATTTAAATTATGCATATATACACATAATTCAAAAAGAAAAATAAAGATCGAAAAGATATAATAAATCATCTAATTACTCCTTTAATAATAGTGTGACTAGTATAAAGTGAGTAGACAAAAATTTAATATGTATTTGACAGATGTGATTTATTACATATTTTTCATTACGTATGCTGTACACAATTATGTAGTAAACAAATTATTAAAATTATCTTCGTATTTCTATTTATTTCATTGTTTTTATCTATAATGGAAATGGTATATCATTCCATATTTTTTTATATATATTTAAATTTAAAATATATAATTTTTGTATTACAAAAATTGAAAATTAATAAAAATAATTCCGTAAAATCAAAATAAAAATTACATTATTAAGAATTAATAATAGATTGTATTTAAAAAATAAAACGTCACGAAGTAATATAATTTTAGGTAAATCAAAAAATTTTGATTATTTCATCTATTTGTTAATGTGCTTGCACTTTAATAGGTGTAAATATATTTTATAATAAAATAATTTCAAATAAATTAATTATATTAGATGATATTATTAGAGAATTAAAGACTGCATACACCGAAAATTTTTATTTTATTTAAGTATGATGTTCAATGTCATGTGCTAATATCTCAATTAAAAAATTGTTGTTCATAAAACATTTTATTGCGATACAATAATTAAACGCATATTCTTTTGAGTTTAATTTATAAGAGTTATGCAAATCTTTGTTGCTGATTTTGAGATAAATCAAATTTTAATGAAACAGATCGGTATCTATGTGAATATTGTTGATTGTGAGCCCTAGATAAAAAAATGTTTTGAGGAGTGTATACATTATAATCCATGGAATAGGTCAATTGAAGTGAACATAAATCAATACTAAATTGGCTCATAAAACAATTGCTGAAATTTTCTAATTGTGTAGAAATTAGGTGGACTACACAAGACGGGCTCATGAGGGCAGTGTCGTTAGTGAATTTATTAAAATTTTAAACAATTGAATAATTATTTTAAAATGTCGAAAAAGCACCCCAGCATGAAAATTGCGATGCATATGAAGTCTCCGGCAGTCGCTTTTGCTTTGTCCAGTCTGGCGCATACCCCATTCGAGCCTCGACGCCCTTCTTTTTGTCTTCCAAACCGGATCCCGTCGCTTTTGTCATTGAGCGCGGTCGAACGAAAGAGAGCGAGGTGGTGGAGGGTGGAAAGGGGGTGTAAAAAGCGAACGCACGCGCATCACTTCACGACATAACGACGTTACGGGTTGTGCGCGACTCGCACCGCTCGCCCATTATGTAATAAACATCGTGCAAGGTTCAGCGCTGTTCTTTTATAGTTTTGTACTCTATTACGAACCGTAGGCTACGCGGTTGCCCTCGTTTTACCCGTGTTCCTGCATATAAAATGCTCCTCCACGCGTATTATTGCACGGCGCTCGTTGCTGGTAGCTGTACCGTCGACGCTAGGTGGCGCGCGCGCGCCCCACACGCGAAAATCGCCTGGGATGGATTATTAAACGTGAGTGAGCGTCTGCGCTAATGCGTGCATTCATAATGGCTGCTGTCGTAAACCGAGGCAGCCAGGGAATTGAGTAAAGGTTAGGATCCCCTCGATTCTGGCCTGAGGAGGGATGAAGTGTGTTTCGGCGACGTCGAGCGCGTTACGCACTCAGGCTTGTGTAAGGTAGAGGGACCTTTACGTCTCTCAACGCGAACAACACATCAGAGTCTTTTACTCCCCGCTCTTTAGATAAGAGGGGAAGGTGCTTAGTTGTTTGATTGTCGATGTTGCTCCACAAGGATGTGTAATGGTTGTAAGATTCAAGAATCGATACGTGATGTTATATGCTGAGCTCGTACAATACTACGGAGCATAGTCTTCCAATGCTTCCACGACTTATTCGAGTGATGTTATTTTCATGCACTATGCATAAATTAATTACAAATCAAGTTCTTGTATTGTTTTCATTTTATGACCTCTTGGAATTTACAATTTTTAAACTCGAATTTATCGATATAACTTTTGCTGTGATCGTAAGCGCTCGATGTTAATCAATGCTGATCAAACAATTTAAAGCTTTGTAATTTATAGAAAGTATAAAAAATATCTTTCATTTTTATATTCTTGCTATTTTCCTTGAAAGCTCAAGAAAATTAAAGCTGTCCTTTTTAAATAATTTTATAAAGTGAGAATAGCGTAAAAGAAATTTGTAACTGATAGGGAAAATAAATTAAATTCGCCATTTAAATGCATATTTATTACTGTTTTTCCCCAACTGTTAGCCGATTGTATAATTAGTTCATGATCATGGATTTCAATTTACTGAGAGCCATGTACAATATAGTAGTAAAAAAAGGAAATTCATGAAGCAGTATAAAACCTGAGAGTGAATAGGGAAACAGGATTTCAGAGCTGCAGTTCAGATTTTCATTTCGAGTGAGAAAAATTCACGTTCGACTGCACGTTGTCAGTGATATCGAAGTGTCAAAAGTTTAGACATCGTTCCCTTTGACAGGAGAGAGGATTTTTTGGCGCGACTCGAGAGATGAATAGCGGCGAGTCGGCCAAAGGAAGAATAGAACGCGTCGATTATATCGGCAGGGAATTAAGTTACACATACGCCCACGCAGGCTGTCCAGTTATACATAAGTTTATATACATTTGCACAGGTACACAGGCATAGGTGGACATGTGGAGGAAGCTGAGAACTGGATGATTGGACACGCTCGTCGGCTGGTCCGTAATTACGGCATCTCGTCATTGTGCAGCCTCGTATCGATCGACACGTGTACGCGCACATCAGTTCAGTTGAGTATACAAAGTTACCATGCGAATCTTCCCTCCATCCCGTACTCATACGCTTGCGTAAGCTTTGATTTGCTTGGGCTGTTCGTTCTACTCCGCGTTGAAATGCAAAATGTAGTGGGCACTGAGTGTCCATGCAGGAGTTGTGAGCTATTCGACACGAAAATAATGATGTATTCTAATTAAAAATGGTGTGCTTTCAAATGGGTCACCTGGCACATTGGAAGCTATTGGAAGCACCAAAATGTATCCCAACTGCAATTTCGTTTGAGAATGGCGAATACTGGAGGAAATGCCAATACTCTATTTGTAATTTTCTATTTCATTCTACAATGTTTATTTTCTTTAATAATTATAACTTTCCATTTATAATTCCTTGTGATAAAAAAGATCGACAGTTGTATTTTATGATCGTTACTTGATGGGAAATTATTGCACGCTTATTGTTTATATTAGCTGTAAAGTAATTAAAAAAAGGAATTTTGAAATACTAGATAATACTACTATTCGCTTCAATTTGTAGATCATTAAGATGCTTTGTTATTTTTGTTAGTATGTTTACTATTTACAATATAGAATGCACAAAAGTTACACTGTACAAAGATGGTTTTTCAATCAATTTGATTATGGTTTTATTTATGAATAAACTCTGATTTCAGCTCCCTGTTAAATTATTCTAATTAAAAAGAATTCTAATTAGAAGATGTCCACTTACTTTACAAAAATTGACTGCAAAGTAAAGTAAAAAGTTATGGATTCGTATAAAATCATAAGAATACTTGGACAGCAAATTTAAAGTTTGAATGTTTTTTTAGGAGAAATAAAGGGCGTCTAGGATGGATCTGGAAATATGCATACATAAATATATATTGGGAATGTCAATGTCTCGTTGGGCACGACGCCGAGATTTGAGTCGGTCCGTTAACCCGACACTGGCCACGGCTATCGATGGCTATTCGATAATCGGGAGTTGGGGAATACAGACAAGTCAAAAGGTATTCGAACTCGAAAGGTCTGCACACCCACATGCCCGTTTGTAGGTGGGAAGGGTGTGCAGACGCGTGCACGTATGCATAAACGAAATTGGTAATGCACGCGAATGTAAAGGTTTATGGCCAATTTGGAGTATTTATAGGAGGGGTGAAGCTTCAAAGGTAGTATCCTCTGTGGACCCGCACCGGCACCCAATGAAATTCGCGTACGGGGTCTGGGAATATACTCTATAGGTGGAAGGGGTTGGGCGAAGGGGGCGGGGGGGAGGGGGGAAGGAGGGAATCGCTCGGTCTTCCGGGGTCTTTGGGGATCTTTTTGGCGAGAAGAGTCGACATACGGTAATCGTATTAATATAAAAACACTAAATCTCACAAGTACAATGGCAGCTCACGCTCTTTTTCCACTGGGCTCTTCTCCTATTTCTTGGCGTCTGCTCTAACAATACCCACCATACAGGCTTACCCCCGCCCCCGCCCAGTGTTTTTGACGTGACTGAGAGGAAGCGTCACGCAAGTCTGCTCTAGTTTTTTTTTGTCAGGTATTTAGTACTCTGTTGATTGCATTACAGCGATGAGTTACGGCTTTCCACGGGGTTCGCCTCTCGTTCTTCGAGCATTCGCGCATTCGAATAATTTTATGATCCTTTTTTTCAGGAGGTGTCTCACGCGTCAAACACTAGATGAAATTTTCCATAATTGAATAATTTGATTAATGCATTGATAGATACAAGTTTTTCATTAGGTGCAATTGTTTTGACGTACATCGAAAATTAATAGACAACTATTTGAAATCGGATAAAATAGGTAGACTTGTTAGTGAAAGTTTTTTCGTTTCATTCTCCCACGAGACATGCGTTGAAAAAATTTTATTTTTCATGTATTGAGTCACGTGTGATTGAGAAATAAAGGTCTTAATAAACTCCAATTATTATTGTGCAAATTCAACTTGAATAATGTAGAGTATTGGGGTGTAAAGCATTGTAGAGTATAGTATAGTATAGTGTAGTAGTTTCGCAAAAATACAAGAGTTGTGTGTCGGCTAAACGACTAAAACTATTTTAATTATGCATTGAGATAAAGCCTAAAAAGTGTGATTCGCGATCTGAAAATTTTAGTCTTTAGGCAATTGGGAACCTTAAAAGTCCCAACTCCGCACAAAACAACCGTCGATGAACTTAATTTAAATGTTTTGAGTCGAGAGTAGAGCCATGGCTTACCGACCCTTCACATCCGTATCGATCCAAGATAGAGATAGAAAGAGAGAAATAGGGGAGGTAACAAGTCCACACGTTCTGTATGCCTCGCTGATTCATATGTACATACACACACACACACACACAGACACACACACACACACAAACACGCAAAACTTTATGTATGTGCACGAAGGAGAATGCGTGTGTGCGCGCGTGTGCGTATAACTCGACTCGTCACGGACTCTCTTCCATGGAGCATTTATTAATCGTTTAGCATCTGAATTTCTGTCACAGCTGGAGCGCGTCGTTACGATTTGGAGGCAAAGCAGCTCGAATCGCCGCCATTGCAGTTGCTGGCCGAGAGCCTACCGATAATGGGAATGGCATTTGAGGCCACGGGGACGAGGACAGGGGTGGAGGAAAGGGACGAATTAGATTAAAGATACCGAAAAGGAGAATGGATGGAAAGCGAGTGAAAAAATAAAAAATACGCAGTCGGTGGGGCGGGGAGGGGGAGGGAGGATTATGGAAAGGAGGATTATCGTGGGACGACATGCAGAGGTAGAGTTTGGGCACCGAACAGTCACGCGGCTCTGCTCCTGTCATGCGTAAATGCTTTCGAGATAAAGCCCGAGCTTCTGTCATTTTTTGGCGAGGGAGACCGACACACTTACGAGTATTACATCGGCGGCCATTGGTTCAGTGCTTTAGAGTCGCGCTCGGCGCTCGTTAAAAAGTTAAAAAACAACGTTTTGTTTGGGGACGAGGTGTTTCCACCCCCGTCTCTCTCTCTCTCTCTCTCTAGGTGGAGTGAATCACTCGTTTACTGATTAAACTCCGAGTTTATCTGTCAGTCTTGCGGCTGTCGCAATGACACACTCTGGCCAATCGAAGCTCCTCTATTTGTAAGAACCGGCCCTTTTGTTGTTTCACATGGCATTGTTTCACGAGTCGCCGATAAAATGCGCCGAAAGCGCAATTTTAAATTCGATCGAGTACAATCATCGATTAGATATTATTTAAAATCAATTGGTGCTTTCGAGAGTCGGTTATCTTTTAAATTGATTTTGGCACACGAGTTTATTCCTCTGCCGCCGTACACGTACATTTATTCCATCCGGCGATCGATACATTTCGCACATAACGAGACATTAATACGCCTATAAAAAATACTTTACTCGTAAAATTCGCAACAAAATCAATGATTGCGCTCCATGCATGCGAGAGCCTTAACGCGATCAAAAGTGACCAACGGGATAATTTCCAAATGAGATGATTGGAAATACTTTTTCGGAGCACGGCAATAATTTGAAATAGCTAGCTAGTCATAGAGGCGAATAGATGGAGCCATGTTTTTCATTTTCTCACGGACATCGACACACGGCCGATGCTTTTTTAAAGTTGTGTGAATGACAGTGGTTGGATTAATTGACGGCGATCAACCCTAGTTCATCGGACATCATAAAATGTCTATCTCGGCCAGGAAAATTATAGATTCGTTATATATCACGCAAACGTCACTGTTTTATGAAGCCTGTTTCCAGAATACTCTCTACTATATTATTTCCTCGATGGAAAAATAACTCTTTTTAGCTGCTGTAGCTCAAAACTGAAAACTGAAAGAATTATTTTTATTTCAAATACTCCTAACTGTTGAGAGTCATTAAATGAGAATTATTTTCAGAGAAACAAGGTTTGCGCGAGATATTTTTGCAAAATTAAAGACAATCAAAACTAATTCCGTGAATTTTAATTGGATAAGCGCAAATTAATCATATAGTTCGGTACGAAACTGAAATATCTGTTTTAATAATTTACGGCAGTGTATAGAGCTAACAGATCAAGAGCCCTTAATTCTTTTTTAAGTACATGTTTAGTACGGACGATATGGAAGTATAATAACTGCTGTGTTCCTTTTACTTTATATTCTCCCCCTTTATTCATCGTTAAAATACACATTTTCCCTGTATAAAAATAGCTCGGAAAAATGAATTTTTAACGTTAATAACTCAGCAATCATATAACAACATGTAGATTTATATTGTAAGCTGCATACTTTCTTGCACAAAAAACTTAAATTATGAAACGAAAATTGGCTTGCCTAGGCGAATTCTTGAAAAGTACAAAGTTTTCAATATTGACACGAAATTTAAAGGCGGAAAAGGAAACTTTGCAGCTGCAACCATCAACTTTCCATTTAATCAGAATATTCCACTCCTCCCTTCACCCCTCCCTTCCTTCCCCCTGCCCCTCGTCCACGCAGAACCTTCCCCTCCCCCCATCCCGTTCCAGCCGATCCGGCATCCCCAGGGCCCTTGAAGATGATTGCCGTCCGTCAGCTCCACGCGCGGATCGAAATCCAATCCATTCCATCAGCGGCCCGACCCATCGCCCGTCGATTGCGCGCCATTTTAATGTGCGAGTGCGAATTTAAGAAGTCATTGTTGGCTCGAGCCCTCCAGTTGAATTCGCGAGTTCAATTTTGCGCAAAGACCGTGGCTGAGCTTAAAAGGTGGATATTTGCCACGAAAATACCGAATGAAGCGTTCCGCTTGTGAATGTAAATAGGCACTTGGAGGCGAAACTCATTACCTCTCCGCTTTCCCCTTCCACCTATTCCCTACACTTCACCTTCGTGTAAACTCGACCTTGCAAACAATCCTACAATTTATTGCGGGAATGCGTTTTTACATGCTTTTTTTCGCCCTTTTCTCCTCTTCAGGATTCGTGCGCCAAACCCGTAATTATTGCGCTAACATGTTGCGTTTACATTTTTAAAATCATTTTTCAACATTACTTTCTTTGTAATTGTTAATACCATTCAATTAACGATTCCATTGTTTTGATGCATTTTTATCCTACTTTGCTGCTGTATCTTTCTCTATTTTCCATCAACAAGAACGCAAATTTATTAATCACAATGGATTATACTTTAATATTTTCATTGTTCAAATCGCTCATTAAAGCGAAACAATTTATATAAATTCGAGGTAAGGAATTAAACATTCGCCGGTGGATTGTTAACATTTTTAACAATGTGCCGATTAGTTTATAGCTATTATTGTTCTAATACGAAATTCGAGGACGTGCCATTTATTTTCATTCACTGGTTTTATCTTTTAATTCAGCATCGTTCTTCAAACTCATTATTACTTTTACATTGCAAGCTTATTCTCAAGTGGATTCGTCAAACTCTTTTGGTTAAGAAAAAGCTTTATTCTTTAGTGATATACAAGTTTCAGTCTTGTAATTTTACCAAAGCCCTCGAGTTGAAAACCAAGAGCTATAAAATAAGCTGAAATGAGAGTGCAAGTGAGGGTCAGAGAAATACAGAGAAATACAGAGAAATACAGAGAAATGCAGAGAAATACAGTGAAATACAGAGAGAAATGCAGGTGAACGAGGAACAGGTTCAAGCAATTCTCGAGTTAAGCGTCTGGCACTCACTATTTCCGAGACTCAATTGTTGTGCATCCTACACAAGCTGAAAGAAGAGACAAAGCGAAAATAATTATTTGGGTTTTTAGATTTATTTCCTTGGTTATTTTTATCTTCAAATTAAACCCACTTGTAAAATCTGTTTATGAAGTAAAACCTACAACACAAAGGTTATTTATTATGCAGGATCGTACATTAAGCTAGATATTACGTAGAAATAGTGGATTTGCACTTAAACGCACTATATGCATAGGCAAATTGCAATTATACATTATAAACATTTATAATTATTGGCAAAAAATCGAGCTAATTTTAAGTAATACAACGAACTGAAAATGTGATTGACACAGTTAATTAATTCAGTTGTGACTGGAATAAAAAATTTGTGCACAATTTAGAGGGGAGAGATCTTTATCTACTACTTAAAGAGGTAGATACTCGGTTGTTTGGAGTAAGATGACCTGCTTTTCAACATGGGTGACCTTTGTGCTCAGCGCAAGGGTATCGCTGAATTTGGTTGAAAACATCCCTGATCACATCCCCGGCAGATGTTTTTTTGGATAAAATTGTGCACCGGAACGATTCTTGGAAATTATAATGATGTTGCACGATTCGAAAATATAAGTTAATGCGACAAAACGTATAAAGTTATAATGAGTACATGACACTCGATAAAGTCATCCGAGTGTCAATTTTCGCATAAAAGTAAAACGACAGAGGCTAAAAATCCTTTAAATCAAACCAGTTTTTCATTTAAATTGTTGTACAAACTTTAGATACTTCATTAAATTTTTTTTTTTTTTTTTATCAGTTACGATAAAATGTCCTTGAAGCATCGTAAATATTATTTAAATTTTAATAATGATTTTTTTTTTATATAAAAGACTTATTTATCTCCGAAATTATTATTAAAAATTTTGAAGATTTGTTGCATTAATGCTATGAAAATGTGTGAAACAACAAATGTATATTTTTAATGATTAATTATAAAATAATGAAACAAAATAAAGTTTTCTTTATAATAGGCATATATATCTAATGTATTTAATGGCAAATATTTTATGATAATGTCAAATTTATTTGGTTCTTCAATATTATTGCATAAAACTGAATAAAAATACAAAGTTTTCTTTCAATTATTTTATATAGTATTATAGTAATATAAACTACATAAATAATGATGAATTCATAATTACTCATTTGGTGGTGAACTTTTATGACTGAATTCCATTTGCAAGATGATAATGGTGCACATATAAATAAATCTATAGTAATAATTTTTTTCTTTTTCGTGACATAAAAAATTTTTATTGAGTACGAAAAGCATGGAAAAGGCCGTCATTTCAAATAATTATAAATAAAAGATAAAAAATTCATTTCATTTAAACTATATATCTTGGAATTGATTCAAAATAAAAACAGTCTTCGAGGAAAATATAAGATAAATGAATTTTAATTAAAATCATCGATCAACTGCATTCTAAAATATTTATTGTACAAAAAATACGTCAGCTCCGACATACAGCAATAAATATAGAGGTTACATTTTATTTAGTAATTTAGTTGTTTAATCATTTTTATATAGACAGAAACTGAACAAAAAATTAATGAGATCAAGTAAACTCAATTTATTTTTTTTTTTTTTTTTGTAATCAATCGCTGAACTTTTATGCAACTATATATGTAAGTTTTTTCTTTCGTACATCTAGTGAAGCAAGTAAGTTTTAGTTATTTAAAAATAGTTTAGAAGCAGAGAGAGTGAACTTTCAAAATGTGAAATATTGGAATCGTGTAGGAATGTTGTTGTGGCATCAGATGTAATGAAATAGCCAAAAGGAGGATAAAAAGTAGAGGAGAAAAGTAGAGAAAAGTAGTGAAGATGTTGGAAAGGTGTTGCAGTGCAGAGTGTGTTAAGGTTGTTATGAGTTTATGCGAAAATTGCCATTGCAACTTCTTCTTTCGTTTAAAAGTTGCCATTACTGCAGGAAAAAGCCGTTGCTTTTAGGTCTTCGAGGGCGTTGTTAAATAAATTCAGATTATTAATGCAATTGTAAATTGTAGGAAGTGATTTAAACAATGATCAGAAGTAGTCGTAAATTTTATGTAATAAATGTTGTTTGTGTAACCCAGTTTTTCAGGTTTACGATTGACGTAAAAATGAAAAGAAAAACAGCGTACAAAAGCAAGAATGTATTTTAATAACGAAATAATCAGTTGTTTTATTTCTTGAAAAATTGGAATTTTTAATACATTCATACCCCGGCATTTGATGTTCTTAATAATTATATTGTACGGAAATACCGAGTTTCTTATAAATATTAAAAAATTTCTTAAAAGAAATATAATAAAGCTTTGAAGGAAGTTTAATTAACGAGAGGATTTCCTCGGATATATATAGATTATTCATGTTATCTCCTGACCTTTATCTATTCTTTACTAAACTTTTCTCTCTGGTTGGATATTTTTAAATATTAGCTTCCGCACAATAGTGTAAGTTTCCAGGTGTTTATCACTGGAGGTGAAACTACCTCGCCACCTCACCTCCCCGCCTCACCTTACCCACCGAGAGTACTCTTTATCTTAATATATCTTGTGTATTTCATAAATAAAGCCAAACGTATGACTCACGCGCGTAAAAAACGAGAGCAGCATCGTTATATAAAGTTGAAAATTACGCCAAGAGCTTCAAATTAGGTAGACCGTAGTTTGAGTGCTTCCTCCAAGCGCGCTATTTCATTATCGCGAGATAACGTATTAGCATCGTTAAATATTCTCCATTTTCTTGCCGAGAGTAGCAACAAGGGTCGGGAGGGCGAGGGCGAGGAGCAGGGAACTTTGCCATCGGAGGTGAGACTCTGTTGGAAAAATCCGAAGGGGTTGCCTGCGAATTGTCTGGCCCGGCAATCGGACGAGTTTCGGGAGCGACTAATTCGCCGAGCCACACACGCGATCCCAACTTTGAATAGAGGGCGTAACCGAGTGCATATCGCCGAGTCGTGGTTATTAAATTAACAGGGCGCATCAAGATTGAATAATTAATGCGGCTCACGTGCGTCGCCCCCGATCCCGACCCCGACCTCGTAATGACCTCCCAACACAAGAGGCTCGCTCGGTCCCGTCCTCAGTCTCGGGCACGTGACGCCTCTCGCCAGTTTCCACCCCCCCCCCCCGATGGTGACGTGCCGATCAGCCCTTCTCGATTTCCAATTTTCCGAGATCTTTAACCCGCGCCAAGGAAACCATTAGCCGCGGTTTTCTTTTTTTCGCGGATCGAGTCCAGAGGCCGCCGAGCGTTGAACCAAATTGACTTTTGGATGAAAAATTCATAACCACTGATGCTCCGATCGTAAAATACATGTACATGATTTTTGAACATTGCGATAAATTTATGTTGTGTATACCGTGAGTTGATGCACCTTAATTTTCCAACATTTTTTATACATCTATAAATAATGAGAATTTTTTTTATTAAAAGCATCGCAGTTTTATTACGTTCATTCGTGTACAGTACTATGCGCAGAAAAAATTTAACATTTTTAGTTTCAACAACCACTTCAAAATTTAAATTGATGGCGCTATTTGAAATCAATGATGATTTATGTATCAATAAAAAATTATAAAAATACTGTTTTATCATGATACTTCCATGGCTTTATCAACAACAATATTTTGCTCATTCGAATGTAACTTTATTTATTTTTCGATAGACATCAATCTAATAATTAAAAATATTTTAAACCTTAATCACCGGTAGTAGTGAGAGCTTCTCTATATCTAATGAATTGTGTACCAAAAATTGACACTTTATTGTTTCATAAATATGATTTAGAAAAAAAGAACATCTCAACAGTATTCGATCATAAATAAGCTTGCGGGTCTAGAATTCCGTATTTAAAGGTAAACTATTTGTCCCTTGTGTTGAATTACAGATCTGGATGTGGACGTGGATATACGCACTCACGAGGTGAATCCATGAAAGGGAACTTCCGACCGGAATAACAAGGCGTTTTCTCTTTTTTCAGCTTTCCAAGCTTTCCCTGGATATGGAGTTGGAGCCAGATATTTCTGCTTACAGCGATGAAATTTATCCAATTATTTTTTAGTTGCAGCTGAACAAAACAACGGAGCTTTTCGCGATTATTGAGTCGCTTGGGCTGGTTTGTATAACTGCTTTTGTCTCCGGAATCGCCTTTGTTGCCGTGATACAAGTCAACTTGAACGAGTGATGATAAATATACAGACTTTGAATTGTAAAATCCTTCTTCGTATAAATAATACAATGGAAATAACATTATCGCGAAGAACATGCATAATTTTTTTTTAAGATGTGTGACGGGTCATGAATATGATAAAATATTTCATGTGTCTTCAAATTTTGAATTATGAGTCTTCTATTCTACGTTTATCAGTACTATACCGATGCTCATAGATTTCATCAATATGATATGCATATCCATACTTTTTATTTATAAAATTTATGTTATATTCGTTAGATCTATAAACAACAACTTAATTTTTATTAATCAAGTGATGAATGCAATTGAATAAATATAATAGGAGCATTTAATATCATTTAACGAATTGAATGGAGTCAAAAGTTTTATAGGTATTGGTAGATTTTCAAAAAAACACTTTTTTAATAAGAAGAGCGAAAAAGTTTTTAGAGGAATCATTCATGTGAATTGAAATTTTTCAAAGGTAAAGAATTAGATAATCAGAAACTCCTTAACTCGGCACTAAAAAATTTAATACCAAAAATATTATGCGAGCTCAATTTTTTTGTATATTGATAATAAATGTAATTTACGAGGAAAGGCAAAACACGTCTGTCGTGTACTTAATTGATGCAAAAAATACATGGAATCGTAATATAATCAAAAGAGAGAATGTGCGTTGCACGCGGTAATGCGCCATAGTAATGTTTGTGATTTGGGAATGTATAAATTAATAAAGTAACTTTAATTTGTGATGAAAATTTTATTAAAAAATCGTCAAGGGAAAAAATATAATTGGAATTATTAATTTTATTATTTTAATATCTTTTGCATTATTCATTTATTTTATTCCATTTACAAACTCTTGCTTTTTTGAAACTTTGCAGTTTTTTATATTCAGTAGAAATTTTTCACGGTAAAAAATTTAATAACTTAAAAAAAAAGTTTATTCATATTACTCGAGACTATTTATGAATTTCATTCTGACGTGCATGTGTAAAAAAAACGAAAGCTTTAATTCCATCAATATTAATGAACGTGTATCAAAATTAAAAAGTTAGAAATTAGAATTCCTTTCAAAGAAACAATGATTGAATCATAATAAAATTAGAGAATATACTTTCGAATCAGACTTAAAAATGGTAATGCAATTGCCGTAGACTAATTCTATTTAATCTAAAAATGATTTTGATGATGAATAATTTAAGCTATTATAATTTCATGTTTAAATATAATAATTAGAGATGATTATATAAATATGCATCGCATTGAGAATGAAATTCAAATATGGTATAAAGTGGTTCGAAGCGGCACGTTAAAAGGCGAAGAATCTTTATCCCGAAGATAAATGGCCATTGTTGTTTTTAAATTTTGGGAATAAAGTTATAATCGGCTTAAAGGAACAACAGCAGAATGGGCGAAATGGTTGTAAATGGTAATGTAAAATTAAGAGGAGCGGAGTGCGGAGAGAGGGATCAAAGTGATGAAGAGACGTGCTAAATCAATCGGATCACTTGGAAAACCATCTGAAAGCGAACGCGAGGAACATGGTAAGCTACGGGCCAAACTGTATTGCGCAGTGGTAACAAGTTTCGCGATGCGCGATCCATCATCCCACACGTACCAATACCAAACCGACTGTAACACAGTTTCATAACCAGCTAATCCCCCACGTAATGGAGAGATCAACGCTGAAAGAGAGATCAAGCCCTAGTGCGTGGGTGCGTGGGTTGGGGGTTGGGGGTGCGGGCGAGGGTGCGGAGGCCCGCATCCTGGGTGCCGCGCCGCGGCTTTCGGCCAGGATTATTGGCTGGTAAATTCGGAGCTGGAATTGCGATGAGGCTCGTGTGCCCACTGGCGCGATGCTTAACGAGCGCCTATATTAGCTGCTTTTGGTAAAGGGCGATTTCCCGGGGAGAGAGAGAGAGAGAGAGAACACGAGACAGAGTTCTTTGGCTTTGTTTTAGAGCCGCGCCGGATAATCTCCTCCATCTTTTATGTATCGGAAACTTGGGATCAACTTTCCGCGATCTCAAAGGGGATCGCGATCGCGTACGTGGCCGGGGCTTCGAGGCACTCCTCCTGAAAGTAAAGTAGCCTCTGATATTTGGTGGCGACACAATTCCGATACACATTTCCAACACGTACTTCGCCTATCGGTACTCGACGATAACACGTCCCTCAACTTGTAATTTGCCAATTACTTTTTAAATATTTTCCCCGTGAATGCGACGCCATTCCACCCCCGAGCCCTCCGATTCCAATTTAGGTCCGCCCCACGTTAACACATCGGTTACAAAGTTTTGAAATTTCAGTGCACAAAATGAGGCGCATTAATTTCATAACATTACTCGAATGCCTTTGAATCTGAGCATTACGGAAAACTCTATATCCCCGCTGGGGGAGGGGGGGGGCTGGTGTGAGCCGAGTTTATCGATTGGGCAACAACAACGTCGAGCTAGTGGTGCTGGCAGGTCTGGAACCGAGCCGAAATCGGTCCCGCGCGCGCATTGCGCTCCGAGGATGATGGGGGATGTTACCCACCCCCGACTCCACGTCACCGCGTCTCTTTGGTCAAAGGAGCCGCGAATGGGCTAGGGAAGGGCGGTGGAGGTGGCAGAGTAGGCATCTCTTGGCACCTCGCCAGCCTCCTCCTCGGACACGCCCGCAACTTAGTCTCCGCGAAACCCCGAGCTCGAGTTCCTGCGCCTGCTCCGGTCCGAGTCCCGTTGTAATGGTCGACTCACGGCGAACCTCACCAGGGTCTACGGCTCACCCGACCCGATCATCACCAAGATTTTCCCTCGTAGAGGGCGCTTATGCTGTCGGTTTTTAAAAGTGCTTGGCAAGCCCTTTACTTTCCTTACTCTCCCAGTTGTCCAATTTGCGCATTAGTCAAATTTCGCGATTACCACCCGGGCATTAATCTGGTACTTCAGTGCTTCCAGCGTAAAACAATATTTTCGATTTGATCCACCTGCAGCTTTCTTTTCAATGGATCAACATCTATTCATGCTTAAATCTATAATGGGAAAAACAAGCTTATAAATCAGAGTTACTCGGGGATTAGTTGCAGCTCATTGGTACTCGATATCTAATACCAACAAATTCAAATATCAAATGAACGGAAGCTCAGCACAAAACGTAAATTGAAATTGGTTTCGGGTGCACTCGATTTTGTGGTACAATGTGAAATAAAGTTCCCCGCGCGGAACGGAAACCGAAAGGATAAAAAAGTAAATAATAATTTGGTTACTTTTCCATCTGAAAGAGGCTAAAATACTGCCCTCTCGTAAAGGGGAAAAAAGGGATATAAGGGATCGCCATTATAACCTTGGAAGGATGGTTAAATAGATTTTTGGTGCGGGTGTGGGTGGGTGGAGGCTCGAAGCGATTGGATTTCCGGGAAAGCTGCTCTGGCAATTAGGAGCTAGGGAAATCAAAGTCTTGACTGCCAGGTATTAGAGAGCAATTTCGTGAGAGGCACGTTCCCATTGCTTTAATTAAAAAGCCAGTGTTGCCCACTGCTGGCCAGGTGAAGAGCGATAGGTACGAAAAATTTTCCGTGTCTCCCGTGAATTCGGTCTATCATCCGCCGGATTCGAAATTTATTTTGTAAAGACCTTTTACTTTTCATAGAGATGTGATATTTTATTTCATGTCATATCACCAGGCTTCTATGCGATAAAAGTTTCTTTTTTTTTTTTCTTCTTTTTTTTTATTTCATTTAATAGCCAATTTTAGCTATTCAGCGTATTTTTGGTTTTTGTAAAATTTAATTAAAGTGCAATGCACTTTAAATATTTTAATCGAATATTCTTAATTCGTTAATTTGACAGTCAATTTTAATTTTAAACGTGCATTTCGGGTGTAATTGTTAGTTCATGAAACTCAAGCACGCAAATTTCAGGTGGAAATAATGCTGAGATTAAATTTATCACGGACTAGGATGAATTTTACAAATTACGAACATATACGTGTAATTGGGTGACATAATTCTAAATCATCCGACGACCACCTGCATACTTTTCGCAATTACCCCTGTTATTGAAATAGACGAAATTAACGAAAAATCCTCAATTTCTAATCATTTGATGAAGTTTTGATCTTTATTTAATTTTAAAACGTTGCATTAATATTGTAAACATTAAGTATTTGTTAACATCAAATTTTTTTTTTTTTTTTAAATAAAGCGGTTTATATTTTGATCGAAATGCAGTTTCATGTAAAAGGAATTTTAAATGAATCCTTTTTGTCGACTGTAAATTCGTCGAATTTCTGAGAACGTCGTGAAAAAATATACGCGGTAAAATGAGGCAAATACTCCTGTCATTTCTTTTTTATTAAGCTGGGACATGGAAGGTTTATTTCATTTCCAAATAAAAACATTTGAATTTCCCGACGTCCGAATAAAAATATTGCGTTCCTACCCCCTCACGGCAAGTATCAGCAGTAGACGTATTTTCTTTTTCTTTATGTCACCAAAAAGTTCTCAAATTTCATGATCAATATTGTGTATTAATATTTGCCTACATTTTTTTGTGTATCTTTACGTACAACATCAGATTTCATTTACTGCATATTAATAATGAATTGATAAGTACAAGTTACGCTATTAAATCAAGTAAATTGAATTTTTATAAAATGAGATAATTTAATATAAATTTTTAGGTGCCTCTCTCTAAAAATAATAGAATATTGATAAAATAAAACTTTTATTTATTTGATTATCCTTAAACCTTTATTAATACCTTTAAGCATATTTATAAATATATAAATTGAAAATCCAATTTTAAACGTAGCTTGTGATTAAAGCTCAAACAATATGCTAAAAATCGTTTTGCAATTATTATAATAATATGGTATATGATGAAAATTTTTTAATTTATTATATCAGATTACAGAGAACGCAATATTTAATCTAAAATAAAAAAAAAAAAAACGCAAGAAATTTATTTGCTAGATTCCCTTTTAGATTCATAAATTTTTTCTTCCTCACGTAAAGTATTTTTTTTAGTCTTCATCTGTCGAATATTCAATTCCACAGCCCATTTTTCCACTCCGATTTCCTTTGAGGGATTTACTTTTTATACCAGGAGATTGTATCGTTTTTAATTACACCAATTCGTTATACGGAAACGATTCTGTAAAAGTCGCAATCATTGTCAAAGAAATTTATTCTTTTAATTATTATTTGTTCTATCATTTGTTGATAATATAGGAAAACGAATGGAAGAGCAATAAAAACAATTTTCCCCGAAGAATTTAAGTTTTATGAACTGTGAGTGACAAACCATATATTAAAACATTTTAGATTTTGAAAAATATGATACAATTATTACTTTTTGCGATCACACTACAAACTTTATGTTACGTGTATTTCTCTGGAATATAAAAAAGAAAGTAGTTCATTCCATCGCACTAATGGATTATTGTTAATAAACAATCGTGAAATTATAAAAATTTAAGTTTATGAGTGGGTGAAAGTTGTGTATAAGCACAAGATAAAAATTGTCTGATAAATCGCTCTGATCCGTATTTTCTTGATAAAAAATTGTAAAATTAACTGGCAGTGATAAATGAAAAATACTGTTTCTGTCACATCTTCGACATATTAATTTGTAAGTTTTAATATAAAATTTCTGTTGCATGATTATTGAATAATGTCGTTCAATTAAATACAAATTTTTAAATAGCGAGGAAAATTTAGAAGTCAGAATATTTCGTCAAATAGAATTATTACTTAATTATACAATAAAGATTGACGCGTGAACAATTGATCAAAAAATATATATTACCTCAAAAAGATAAACAATAATAGTAATATCAATTTTTATTACTCTACAAAACCGGGAACTTTTAAAACAAAGCAATTCGCTCAAGGGAATTGCAAATTTGGATTAGAAATCGCCAAGTAGATAATAATTTTTAAGCTGCTTTTATCGAGTTATATTTTTGAAATTTCTTTTTTAAGGCTGCCTTACACTTGTGCATAATGCACGAGACTAATAGCAGTTTCATTATTAACGTCGTGCCATTATTAACAGGGCTAAAGTCCACATTAAACTCGGCAGTATCTCAATTTTAAGCGTGTATCAATCATTAATAGTGCTAAATACGCAAGAGTCGTTAGGGATTCGCCTACTGTCTCCAGCCCCTTTATTTACTAAAGCATCAGTGCTTATCCCGAAAATGTTTCTTAATGCGCAGACGGGCCGAGCGATGAAAACTTCGCCATCCCATGAGCTCAACAACTTTAACCTATTAGCGCACAACATATAAAATTGTAATTTAAAATTCCGAATGTGCGAACAGTGTCGGAGAGTGCGAGGCCAATTCTTCGACGTGTCGGATAATTGTTTAAAGTTTATCATCCTTATCTTTGGAGTGCCCGGGTGCGATGCGTAAAATGTGCAAGGGAAACTTGCACTGATCGACCAATTCAATTTTCAATTGATTATGCCGATACGCCCCATGTGTCAAAATGATCATTACACGTCGGCATTCAAATTTATTTACAAATTTACCCTTCCAAAGATAAAACTCGACTCGATGCAGGTGTGTTGTTTGTCATTTCAAAAAGCAATCAATATCAAACGAATGTTTTGCCTTGCAACAAAACAATTGTTTCGAACGCACCCGAAGAAAATCCTTTATCATCGCATTTGGCAATTAATTTTCGCCAGTTCTTCAAATATCAAAAAGGTGCGTAGCGCGTCAAGCAAGACATCACATTGTAAGACGAATGTCAACATTGACCGGGTCTTTTCGCGCACAAATGCATGATCTACCTCAACGACCACTGTTGTGTAATTATTAAGTGAAAAGGGAAGCGGTTTTACAGGTGTCGTGAGTGAAGTAAGATAAAAGAAGAATTGAGAATAACGTGTGAATAAGATGTGAAGATGAAGGCTCTGGCGAATGTTTGTTTTGAGAAGAGAGGTGTTTTCTACGAGGTGCGAGGGGATTGGGGTTGGGGTTGGGGGGGGGATGGGGGAAGAAAGATTTGCAGAGAAATAAAGACTTACCTCTACTGGTTCCGTCGGGACCTCGAAGGATGGTACACTCTTCTATTGTGCCGAAAGCATTGAACAACTGACGTACATCGTCTTCTGTTTGTTGCTTGCTGAGCATTCCCACGAACAGCTTTCGGTCTGCTCCCGAACACGTGTGTGTTCGCATTGGGACGAGGACGGAGATAAAAAAAGAAAAAGAACATTCTTATTAGTCGAGATCTCCAGCCTCCCCTTACATCTTTCAGAGCATAATAATAAATATATAAAATAGTGAGTAAAGAAATTACAAAACAATGAAAGACATAACTAAAAATAAAAGAACAAAATTTGGCGGCTAACACCGAGAACGACAAATTTACACGGTTACACCACAGCATCCACCATCCTAAGAGGTTACAGAGAGGGGCTAAGGGTTGAAAAACCAAAGTAAAGACGAAAGTTAAAATGAAGGCAAAAACAGAAGGTAAAAAACAATTAAAACGATAACAAAAAGATAAACTAAAAGATAAACAAACAAACAACACAAGTCGAAAGGAAAACGAAAACGAAAGAGAAAATGAAAATGAAAATGAAAATGAAAATGAAAAGGGCAAAAATGTAATAAATAATACAAAAATAGCAGTTAATTGGCCACGCTTGTGCCTGGCATGTGCACGTAGCACTCAAGTATAAATATAAATAATATACGTCAAAATAGTATATCTAACATCATATGGGACTGTGTGTACACGTGTGTCGGGAAAATAAGAGGAGTAACGGTAATAATGAATTTAAATTTACAACTTGAGAACCAACGAAACAAAATTAATGCAAAATCGGATTGTGAGCAACGAAAAAGGAGGTAACGAAATTTGGGGTTAGAGTACTAACTTAAATAATTCAAACAATAATAATGTTAACAATTGCAAGGATAGTCATGAAATTTAAGCAGTCAATCAATTAATGACAACCTACCGCCTAAGCCACAACTCGGACAAAAATAATAATGCGAATAAACGGGAGCACGCGTTTACCTGGCGGGACGATAAGCAACTCATTACTAATATTTATTTGTACATAAATGTGTTTTTGTGTCTGTTTCGCGCGCGCACTTGTGCGCGTGTGCGTATTTGTGTATTGGTGAGTGTGGCTACCGAATTCACGCTGCTTTAAATCTATCATTCATCTCTCCAATTGTTCTTGTCCTTCTTTTTATTTTCATTTCAAATCTTTCATTCTCTATCATTTTCAGCTTATATTATCGCTAAATTAAATGATTACGAATGATTTTTTAATGTTTACTTGTAGTACCACAGGTATCCGTTACATTGCAATCAAATTTACTGTCACAATCGTTTAAAAGCTTAATTGAAATATATTTTCATAAAATATTAACAAACACATGTCGATATTTATATTTAAAAATTTTCACGACAAACGCTTTTTTGGGTTCTCATTTTAGCAAAACCGATGATTAATATTCGAGTAAAAATTAAAATTTTGTATTTTACATGTGATTTTCACGTGATGTGTCATGAAAATATAATTGCAACTAGAGAAAGCTCTATATTGGTTATGATATGATATGATAGTAGCGAGAACTTGGTGCTGAAATTCAAACAGTTTTTTGGGTTATCACACGCAAGTTAATAAAAGACACCGATACTTATCAAAATAAATTACTGCATTGCAGTTATTTCTAATATATGATTCTTTTTTGAAAATCCGTTAAGGAAATTGAAATGTTTCAATCTTATCGCCTTAACGGTTTTTCCATTCGTGTGACGTTGAAAGAGATTGTATACACATCACGAGAGCATACACACACGCATAAACACACACGCATTCAAGCACGTAATACAAATTAGAGGCTGGAGAGTTAATAGACGTATATTGATGTAATAATCAGTTATGGATATCAGAGAATAATTTTAACATTTTTCATGAAAAAATAAATATTTTTAAACTGAATAAGATTTAATTACTGTAATTTTAAGGGAACACATAGAATTTACTCGACTCTTTCTACGTCAACGAATATTGCATGATTGGTTGTTATCTCGCTAAATTTTTTTAGAGGCCTGATTGGAATTTTTACTTTTAGTATTACATTTTTATGTAGGTCTAATTGATTCCGTTATCGCATAAATTTTTTCATTCATTTCTCCGAGTTGAATAAAATTTTGTCAGATTAAGCGAGAACTTTTTAGAAATATCTGCACTGAATCATTACGGTATATAATAAAAATAGAAACAATGATAATAATGAAGATGATAATAATGATAAATAAGTAAATAAATATATATATATATATATAGAGAGAGAGAGAGAAAGAGGCAAACTTATTGAAAATATGCATTTGGGTTAATATAAAATATACAAGAAAATATGTTTGGTACGTTAATGCACAGAGTGAATACATGGATAAATATGTGTTGAGATGATGTGTCTATGAACATGTGTGTAAGTGTTGTAAGAGGATGTTATTATTACCAGTTGACCGCGATAGGCTACAAAAAAAAAGTCCAGGGAAAATGTGTGAGTAATATAATGTACAATGTTAAAGATTACGAGGGAGATAATGAAATGAGAAAGTAGCAAAAAAAAAAAAAAAAAAACTTACACCTACTTACTTAGTAAATGAAAACATGTGTATATATATATAATATATATATATGTATTAAAATATCTAAAATATGTGTACTGTATATATATATATATGTATATGTATATATATGTATATATGTATATATATATATATAAAAAGACATCGACAACGAACGAGACAATACATCCAACGAGCGAGCCACTATATGGTCACATTGGCACATGGTCACAGCTGTGAGACAGAGCGGAGGTAATACTTGAAAAGGAGTTCGGATAGGCTTTCGATGGACACACAATTAACTTTTGCTTGGTGGTGAAAGGAATGCACGAAGGGGTTGTTGGCGGAGAAACCAAGTAATCTCGGATAAAGTCAATTATAAAGTATATTTACCGTCTGTCTTTATTAACATTCGATCGTCATTATCTTGCCCACGTTTACATTCTTTTGAAAACTATCACTTTATTAGTTTGGCATCCGGATAAAGATTTCTCGATCTGAACAATCGTGTATTAATAACGGTATACTAGAATTTATTAACTCAATTTTATAAATTTAAAAAAAAAAAAAAAAAAAAAAAAAAGAAGAAAAGATATTCCTCGTGGCAGCTTTGAATCCCGTATCCCAAGTGAGATGCAGAAGTAAAGTCTTATAAAACAATTGGTCGGAAGCATTGACAATTGAAAATTCCGTCAACTCTAATTATCATCTGGAGAGAAAAAATAAAGGAGAAGAGAGGAAAGGTGGGAGGAGTTAATATTGTCTTCTTATCGAAAGGACTGCCCTCGGAGTCCTAGTGAGTCGAGAAGTAGGACCGAAAGTTTTCCTCTTCCGATGCAAATGATGGTGGGAGGATGAATGGTGGATTGAACATGAATGAGGGAGGGAAAAGAATTTCATACATTTTTACAGTTCGAAATTAGCGAGCAGCAAAAGGTAAAAATGTTGTTAGCTTGACGTGTGTGCGAGGGCCGAATTGATTCAGCAGTGAAGTAGCGTGACGAGGGAGAGAGATGTTGGAGAAAGTCGTATGGGTTTCTTTTTCCTCTTTCGTTCTTCCTCTCAGCGTTCATTTTTGTCGCCAAACCCCCGGTAATAAAATTATTCTTTCACTTGGTGTGGAATGGCGGGTTTTTGCGAAAATGTGGCGCGAGAGAGGAGAGTGGCGAAGAGGAGAAAAGAGAGCTTTCTTTTTTTTCTTTTTTCTTTTTTTTCTTTATCTTTTTTCTTTTCTCTTTTCGGATACTCTCTCCCATGTGGGATAATATACAGGAAGCTCTAGCTATCTCCTGGAAGTCGAAGTTACCTTCGCAGCGGCCGCCACCGGTGCCTCCTACTTCCAGAAGATGGCACTGGCGCTCCCGTCGTCCATCATGCACTCTGTAATACAGAACAGAAAAAACAAAGAAAATGTAGGCGTGGCCTCGTATCTTTCTTTTTAACTAAAAGGAAACACAAGTTTTTTTTTTTTTTTCTTTTATTTGTTTATAAATAACAGTAGTCATGAGAGAATAATATGCATATATGGCCGTCACTCTTTGGGTGCGATTTGGTCTCTTTTTGTCGAAAACCGTTTCTTTGAGGGTTTGATTAATCTGCTGAGAGATTTTTCGCGTGTAACCCTTATTTCATGTTGATCACTGGGTAATAAAATGTTCTTGGCTAATTGAAAATCGAAGAATTTATTCATTGGGATCCATAGTGCAGGATATTTCTAATGAAACGCAATTCATTTTTATTTCTTTTTTTATTCTTATTTTATGTAATTCTGCATTCAGTTTGAGAATAAGAAAAAAGGCATGTCCTCTCTTTGATTATCAAACCTTTACCCTACGTAGCGTGTATCAATGTAGAAAAAAATGTAATGCAATAATTGTTCATAGATTTAGTTAAAAAATTACACGGGATATTTCTTTATACTCTGCTAAATGAAGGTTGCTATTAATTTCAACATTATCTTATAAAATTACCAAATATATTTCAATCTTGAAACGAATAAAAGATTTCCTGATTCGTATACATAAAGAAAGTCTAACAAACGCATGGTGGTTAATATAAAATAAGAATTCAAGTAATATTAAATGAGCTCATTATAAATAAGTATAAAAACTGATTATTTTATTCTTCAGTATTGATTGGTTAGTTAAAGTAAATGTCATTCCTTCGATCCGACCATTGAATATCTTTCGATGTAATTAAGAAAACGACAAAAGTGTATTAAAAAAGTATACAAAAAAAGGGAAGCTCCCCCGGAGAGTAATTGATAAAACCTGTCTGCTCCCAGAAATTTCATTTCAATAAATCGGTGGAGAGGCTCGCGCCTGCGCCCGGGCGCCAAGATTTGGTTGTCCCCCGCGTCCTCGCGCCAAGTTAATTAAAGAGCACGAGTCGGTGTCAGGTTTAAGTGAGAAAGCCAGAGGAAGAACGGAATGCGAGGGAAAAATCGGAGAAAGTTCAGCAGTAATTAAAAACCTTGTCAACATTGTTCGCCCGGGTTGCGTGAGTTCAATGACGTGGTGGTGCACTAAAGTTAAAAGCCTCGAAATCGCTAGGGCGCTAGGATGCCACCCTGCGACTACAACTCATTCTGCCGCCAGGTGGCCCTAAACGCTTGCGCGCGCTCGCACTTGGTTGTTTGGCTCTGGGGCACATTTAAGGATTTGTCTCGGGAAATTAGATTCTCGCCTAACTTGCAGCATCCGCCCTTTCGCTCCAATCCCTTTTTTTCCCTTTGACCCCCCCCCCTGCTATCTCCCATGCACTCTACGTCACCCCGTTTACTGCCCCTGCGTTGTTTTGTTTTTTTCATTTCCTCGTTTACTCCATTGTCCCAAATCATCGGATGTTGTGTTCTGTACTGGATATAAGAACCACTCTATTTAATGCTTCAAGTATGTTTTATGGTGAACGGTATTACCTTGGGTAAAGAATTTCGTTGCAATAAAATGCGCGAGTAGTAACGATTATAAATAATGTTGACAATTTTGATGATGTAGGTTAATTGTCTGAGCTTTTAATGCCTTCTTTCAACGTCATTACATGCACTGCAATAGCGAACTTTTGCACAAAAAAAACCAATTTGTTTGCTGCTTGTGATTGATCTAGTCTTTATTACGAGAACCGAGGAGTGTTCTCGACTACTTATGGATACTTGTGTTACCATTTCCATTCTGATTATCTGACTCTGCATCGATACGTCAAACTCGTCACATCGGACTCGTAAAAGCTCTAACTCAATAAAATCTAACGTGACATTACATGCATTTCAAGAAAAACTTCCTGCAAGAACATTCATATCACGATACGAAACATAATAGAGATTAAGAGATATTAATTTATCTCTGGTTGTACAGTGTACTTACAATTGAGTCAACAAAATCTTTTGCTAATGGCACGAAAGTCATTATTTATAGATCGTAGCAAATAAATTAAAAATTTACAATCACAGTAACGAATATTCGTTATAAAGCGATAAGATATGCGTGGCAAAGGATTGACGAAAACACACGCACGCATAGACACACACATATATCTATAGAACTTTCATTTAAGGAAAAGTCAAGTTTTTGTAAGTATATCATTTTATGCATTAACTAAAAAATGAATGTATTTAAACTCAAGTTTTTTATGGTTTACAATTTGAATTTCAAAATTCAAGGACGGAGATTCATGAAAGAATTATTACATCAAATTAGGAAAAATCATAAAATTTTACATATATTTTACGTTCTACATCATAGATTTATCTGAAGAGTCATAAAAAGTAAAAGATCTGCTCAAGGCATTAATATAGCTTACTACGACTTTGACTTTTCCATTCTTCCCATCCTTTTAGCCATCTTTACTTTTCATAAAGCTCCACTCCTTCCCATTCCTTTGCAGAAGGACTTACTCTCTTGCTCACTTTCTTAGAGAAATTAGACCTTTGTCGTCGGAGCAAAGTGTTAACGTACCTTTTAGGGCCTATCGCCTTCAAGAAAGAATTCACCCTCGGGAAATTATGTGCTCGGGGGAAGTAAAAGTTTTTTCTTTTTTAGCTAGTGTCCAGTAAAAGCCGACAAAGGCGAAGAAAAAAGCGGCAACGACGCTATGGGATTTGATTTTGAGGCGTGCCGTCGTCTCAATGGGTAGCGACGTCTAAATGGATCGAGTTTTCGAGACGGGCAAAATGGCTTATTCACTTTGATGTTACTTTCTTTGTGTTTGTTAAAATCTTTATTTAGCCACTATAACGATGGATATAGGAAGTTTATGGTGACCCCCTGGAGTAAGTAATTTACCGTATCCCGGTTTTTTACAACTGTTTGAAAAAAAACAAAAAAAAAAAAAAACAACAAATTATTATACCCTCTTTTGCAGTATTTTCAAATTATTATCAAATAATATTAACTATAAAGTTTTATGCTCTTTATTCTTTTTGTCGTTATTTATGAACTCTATTAGTTACTTATTCTAATGTTTTAAGTTTGGCAGAACCAACTTTTATACATTATATTTTGCTTTTTATTTTTCACTTCTGATTATTATCAATCATATTCATGATTGTTAAATTTACTATTTTTCCTTTTGTATCTTGTAATTAACAGTTATTTATATTTTTTTCTAATAAAATTAAAATTACATTACATGAGTAACATTAAAATATTGATTTCGGTAATATTTGAAACAAAATGATACAATTATAAGATATCATAACATTATTAAAGGCTATTTGTTGATATAGTTGTATAAATTTCAATTAATTTTAATGAGTATTTAAAAATGTTTATGCGATAATTATTTAAAAGTTTCAGTATGGAAAATTTCAGTAACATTAGTATTAAACTACCATTAAATATAATGAAAGGCACTAGATCTATTTTTCATACAAGAATATAGTTGCCAAAGGTACCATTTAAAAAATTCTAGAATATTTAAATTACACCAACACATTATTTTTAAAAAAAATATTCTGAAATACCGCAATATTTTTATAAAAAATTAAACCAAACATTTATTTAAATAAGCTAAGGAATTCATATTTAATCAATTGAGTTTAATTGATTAGACTAAAATAGTCAGCACATAGTTTTGAAGGTTGGAATACCGATCATATGTAGACAAATCAACACTATGTATTATTATTGGAAATAAGAAGTGATAATTAATTCAAAAGCTCAAAAATTTTTTTTTTTAATTATATGTGAGATTCTAAGATATTTGAAAATTTTAATTTTCAGTAGTATTTTTTTCTTTCTATGTTTTTCATTTTTTCAAATTTTTGGTATAAATGTTTAAAACTTCAAAAGTAAATGTAGCACTATTTTTTAGTATATTGAATTATTCATTTTTCTAAGCAAGAAACTCAAGAATATTGTCAAGAAAAGGAACATTTTCGTGCAAAATTTTCCTTGGGTCATGTGCAACTCGAATAAAATAAAGTAATTTTTATATTATATCGATAAAAAAATTATGTATGCTTTAACTGATTAAAGTTTACTTTTACTTAGACAACTTTTTTATTGTTTACTTAGACTCACTAACTTTAACAAGAAAGCCGAATGATTTTTGTTGAAAGTTTGATGTCGACGGAATCGATAAGAGATGATATCTTGCTGTTTGGAGATACGAATTCGAAGGATAGGAAAGTGTCTTTATCTTTCTTGGTATGAGAGACATGAAAAGTAAAGTAAAGACAGAAATAACGAGAGAGAGAGAGAGAGAGAGAGAGAGAGAGAGATGCAGGCCGATAGTACGATGTCGGTTTTTAGGGGGTGAAGAGAAAAGATCGAAACTTATCTACTTGCTCAACTAGCTTTGGCACACAGCTTCCAGTAACCTTATCCAGTCAAAACCGCCTGCTCAAGAGTTTGTTCAACTTTGCTTTTCAAATCTGTACGTAGCTTTCAGGTGGCGTGTGAAAGTTAATGTCGGTGAGGGAGTTTCTATCTTTCTCACTTGGTGAAAGCGATTGTTGAACGGATCTTCTTCGTGAGTGCATTCAAGAACGGGTGCATTTATCTGGAGGGGATTTTAATGAGTCCCAACGAGTGAGAGAAAGAGAAAGAGAGAAGGAAGGAATGAGAACAAGAGAACACTATTTTGAGTTTACTACCATCATGAAAATCTCTTCAAGCAATAGTTAGTCATAAGCAAATTTTATTTTTTTTTAAAAAGGTATTGAGGTATAAATCCAATTTTTATGTGCAGAGTAATTCAACGCAATAAAATTTTAACAATAGATTGTTGTATAATGAGTAGATAAGATAACAATAAGATTTTTATAAGTCTTGGTATTTGAAATTGTGATGAATTAAGGCGGAAACTGAGATGTTGATAAATAAATTATACAACTTTATCACTTGATACTTCATGAAATTGATAGTACAACAGATCGTTTGATTAAGCGAATACTATTTAAATTTTTTTTTTTTTTTTTTAATTTATTTGATTTATAACTTAAAAAAGCTCTTCCTTGTACATTTGATAAATCTGCCTGAATTTGCGAGTAACAGTTTAAGCTCTTACTTAGACGAATGATTAGTGAGTTCTAGAGCAAGTTTATAAACCCTGTATGTCCAAGTATTGATTATTTCAGATTACAACAGTGTCTTTCCCCTTCCCAACCCGAGCTTTTCTTTTGCGAAGGATTAAAGTCTCGGAATATTTCTTATCAACCCTCAATATAGCAGAGCGACTGGATCAGCGTGCTCGGCAATTAATCGAGGGATTTCCGGCTAAAAAAGTTATGATTAAAAAGCACGGCAGGGCTAGGAAGGACGGCTATACACCGTCGGCGTGCCTCTCGGTACAAAGCACCAGGACATTCCTGCTCGAGTACCCCGACGTGGGTGCCAAGGAAAGCAAAAGGGGCATCACCTCGAGTCGCAGGATCGCGAATTCGGGTAACGCTTCGCAATTAAAATTTGATCTGTTCTTTGTACCGCTAATAGCACATTACCTTCGCAAAAACCGGAAACGAGGTGAAGGAGGCTGGACCTATAAATGACGTGATTAAACCTGGAGACGCTGCCAGAAAACTAAGTCCTAGGATAAAGGGCAGTCATTAACGCGAAAAAACCTCGGTGATTCGTCCGAACAATGAAACCTCCTGGTGTCATTTTCCCGTAAGCCCCCATCCCCTACTCAAGGGCTGAAAAGTGGGAGAACCGGTTTTTACAATGCGCACGAGTTTCGCTCTTCTTTCCGACTTCTTTCACCGATTTAACATTGTCAAAACGCTGGATGGAGGTGCATTACTGTCATGTTTACCCCCTTTATTTCTCATGGAGCCGCTTGGGATTTCTTCCTACATCATTAATTCTCAGATTTTCTAATTTACAACTATGAACAACAATTTAGTAGAAAAGACTGCTTGTCGAAGAATGAATCATCTCAAAAGTACTATTAATTTTGCTAAAATGTATGTTAATGCACATGATAAAGATGATGCTTTGTCAAAAGACACGTTAACACTATTGTGATTTGTTGATTTAATGATTTTCACGAGGGTTCAACCAAAGAGTAAATACTTCTCAGACAACATATCTTTTACCTAACTGAACTCGCAGAGCTCTTGATAACGAGGCTAAACGACCAGATGGTATGGCTGGTACCTCTATTACCAGAGGCTTAGAGGCCCGAGCTTCGAATGATGATAATTGTACAAATTCGGTTTAACATTATCAGACTGAGGCACAAGTGATTTTCCGTATTACATAAAGACGGCAGGCGAATTTTGTGGAGGGCGAGGGATCGGGTGCGTTTTGCATTGTCTGCGTAAAGTGGCAGCCTCGTCACTCCCTGCAAGTGTGTTGCTCAAGTTCAGCAACCCTCCATCTGATCAACCCTCCGCTCTCTTTTCCCGCCCCCGCGCACATCATCGACACAGACGCAACGGGTTTAAGAGTAGGGGATGGATGCTGGCGCAGTTGCGTTGCACAGATCACTCTGCCTGCATCCGCGTCAAGGCGAGGCTTTGTGGACCGGAGATTACAATGGCATCTCCTCCAGATTAGCATATGAATTACGGTTCTCGCTTGCTCCCCCCCCCCAAGTTCACCCTCTAGCCTCTACTCTCTGCCTCCCCCACCGCCACCACCACCACCTCCTCCTCCTCCTCCTCCTCCCCTTCACCCTCTACTTTACATCCCGTGTAGCGTTAGCCTCGCGTCTAGTTGTTGGACGAGACCCGAGAGCAAGTGCCATCTGCCTCTGGCAGAGCTGATCTTTCAAGGAGGAGGAAGAGTTATGCGGGTACGACTCCCTCGGCCAAGGAGGATGACCCAAGATCCGATCGGAGGAACGAGTAGCAACTCGGAAAAACCCCCGAAAATAAAAAGAAAATGCGCAATCTTTTATCTTTTGTCCTGGAAGCCGGCTTTTTTATTTCAAGGATGATATCGGAGTCGAGGTACGACGAAACCGACTGTCTCTCTTGTCCGCATGACGAAAGATGGATAGAATCAGCTCATTCGTGAGCAACTTCCCTAGCTTTTACCCTATTGTTTGGGCACATTCGAATATCCGGTTGCTGGTGTAAAAAAGGAAAACCAGAGAACGGGTGGTAGCAGAAGATGGCGAAGGCAAATTATTAGCTCATCGTGCAAAAAATATTCGGTATACTGATTCCCGGAGTAAACTTCATTTTTTATTTTTTAATTCAAAAATAACAAATTATTTTTTTTACCATAGAAATAAAATAATCATTAATAAATTTTCCATGTTCTTCAAAGTAAAAAAAATTGAAAATAATTACATCGTAGAGATTGTATAAGCAATTTAAATGGTAGTGTTAAAATCGTAGGAATTAATTGTGAATCGATAAAATTTATGTAATTTTATTTGTCAATTATTCTTAATCTGATAGTAAAAGTAATAGCGTATTTTTGCGAAATTAATTATCAGTAACAAAGATACTGTGGGGGAATCTGATTTAACGTAGAAATTGAATCATCAAATACAGCAATTTTCAGTATCTTTAATGTACGCAATTTTTCTCGTTTTATTGTTATCACAGTAATCTCACTTTGTAATCTACGGCTACATTCATGGACCATTTATTAGAAGTACGTATATATATATATAGAACGTATATGTAGATAAATTTAAATTAGAAATGCTTTATAGGGTGAATGCACTTATACATAGCCAAACGAGTGATCAATGCGATAATTAATAACAATACTTTTTTAATTTATGCAATAAAATAATCTAGTACATAATTTCATGGTCTTGGTGTATTAAGATAGTAAATGTATCGTTAAAAAATTTATATACGAGAGAAATCAAAATGTGTTTTATTAAAGAAATTTATTTATATTAATACATCTTTCAATATAATCAGAATGTAACACCAGAATTTATTGTATTAATCAGAAGATTAAAACAATTAAAAAAATTAAATTTTTGGACAATTTACATTTAATAGATGTTTTTTCGTTATGGAT
The DNA here is from genome assembly GCA_018907245.1 of Eupristina koningsbergeri. Classification (NCBI taxonomy): domain Eukaryota; kingdom Metazoa; phylum Arthropoda; class Insecta; order Hymenoptera; family Agaonidae; genus Eupristina; species Eupristina koningsbergeri. The sequence goes on along the minus strand of JACCHV010002892.1, from coordinate 688,994 downwards.
GCGTCAGAGCGAAATGTATTGGTAAATTTCATTTACAATGAAATTTTGCACACACCAATAGGAAACGAAACGCCATCACGATTGTCAAATAATAATGTACGGACTATATATTTTTCTTTATTTTTCAAAATAATCATGAATGAGTGCATTCACCCCATTTAGCAACTTTATTATCTTGTGTATTGAGCTCTTTATATGGCTGAAACTCTTAAATTTTTTAAATTGTGAAATGAAACTAGATGTAAATATATGCATATGTATTTGTGTAGAATGGATGAGTCACGATCGTTTATCCGCTGTTAGTCTTATCTATCTTTTGGATGAGATCCAAGAGATAAAGAAAGAAGGGGAAAAAATCAACTGTTTTAGATAGTCTAAATAATTGGTAGAAAAACAGAAAATATATCGGCTGAATTTATTTAATTTAAGTTATAATGATATGTCACTTTACTTATTCTTCATCGTGAATAATTGATTCGTAAGAAGTTATCCGAACAAATAATCAATTTTTTTTATTCAAGTTTTTTCTTGGCAAAATTATTTTTTAATAAAGAGCAATAATATTTTAATATTAAAAATGATCAACATTAAATAAAGGTAACAAGCATTGAAATACATTTTCAATTGTCAGATTTTATAATAAATTTTAATAAATAGATTTGATTAAGCAAAAATCTATAATATTTAAAATAAAATCACTTATTAATTGAATAAAGAAACATGAGAATATTTTATCGGGTTTTTTAAATTTTTCTATATTCTTTAATAATATTTAATAATACAACAAATTAAGAAAAGTAAAACTGTTTTGATATCCATTACAATTCAAAATAAAAGAAACGAATGGTGAAATCTCTTTAATATAAATTATAGAAAAAATATTTCTTTACTAAAGAAAGTATTGGATAAATTGTTCATTTCGATTATGAGTAATTATTATTTGATATCATGAAATTGATTAATCGTTTAAAAAATCTAGGTAACATTTAAAAGAGATTTTAAAAATTAAGAAAGTTCATTTTGATTAAAAAACTTGTCGAGTTTATTAAATAACTGTATTTAGCAGTGGAATAAAATTTGCTACTTTTATCATACAATTTTATCCATAAAATTATTTTCGTTTTACTTACTAGGATATCAATAGTAATAATAAGTCGTAAAATTTTCATTTAACGCATTTATACGATCGTGCCTCGTCATTGCGTTAATCGTGACATGTGGTGGTAATGATAACGTATGTGTGTGCGTGTGTGTGTGTGTGTGCGTGTGTGTGTGTGCGTGTGTGTGTGTGTACGCGTGTATCAAGTGGCGCCTGAGTCCTGAAAATACAATTTGTTAAATCCTTATGATAAAGTGAACACTTCCTGTTAAGCTAATCATCGGATCGATCGCATATTCTCACCTCCGCGGTTTTCACTGTCCGCCGGTTTCACTTGGATAGGACGGTTCATCTGAAATGAAAACCAAAGCTAACATTAGTAAAAATTCACAATTTTAATTTTATAATATTATCGTAAACAAAAAATGTTGTAAATGAAAATTATTGCCATTGAAAGGTGCAGACTCGATAAAATTCTTATTTTACGGCACTTGAAATAATATCAGATGGAAATAAATTTGTTCTTGTAATAAAAAAGTTTCTATGTTATATTTTCAATCGTTTTTTATGCTCACTTATTTTATTTAAGTGCCTAGATACTTGCTAAATAAAAGTATGAAATTAATGCAATTACTTTTTCAAGTCGCTCCTTTTTCATTTCTTTTTTTTATGAATGTAATGAAACGACGGGGAATATTTTTTGCACTGGGGTCACAGATATAAACATGCTATTTATTTTTCAAAGCTCGAAACCAATAAAGAAGTAAAAGCAACATCCTCTTTTTTGACTCGGAAATCTTTCTAAGAAAATTTCGAATGAAATCGTTTCCTTTTCTCACGGCTTTGACAAAAGTAGTGACTTATCCGATGGGACTCTGCCATTCGTTTTTGAACGCGGCAATGGACTCTTGGCTTTTCGATACTTTCCGCGCTTTTCTCAATGAAGATGAATGATTCATAACGTAAGAGACGACGGTAAGGGTCACTCCTTTTTCCGATTTTCTTTTCTCAACCTAGATAAAAATGTTAAAAGGTTACATTTCTCTTCTGTCGACTGGTCAAGCAGATTGGTTATTTTATGTTCTTATCAATTCCATTTTTTCTCTCTTTTATACGAATTGCCTAATTATAAATTGTTGATACTTTTCTCTCGAAGCTTACTACTCGGATGGTAAATTAATTTTAAAATCATTTTAAAATTGAAAATCGACCATTCGATGACTTCTTTCATTTTTGCTGTCTTTAATAAGCTGTTTTTTTATACGAGACAAGATTACTTTTTTATGAAGAGGCTAGTATTTTTTCATTTTAGACTTTCACGTGCAAAAAGTGTACATAAAAATGCAATTAAAATTATTATCTTTTTAGTATTTTATGAATTAAATATCAATTTTAATTACGATTTATTATTTGTATTTAATTGTCTTCTAATTATGATATCAATGTCATAAACAATACGCGGCTGGGGAAATTGGGATAAACAGTTGAATAATATCTTTATAATCCAGTAAACCAAACTCTTTTTTAGTTTTTCTGCACATTTATTATTTATGTAACATTTATTTAAGTTGATTTTTTATGTAAAATGAAATATCAATTATAGAATTATTTATAAATATTTTATTTACAATTCAATGTGGATGTAATTGAGAGTGACTTTTATGTAAGCTAGGATCGTAGCTCATCCTATAATAATAAAATAAAGGACAAGTTCTTGTCGAAGAAATTTCGACATCATCTGGTTATATCATTATGCATTATTACAAATTTACTTTTAATGAGTTATCATTCGACGTCTTTAATTTGCGTAATTGCATAAAAATTATTTGCGAATGTTCATTCACGTATAATTAATTTTTCATAATTGTAAATAGCACCATGTTGATTTTTAACTCACATTTAAACATTGCTTTTATTGTAAATTGTTAAGTAAATCGAGTAAATACATCAAGCATATCATTACCGTTAAACGTATGAGCTCATTCATAAAATAAATGGAAAAGTTTATGGGTGTCTTTCGCTTTCAGCCACGACAGTTACATTTCGCCCAATTACCAATCTTAGTTTGAGCTTTGGCGCGCGAACATTTGAGCGCCAATGACGTAAAAAATAAATACCCCGGCGAAGTTTTATTTTTAAGTCCGAGTTTAAAAATGGTAGGCGCAACTGGAGACAATCGCAAAGTTGTAAATAGAGCTCGCACGCTAAACAATGAGACTCAGTTTAGAAGATAAGAGATACGAACTCGGCTCGGCTCGACTCGACTCGACTCGACTCGACTCGACTCGACTCCACTCGAGCAAATACTCGGTCCACAATGCTCAAGTATTCATGGAGATTATTTCGTTCAATTTGGAGGTAACCACTCGTGAAGCTGCAGACATCAGAGATCCACTCGGAATTCGGTTCGATCCTCCTTTCACCGAGGAGTCATCGCATTGTGAAGACTGAGATATTGATCTCGCGTTCGTGGCCTCGTCTTAATCATCTCATAATACGTGGGCGGAAGCCGTGCATTAGTTATTCCGGTTATTATCAGCCCCGACTATGAGCCCCGGGGGTGGTGTAACTCACTTAATAAACGCCGTTCCGTACATTTGGCCAGGAAATTAAGCTCCAGTTGCAAGCAGGCATTAGCACATTAGACGTTTGTTGTTGGCTTATGTTGTCATGGGAAAGCCGGGGTGTAGATACCGGAATCGAGATATTCGCTCGCACACCCCCTCCCCCCCCCTCCCCCAAACCCCCTTTCGCCGTGGCCTTTCCTTATTTTTTGTGACTCGGATCTCGTGCGCAGGTTTTCCCCGCGTTATCTTCGTCATGCTTTTTTATTTTTGCGCGTCTCTAGTTTTACGGCACTCGCTCGTGTGTGCACTTTGGCTTCGTTATCGCCGGCAATTTCTTCTTTACACGTCCTACGTGTGCAAATAAGTCTCGAAGACATTTCTCTGGCGGGCTAATCCCCGGCGATTTTTCTCTGCGATTAGCATTGATCGCATATAATTAAAAACATATTTGCATTTAAAAGTTTGTGCTCACTGCCGACCACTCGTGTGTTGCCAGCAAAACACCGTTCTTTTTTCTTTTTTCTTTTTTTTTAAGTACAGGTTGTTTTTGGTTGAAAAGACATTCGACGAGAACCAATAACCGAGAGACGATACCCCATTCCATTCCAACAGTGGCAAATCATTTTTTTTTTTTTTTTTTTTTTTTTTTGCGAAGGAACGGCAGCTGAAAGAAGAGAATCCACCCCCTCTTTTTTTCAATTAGCAAAGCGTTCTCAAGAATATTTGATGAATTACGTCGACTTATATCCCGGGTTTAATTTGGATTCACTTGAAAATCACTCACCCATGTCTCGGTGGAATTTGCATGTAATTTCGTTTGAAAAACTCCCTTCATATTTTACGTATTGTTCGGTGCACGCGCGAGTGCATCAGCATCAACGCTTTGGTTATGCCTCTCCATTATTTCCGGACCGGCGCGCGCCACCATAAAAAGCAAACTGCGAAATATTTAATCAAATTTCATGCCTCCATTTTGTAGGTAATCCTTTCCCATGCGGCAGTCAGAGATGGGGAGGGCGAGGGGGGTGGGTTAGTGCGCCGCGACGCCTCGGCGACGTTGTGCAAGTGTCAGTTGCAGCGTCGCGGCGCCGGGGACGACGATGACGCGTGTCCCGGTCAATCGCTCGATCGGTGTGAGTGCGATACGCAGGACTTAATCGCAGTTCTTGGCTGCTGAAATGAGATCGCATCATGCAAACGCGCCCTCACACCCGCACAGACACATTATGTACGTGTGGAGGTGCGTGGGGTTTTCAGGGCGAAGGTATTACCCGGACGATTTTAAACTTCTTTCGAACGACACGAGAATGCTTCGACGGGAAAAACATCGATGAAAAACTCAATGAAAAGCGAATTTACTTTTACTCGTTATATTCCTAATTTTTTATAGTATGCTCTATGTATACCGTATTCAGATACTAAAATAACTAACCTTAACTTTTAATTATCTCGCAAAGTATAGATTTCAAAGTAAAATTAATGGAACATTCTATTTTCTGTTTATTCCATTAATAAAATAAATATTTTTTTATTTTCAAGTATATAAAAAAAGGGAAGTTAAAAAGTAAATAAATTTATATTTTGCAAAATTTCTATAATATAAGAAAATCCGGGTGTGATTGATGTGTGTTTTAATAGGCAAACGTTTCATACGAGTGATCAATCAGATGGTTGTTATAAATTTTTATAAAAAGCAACTAAATTTATATAAAATTTCGTTAAAAAATACAGTTTTAAAATTTTCATAGTGGAAATTTTTGTTATCTCCTTTATTTATTTTGAAGCCTAATTATTATAAATAATAATAGTAATAATAATAATAATAATAAAAAATTAAATTATTATAGAAGATGATTGAAATAATTTTTGATAAATGTTATTGACATTAATGCGTATAGTGACATATTTTTAAATAAAACGTGGTGTATTTCGTGTGGATGTATTTCGTCCCTGATAAATTAGAAAAATAAAGTTGAAATGCTTTATCAAATAAGATTTTTATAAAATTTTTTTAATTTTGAAACTGAAAATTAAATTTACATTGAAATAATTTAGGAGTGGAAAACACGTATTCCATCAAAAACGTCGGGACATGTTTGAAAGGCGATTGTCGTGAGATTTAAAGTCCGGGAGATCGATAATTTTTGTGTAACTCATGCGCAGCGTAATTTTTACGATATTAGAGGCGGTGCTATAAATAACAAGCCAATATGGAACTGGGGAATTGTGCGGTGGCACTTGAACGTCCGAGCATAATAGCACGATTGGAACCTCGGAATTTGGATCGATATAACGGAGAAAAGGCCGGCGACGACGACGCGGAGAGGTCGCCGACGAGGAGGACGAGGACACCGACACCGGATCGTCAAGACGGATAGCAATAAGCAAATGTGTTTGCGCGGACGAATGGCAGCCGCACCCCAAGAGCAATTAATTAAGCTCGATTATCTACGCGCAGAGCACCGATGGGGTTCGCGACCTAAGACGATAAATAAATGCTCGATCCTCGAAGGGGAAGGGTGGCCATTGTCATTATCATTATAATAACAACAATTATTATTATTACTCGTGATAGCATTATTATTGTATTGTAGTTGGTTTGCTCTTAAGAATACAATAATAATAATGATGATGATGATAATAACGATAATAAGAATAAGAACAACAACAACACTATTATTGTTAGTAGTATTATTGTTATAGGGGCGGCCCGTTACTCATGAGCACAGTCTTACAATTTTCTATCCTCCCTTTATGCTTTTTTAATCGATCTGCGTTTTAGGCGCCTAGTTGATCGACGATAAGCCGTATTTGCTCGGGAAAGTATGTCTTTCGATGCCCGCGTGTATGCAGTGTTATTATACTTGGATCGACAAGCTAATAACTCCCTCATAATGCTCCTATTTAATTATCTCAGACCCATACGACACTCGAAATTGGAATTGGAATGGGTGACACGACCCTTGTGGAAATCATCCGATAGCTCACCTACTCTATTCTCAGAATTTTTAAATTTAATTTCCATTAGCTTCCAAATGTGATCGCAGCTACATCTTTTTTTCGATTTAAATAATGCTTCTACGGTCAATATATTAATTTACCCATTGTTTATTTTCCTCATTAAACATAATGAGGCTCGAGGGTCTCGGGTTGGATTAAAGCCCCTTATTTTAAATAATTTACTTCGGAATCATCATTTTACAATATACGTAATTATTAATTTATTCTATTGAACATATAATTTGAATCAATATTTTAGCTTTCCTGTGAATTTTATGGTTAAAAATTATTTTTAATCGAATAAAATATATCTTATAAATATTACAAAGATAAATTATTTATGTCATTTATTCAAATACTATTAGTCCATTTACTTTTGAGAAATTTTATTGTTAAATTTTTACAATTTTTCTATTGCGAGAGGTAAATCTACATAAAATTATAAATTTTCATAGAATTTTTGCAATTTTATTGGAACTGAAAACGATGAAAATAATTGTGTTGAATATTTACATAGTAAGTTTAAAGCAATACTTTTAAACTTTCTATAGATATATTATTAGTATTTCTAAACGAATAATAACTTTATCATTATTTTTAAAGTTCAGAAACAGTTAATTTGTTAAAGTTTTTCATTTTTAATAATAAATTAGTTATGGGTGAACTGAGTTTCTGTTTAATAAAATAAAAATATTGTTTTAATTACTTTTGTAGGTCTCTTGGTTTATTTCGAAATACATTTAATAATCCAATCTATACAATTAAAAACAAAACAAAATAAAATATTGAAAATTTAATGACATTATCTAAAGACGAGATGGTGGAATTTCAACTGATCTATAGACGTATTTTACACATTATGGAAAATGTTCTAGATATTCTTTTGTTCGTTAATGCAGTGGCGTATGTATTACAAATAATTATATACATGGAAAAGTCTATATTCGCCGGGAGAACCAGTGCATCGGAAAGAAAATTCAAGTTCAACATTTGACGTCACATTAGTAGGCCATAATTTTCATGCGATAAATGACGGTGTAAAACAGTTTAAAAAATCAATTTTCGAAAAAACTGGGATTTTATATATTTGTCAGAAATTCGATCAACTGCCGTTTAAGACTTGCTCAAAAAAAAAGCAAGAAAAAAAAACGTACACACGCTTCCAAATTAAGTGTTCCAGATTTTGACGTGTCCGTGAGGGGTCGAAGAAAGGGACAACTAAACCTAAAACATGATTATGTCTTTCAATAACTTAGCTCTGCTTTTTCTCAGTCAGTGTAAAAGTTTTCAATTTGGGTGTTATGTGAAAATGTAAGGGTTCGATCCTCGGGAATAAAGAAATCGGCTGATCTCAGAAATTAGCTATCTTTTGTAAAAGTTTTTTACTCTAATCTCGAAATATGATTATCCGTGAAAAAAGGTTTTTAACTATCATTCTAGTAACAGCTTCATCTCTCTACATTCAATTTTTTAAAACAATTTATTTGGTATTGTTGAAAGGGACATTTTTCAGTTTTATATTTTTGAAAGTATTCAAAATAAAGTGTAAAAGAAAGTTCGATGAAAACGGTTAAAAATCTACAAATTTTTAAAAGCTTTTTCCATAATAGTTTGCTTTAGACTTAAAATACACATGTCTACCAGATATTTTAAAATAAAAATTTATTTTGGCGTTGATATATAAAATTCAGTAAATTTGAATTAATTGGGTATGGCGGATGAGGAGAATAACAATAATAATACTTAATTTTTTTTTTTTTTAAAACGAATAACAGTATTAATGTACGATGATGTAAGTGTACCATATGTGTCAGGGCTCGAGAACACTACATGTCATTTTAAAAATCCGAATTTTTCTTTGTTTTAAAGTGTAAATGGTACGGACATAATATACATTTTCCCTCCCTGAAGAATAACAATATTATGACAAGGAAAGGTTCCATGTCCAAATCTTTATCCAATGGCACCCCTGCACAGGAAATATTACTCAACAAAATAAGGGAGATGGAAAATAAATAAAATGCATTAGCGAATCCTGATTAATATGTATGTGTCATGTGGTAAATATATGCTTGTATGCAAATACATTGTCACTCATGTCTGGATCATTGACCAAACTCCCAACTCCAGTGAATACCGAACACTGGCGTGATCTCGGAAATTGAATGCGCCATCGACACATTCCGTAGGAGCGAAAGACAACGATCTCATCTCTAATTTCGCCAATCACACCGTCAATTTCATTATTAAAGATAAGAATTAAAACCTATGTGCTTTGAGAGAAAATTTCAGGTTTATTGTTTTCATAGGGATTGTTTGTGTTGAAACGATGCATGCGCTATTTTATAGGGCCTGGATAAATATTTTTAAAGAGTCTTTCAATTGCACCAAACGGAGAACGATCTTCTGTGTTTAGAATCTTTTGCTTTTTATTTGATCTAATAACATACATTTCTCTTGCAATATTTAACAAGTCATATAAATTAGGGGATGTACCCTTGCAGAAGAACGGGCAAAAATAATATTTCCATCAAAACTTTTAATAACATGCTGAAGATGATGTTATTTTACATATGCATTATGCGAATGTAAATTAGAGATGTGTAATTTACATACGAGACTCTTGGCTGGAACAATACGTTCATTATCTAATTATGCCTGACCACAAATTCATGTATTTTCGTATCTAAGACAAGCACTCGAGCACTAGCATAGAGGAATTAACATCGGTTGATGTTTTTAGTTCAAAATATTTATAAAGTATTAATGTTAAACATTCATTTTCAATGTTTTTACCTAATGTAAACCCAACTGAAAACCTAATAGTGACAAATTCTATAACATTATTACATTTAAATGTTTTCAGTGTATAAAATTTACCTAAAATTAATTAGACAATATTCTTAAGCCATTTAATTAATTATTACATTTTACAAATATTGAATAATTTTACAAATAAAAAATTATTCTTTGCAAATATGAGAAACTGCTAATTTTTAAAGAAATAAAATAATAGTAAAATGTATACGTAGTTAAATAGAGACTTAAGTGTATGTACTTAAGCAAATGTACTCGGAGATTAGTTTCGAGAAGAATATACTTGATTTGTACTAGTTACTTTTATACGCATATCATAGATTCACTCATTTTAAATTATACAAACGCTACTTTTTTCATTTTATTGTAGGAATGTGCATATTGAAAATTGACTAATAAATAATTGAAACAAGTTTAATTCAATCAGCTACTAAATTAAATTATTTAAAGTTAAATATGAATTTAAAATTAATATTCATTTCATTATTAAAGAATAGAGGTATTTACTCTATTGTATCAAAATGAACATTTTAAAATAAAATGTAAGTAATTATTATTATTATTTTCAATTGATTGAACTTGCCAATTGTTCCGGATAAGTAGCAAGTATTTCGTAATAATGAATGTTAAATCACATATTATGTGTAAATATTTTCGAAAAATCCATAAAATTATTAAACATTTTTATTGAAATTTATACACCAAAGATATAATTTAAGATAAATAGCTCGTTTAATAATTTAATCTGATAATTCGATGCCTAAAAACCAAAAATTCGAATAATAATACATCCGAAAAATAATTCATTTCCGTTACCGAAGTAACTTATTCAACGGACCGTACAAAAGTGGAGAAGAGATAAAATATCCAAGAACGAAAAGGGACGTCGACACCGACTTTACGCGATTTTCACTGATGCATCAATGGAGAAAGAGAAATCCATAATCCGATTTGAGCATCATTACTGCCATAGTAAATTTATAGGGAGTAACGCGTCAAATATCCCGCGAGTTGTTATTACGTGAATATCCGGAGAGACAAAAGGAAAGGGAAAAGTATTTATTTTTCAGTCCGTTAATCATTTTGCAGTTTTTTTATTTTACTAGATATTACATAAATTTATTTTACGTATGCTTTGTTTTAATAATGGGACTCCAGTTAAATTGCTTGAAGTAAAACGATGTAGGTAAAATAGTTTTACTCCCGAATTGATCTTATTGCTTAATATACAAGCTTAAAAAAGGAGAAATTAGAAATTCTCTTTAAACATTATTTAAGAATATTCTTATACTATAGATTCAGAGATAGCCTCTTTAAAATTAATTAACACCTAATTATTCTTTGATGATAATTGAAACATTATTTATTGTACAAAATATTTTTATTTTTTTACATGTTTATTAATAATAAAAGATAATAAATTTAAATAATATTGATGTTGATTGTATTATGTTTCCATGCTAGTTTGATATAAAAAAATTAACAATTAAAAATAATTTTTAATAGAGTCTAATATAGAAAGGCGTGAAAAATGCTGAAATAATTAATACACGACATTGTTAGCAAAGAATTAAACATTTTTTTAATTGAAAATAATATTAAAGCGTTTCACAATCTACTAATGGATTATAGTTTGATTTAACATGATGTAATCTTATCAATTGCTATTACTATAACATTTAATTATATTTTCATGCAAGTATTTAAAAAAAAATGAATACATTATATTTTAAATCTTAATGATATTATTTTAGATTTTGTGTTACATAATATTTTCGTTTTTAGTAGGAAAAATAATTTTCCATCTACAAAGGTTGGAATTTCTCGGATTTCACTGATCAAATGGAGCGAACACTCAGAAATTCGCTTATCGTTCAATGTCGACATGAATTTTTTTTTAAAAAACACAGGGGCACCACCGCGGATGAGCCTTATTACCCTAATAGTACACAGACATATGCAAATATACTCAAGCGCGGTGTGTGCGTGTTGGCACATTTACGAATGTGTGCGAATGGTAATCGACACACACTTGCACGCATGCGAAGGATTTCGTGATGCATTCGTTGTTGGCGATCAATGGAATTGAAAATCGCGTGTCGTTGAAAATTATTACTTAATTCAACACATTGGCCAAGCGATTAACTAGTATTTTTTGTTTGCCACAATAGCGGAATAATTTAAGGTTCCACTGTCAGTGACAAAGTAACAAAGTAACAAAGTAACAAAGTAACAAAGCGATACAATGTCATTGTTCGCTTAAAAGGCTCTTTAATAGTGAAAAGGAGTACTTTTATTAAGTACATGGATGTTGCGCGAGCCCCATTTTTTTATTCTCGTTTAACTTCTTGCAAAACCTTCTTCTGAAATATTAAACATTTTAGTCTTGGGGTTTTAATTGAGTTTTAAGTGAGTAACAAATATAGATATTGGTGGATAGTATTTAAAAATTAGCGTATTATAAGATGCTTTTAATGTACTTTTTCATTATTATACGAAAAAAATGTACAAAAGACACGCGAAACACAACATTATTTATAGAATATGATTAAATGAAATTTAATTAAAATTATTTTATACTTGTTAAGTATTAGAAAATGTATCAATTACACATTGTTATCGTGGACCAAACACATAAAATATTTTGTAAAGCTGTCAAAGTACGATATAATAATTTAATTAAATTTAATCATCTTAACAAAGTTTAATCCATTTCATAACAACCTTTGCAAACGCTGGTTAATCATTTTAAAATCATTCTCAAAAGTTACGTAAGTTGATAAAATTTATTTTATTCGTGAGCTAATAGTTTTTGATATTTCATATCGTGCTTAAATATTATTTCTATTGTTACAACAGTTCAGAACTGAAATTTATTTAAGCGTTATGTTAAAGTTTATTAAATAATACACTATATTTTCAATTTTAAATACTTTTATACAAGGTATGTATAATAATTATTTTATTGCACGAGTGAAAAGTCATATTAAGTAATATAAGATTATATTATATAATTCAAGTATAATACAAGAATCCTAAATAATGTAATAATTAATACATAAGTTATTCGCGATTTTAATTCACATTTTAAAGTTATTATACATTTTATAAATCATAAAAATTTACAAATTAATATAAACTATTGTTATAAATGTGCAATGATATCAAAATAGAATAAATATTTTTAGTTGTAGTTTTTCATTCAAACTATTGATTTTATCTCATCGAATAGATGCAATTTAAATCAGTACACAAATGGAATATATGTGTAATAGATTAAAAGCGATTGTTAGCAACAGTTTATTTGCGTAACAATTACATGTGTATTTTTTTTACATCAAACATGAAAAAATATTGAAAATGGTTGTTTATTCATTATCAATCTCTTATTTATAAATAAGGATAATAATTTTATGATTTGAAATGAATATGATAAACAAAATTTTTTTTAATATTCTTTAATGTACACTTATACGGTGTAATTAAATCGATATATATGAGAATCTCGAATGCGAAATACGATGTCATAGCTCGGATTGTGTTGGTTCACCCCACTGTTTTGGAAAATGCATCGATCACTCATACAATGCAATTACTTTGAGTTTCATGAGTATCTCTAAGCACATATGTGTACGAATTTGAATATGTGTACGCGTGTGGGTGTGCATGTCTGTTTGAGTCATGGACATTCACAGAGAAGGGGGAAGAAAGAGAGAGAGACAGATAATAAATAAAAGATTAATACAGTGTATGTGTATATGAGAGTGAGAGGGAGAGAGAGAGAGAGAGAGAGAGAGAGAGAGAGAGAGAGAGAAAATCATTCAGCTATGATGCTGTCTATCTTATTTTTTATTTTTTATACTATACATTGTTTTATATCAATGATTTATAAATTAAGATCTTAATGTACAATCTATATTGATAGTGTAATTATTGGATTTATACAAGAATTCTTGATTTGTTTTATCTAGGAATTTCTAATACCTATTGAAATAATATCCCATATGATTCTAAAATATAATACATTTTGCAATTTTTAAAAATTTATAAAATATTAATATTACGGCCTCTTTTAGATGAATGATAATTATTAACAATTATAATTGAAAAACTTTGGATAATTAATAATAATAATTCAATTTATTATATAATTAATTAAAGGTAAAATAAATTTTTTTTTAGATTTACATATAAAAAAGTTTACTAAATTGTCCTATTCATTAACTATTTATTCCTAGTAAATATTTCATTATTAAATCTATGTATTTATGATGTATTCTATGTTACATATTTCAAGTGAATTATTTATTACATTTTAGCTTTGCATAAATTGACATCTAGATAAAATTTGTAAATTAAAGCTGGTTGTTTTCGTCTACTAAATTTTGCAAAAGAATAAAATATATTTATAATCACATGAAATTTTTTTTGTATAAATATTTTTGCAGATGTAGATATGTTAACCACAAATGTTCATTAGTAGAAAAGAAAAAATTAAAATTTAAAACGATCTTAAAAATCTATATATTGATACGACTAAAAGAATTATTCACGTTTTCTAACATATTTTATTCAGAAAAACAACTTTTGAAAGTAAGTAATAGAATAGAAATGAAAGTTAATCGTTGCAGTAGGATAATAAGTCGAAAACAGAGACAAGTAAATAAATTCAGGAGATGCAGTATTTAAGAATAAGGAGATATTGATGAATACTAATGCGTTAACTCAACTAAATATAATTCAGAACAGGGTAAATCCAGTCGTCACTGCATTAGGGAAATAAATTGTTGTGAGCTATTAAGTCAAATCAGCCGAGTTAAATGGCGTAAGTAAATTATCGTGAAAGCGAGTGAGGCTTTAACACGCGTATTTCGATGAGGGAAAACACTTTTTTCGCTCTTTGTCCCGTTTTCCTTAAAACCGCCGCGAATCACGTCCCCAAGAGATACCGGTTTAATATCGTTAGCGGTTTACGAGCCGGATCTGAAAAATTTCGTCAGCAGATATCATCAACCCTACCAGCATCTCAGCATCCCAGCATCTGAACATCTCAGTATCCCGACATTTAACGTCTTCGTTTATTTCTGAGTTTTCCTGCCTCGCACCTTTTTACGACCCAACCACGTGCTACCCCTCCAAGAAATAGTAGATTACGAGCTTCGATGACAAAGTGCCGCACTCAATAGCACACGAACGAATCGATATCCTCGATTTCCTTCGCAGCTTCACGCAGCATCCAAATACCGACTACTCTAATATCTATTTTGTTAACAGTATCGGAAAAGTCACACATATGTTCTACCTGCACGAAGTTGTGTAAATGCCAGTATCTCCTCGACATAAACTATATGGAGATGTGCAGATTTCATACTCACAGAGAAATAAACTCCTTATGTCTATATATTTATACATATTATTACAGAACTTTGTTCCATTTTACCGATAAAATGCAATACATGTTTCAATGAACCAAATTACCTCCCTCGCATCCAGTTATTTTTTTCCTGTGCGTCATTATCCGAGGCTGCGGTTACTTTTCCTAACAATTAGAGTCCATTCAGTTAAGGTTTAACTCTGATTTAGATATTAAATTTTTTTCAAGTAGATTGGAACATTTTAATAGTATCACAACAATATTATATTTCTCCTACAGGTTTCAAAGACGTAGATGATCTCGAGGACATGGGTTTTTAATGAATGAATTTCCTTTAAACAATTTTTCTCGTTAACAAAAGATTTTTACATGATCAATGGAAAATGTACAATGCCTTTTTATATCTTGTGATTATATTACATTATATGTAAAATAGTTGTTATATTCATTATAGATAGATTATTGTGTGTAAAAAATATGAGTATAAAAGACGAGTCATTTTTTTCATCTCTTTATCCTACTACTTTAATTTTAAATACTGAGACGACAACGTATTACAAATTTCATGTCTGTGATCATTAAATTTTTCCAATATTTCTTTGTCAGGTAAAGATATTAATTCATAGTAGTGCACGTATTGTGTACGTTACGGAACAATTGATATCTTATTAATATAGAATAAATATAGCGTCATCCGTTTCAAAGGTAAAAAAGGAAATTTCTTTGCAAAGTACTGCTTATTTGAATATAAATATATCAAAATGAAGAAATGAAGAATTGATGCTTTAGTAGTTGATTCTTTATTTTCAGTTAATGTAACAATTATTTATGAATTAAAAATATATATTAAGGATACAACAATGTGTGTATAAAATTATGTATCGGTATAAATTGTTGTGTGTGGATTTGTACGTATAATTATTTAATTTGTACAATTATTTAATTTATATGCATGAGTGTATATGAATATTTTTACATACGTGTATATGAATGAATTGTGTGTGCGAGCATGATACGTGAAATGCATAATATTTGTGAATTATTAATTTTAAAAAAATAATTTGTTATCGATTTCGAGGTACTATAGGATATTGTCTTATTTTTAAATATCTTGCCGGAGATTAATATTTTTTTTCATGATTTATAGTGTATTATATCTTTAATCTTATTTTACAATCGTTTTACAACATTTAGAACATTTAAATGAACTTTTTATATTATACTTCATCTTTCTCTCAGTTATGCAAATAAATTTCTTGATTCTTTTTCACTGACAGATGGGAAATTTGAAAAATTGTAAATCAGAGATTATGCACCAGTTCTTGGACGAGGTAAAAAATGGTGGGTACTGGTGGGAAGCAGCACGAGGCAGTTATCTGAGTTACCCAAGTTACCCGAAGCAAACGTGCATCTTTCATTCGAAAAGTCTCCAGTTACTTGTACCTACGAGGTGTGGGGATCAAGGAAAAGATGATCAGATACAACGAAAGTTTGAAAGCCATATATAAAGAATCAATTTCAGAAATATATAAGTGATTTTAGCTAAAACGAGTGAGCTTTTTTCGTTTATCAGACTACTTTTTGCAAAAGTTGATATAAGAAAACAAGAAGGTATGTATGACAAAAGAAGCGAAATCACATGAAAAATAAAATAAAATTATAATCGGTCCCATTTATTTCACTACAATATACTTTATCATTTAATATATATATATATATATATATATATATCAATATAAATGTAAGTTTAATTGAAATAAAAAACAAAGTAAGATATTAAAGGTATTGTGTAAAGTCACATTGATAATTAAAGAATAAATATATTGCATTTAAGACATGTAATTAAAAATTGTAGAGACAAATTTTTTGAGAAAACGATAATCTGCCATACATATTTCGATATCGAAATGGCGTAAAGCATGAATAATTATAAAAATTTAGATTTTTCTGTAAACTCGTGTACAAGCATATTTTTAATATTTTAAACTGAAAAACTTTTATCGAGTTAGTACCAAAAAATTCTTATTTTTAATACTCCAAAGAATATACGTAAGAGCTAGACGTAGTATTTTGAAGGAGACAGATTTGAATTTGTACCCGATGTCCAGTACGAGTGGAAATTCTGGTTTGATTATAAATTGTTTTTTGTACAATTTTGCGAGGAACGGGAATAAACACAGAAAATTAAATTCAGCATGGGAAACGAGTGTAACGCGAATCCTTGAGTTCGGGCAGTTATTACTAATTTCGGCTCTTTGGCCTGAAGGAGCAATAATAAATACGTGGGATGATTCGTCCCTCATTTCACCTCGGGCTCGCAGCCACATAAAATCGTCATTTTCCTTCGGGTGGAATGGCCCAAATTAAATGAGCCCCGTCCACCCACCCTCGGTCTCGCTTTTACCACCCCCGGTTCCACCAACCCCCTCGGTTCCTGAATCATCGCTCAGGTCTCGGTTCACATACGCGGGCACGCGTGAAGGGTCACTCGCGTGAAATGCATGCGATGCCAAACTCGAATAATTTAAATTGCAAATGTCGAAGTAGGAGACAGATGCGGGGAAATAGAAAAAAGTGTCATCGGGGATTCTGTCTCCGAGTATCCGAGTAGACGAGTATACGAGTATCCGAGTCTCCGAACTCCGTCTCTATCTCTCCCTCTCTCTCTCTCTCTTTTCTCTACGGTTGCACGCGTTTTCTCGCGTAGGAATTACGTGACGTGAGCTCCGAGCTAAGGACGTCTCGACGGCCAAGAGGGAAATGGAGGAGGGTCGGAGGGAATTGGGTCAGGACGCACGAGGTTTCGGTTTCTTTTTTATTATTATTCGCCTCCTTCGTTTTATTTTTTTTCCCTCAATTTTTCTAATTTCTTCCCTTCTGGATAAGAATGGTATTTTCGGCTGGCTGTATCCCAAGCGAGAGGGGGAAACTTCTTTTCTTCTGTATTTTTCATCAAGCATTATTAATTACCTAGAGCTCGTACAATTATATACATTTATTCCATTTGGATTTTCTGTGTAATGCAAACTAGATTATTGGCTTCCTTACATCATTATCGATTTTCGTTTTATCAACCGTGTAACTTTAATACCTAATAAATTTTAATTGATATTGCCAATATGGCTGGATAATCCTCATAAATAATAATTTATTAAATAATATTTACGTTTGTATATGTAAATGTCGGAATATGAGTTTCTGTAGAATCTTTTATAACACATTTGTTATACATTTTTTTATGGCAATTCATTGGCAATAAAGTAATTTGCATTCACTTAGGTAATTTATGTGTAAGTATTTATAAGTGTAATAGATTATGAGTCTAAAAAAGGTCTGAAAAAATTTTACAACTCATAGTTTTGGTAAGAAAAAAATTTTTTATTTACGCAAGTAAAACATTCTAATAGCAATGTTTTAATAAGATTAAGAACTCGTACATATATTATTTTTATTTTAATTAAAAATAATAATTTCTTTAATTCATTGTTGTTATATTTCTTAATATTGCTAAATAACATCCTTATTCTTTTCACGTAATTTTTGAAAAAAAAATTTATTTTTAACATTATATATAAATTCTCTACAACGATAATTATAATATAGAACACTGCCAACTTTTAAATAAAATTATACCGAAATAAAGTAATTTTGAAATATAATATTTAATACGTCCGTTGAATGCATTAGGAATAATAAAAATAGTAAAAATTTTAGCTCTGTTAATAGCTGTTTTCGCTTGATCAATTATAAATTTAAGCATAAAAAATGAATGCGAGCAAAGCGAGCCATTTATAGCTTTATATTTTTCATTTTACTTAAAAATAGTTAATATCATCCTCCTCTTAATGAATTTTTTAAAGCTAGAATTGAGAGAAATACGTAGGGTCAGGGAAGTCAGAAGCCGGTGACTGAGAACGCAACAATATTTCGAGCACGTATTACGCTATTATTTATAAAACTGCGTGGATTATTCTGTAATTTAAAGGGTGCACAAATAAAGTTTTGATTGAAACTCGCACGAATAATAGAAGAAGTACTCAAAACGAAACAAGTTGCCTTGATCCGAGGACAAATAAAACACGCACACGCCCACGAAAATATGAAAAGTGCGCAGCTCGTTAAGGCCGAGTTGCTCGGTTTTGGCGGCAGCATTCGAATGTGACCGGAAGCGCGATAAGCTGAAACTCACCATTGGGAAGTCGTTCCGACGCGACGGTATCACCTCCACGATGTGCACCATTGGTGAGAAAATAATTGGCGTGGCTCGAGTCTCGGGTCTCCTCTTGCCGCGGACTCTTGGTCCGGCCTCGACACTCTTTTTCACTTTTCCTCGGGGCCGAGCAGTCACCGGATCTTCCTGGACTCACGCGCGATCACAGCCGCGAGCTTTCGAAACTTCCCGCCAAGATGTTCGGCACGCGCGCACGCAACTTCCGAATACGTGCATGTGCGGTCCACCAGGGAAAGCGTCGGGAAAAGCGTCGGGAAAAGCGACGGAAAACGACGGAAAACGCGCGCCGCACACTTGATTAAAGCAGCTCCACACGCAGCTCGTCAGCGACTGATTCGCCCAGGCCTACGCACCCTCTTTGCTTCCAATGGTGGTGCTGCTACTGCTGCTGCTGCTGCTGCTGCTGCTGTCGGTGGTGGTGCTCCCCTCGCGCTCACCCCCAGCGCTCACCCACCACTTCCGCTCCCCTCCCCGCCCCCCACCCTCCTCCGCGCACGCACAGGATGGGGGCCAGCGAGCGAAGGGTGGCCTTCTCTCTTATCCGCTGCCGCCGCCGCCGTCGCCGCCGCCACCATTGCCCCCGCCCCGCCACCCACCACCGACGCCGCTCCCGCTCCCGACTCGCTAACCCCCTCCCGGAGCTACCCTCACTCCGCCTCATCATGCTTTTTCCGGAGAGACGAGGGTGGGAGGAAGAGCGAGTGAGCGCGCGACCGAGACGGACGACCAACTTACGCACCCTCTGAAAGCTGCAAGGTTGTGAAAGCAACCCCCGCCGTGTACTTTGTTTCGTCGCCCCCCTCCTCCCGCCGCCCCTAGCCCTCCCAACAACCCTCACCCCGATCGCTCTTCTTCCTTTTTTCGTGTATGTACGGTACTCGTGCACTGCTTTGGTGGTTGGCGGCACTTCGTCTGTCCTTTTCTCCACATTTCACTTCCTTTCTCATTTTCTTCCCTTTTGTTTCCATCTCATTCTTTCATACTTGTACACAACTTCGATAGCCAACTCCGGCTCTTCTTTCCATCGTATTTCATTCCCTCTTCTCCATTTCTCTTTTCATTTTCAGTTTTGTACCAGCTCTTAACCTTTGCATATATCATTTGCCCAATCAAGTGCCATAGAATCTCTGTTTTTTTCTCCTACAGTCGCCCAAACCTCTCCTATGTTACCGAAGCGTAAGCATTATCTTTCCTTTTCTCTGTTTGCGCTTTCTCCTTACCTCTAATCTTTCGTCGAATAAGAAAATTTCTCGTGGAAACATTTTTCGCTCCCACCGAAAGCCTGCAGTTTTTCCCAAAATATAAGACAGGGAGAAAGAATGAGGGAAAGAGAGAAGGAGAGCAAAAGAGGGGTGGATAAGCAAGAAAGTTACCCGAGGGTTGTGGTAGCGCCTTTGCTACTGGTTTTTATGGGAAAAACTGGGTCGCCTAATGGCGTGAGTCTACTTTTGCTTTGCGCGTGTGTACGCCTAACCCTCTTCATTTCCCCGAATTTTCCGACTTTCATAGGCTCCGCGTCTTATCTGCTACTATTGTACGTTAAGGGTAAAAGCCTTATTGGTTTCATATTTTTTTTTTTTTTTTTTTTATATATAAATTTCTCCAATATTTTAATTTAATTATGCAATCTACGAGAATTTACCATGTTTATCATTTTTACTGATAATCTAATATATTTAAAATTGATCATCATCATACTAAAGACTTGAATGCAATCATTATTGTATAGATTTATGTTAGGATCAATAAACATATGGTTTACTCGTATAAAATTTTAAATAATTTCATTATCTTAAACACTACTATCTATTTCTGTGTAATATTTCAAACTATACGTACTATTAAATTATCGAATACTATCCAAAGCTAAGAATCTGCAAATATTTTAAATATATTTGGTTTTAGACACTAAAAAGTAGATATATACAACAGTATAAACGAAAAATAATAACTATTATTGGAATATAAATTGTTAAATTTATTAAATATCTTTTTAATGCAACCTTTGAGTTCAGTAAGAGTTTAACACAATTTCCAACATAAATCATAAATTAATAATTTCATTTTCAGTATATTTAAAGTCTAAATGAATATGCTACTTTTGAAATACATCCCATTACCCTGTTAATTACATACGTATATTGTACGTATGTATATTCTAAAACTTTTCAACCAATTTACGTACTGTACACGTGCACATATTACCACGTTTAACGATGTTAAAACATCAATAGTGGTACTTGATAAATCTATGATTTTACTGATTCAATTAGAGAGACTATTTTCAAAAAGATCACTAATTAAATAAGTTGAACATTTTTCCAAGCACATTCTTTTCCAAAAACATGAGCATGTAATACATATCAAAAAATTTGTTCTGCGTTTGTATAATCATTGACCAAATATAGGAAATACTAATTGCTGGAAATTAGTGTATATTTGCAACTGCATATTACATTGATTACACATATCACATAAATTCTTTTTCAACTACTAATGTAATTTTGAATGTGTATGCTTACAAAAATTAAACTACGCTCGGCGTGACATAAGAGATTTAGATATTAGACATACTTGGATATAAAGACGGTGATGCTATAATATTGATTTATTGATGATATAATATTTGATTTATTTATTTATAATATAGTTATTATCAATGAGTTTATTATCAATTCTTGTAATAAAGGTATTCCATTTGTCTGTCACTATTTTAATCCATCACTTGTAACAAACTGAATATTATTTGTTGCTTTTTCTATTTTTATATAAAATAATATTATTATTTTAATCGGATTTTATACATTAGTTTTTTGATGGAAATATAATTTATTCAAAATATGAATAGAGAAAAAAAATTAGAAAGAAATAAATTTTATTATTTTTCAGATTTTTAAAACAACAAAAAAATATGCGTGTAAGGTTAGAGATTATTTATGTGCAGAGGTTTGAAAGAAAATGAAAAAAAAAACGGGAGACAAAGAAGGATGAAACATCGAGTAAGTACACAAGTGTCCTTGTAAAATTTTTGTTTAGTGGTGAATTTATAAAATATTCGTATCAAGAAATGTTCAGAAAGAATAAACAAACATTTTTGTTGTTATTTCATATTCTTTCAATGTGCATTTGCCGCTCTAAAAAGCTTTGAGGATTTCTTTATTTTCTTACAAAATTTCTAATAATCTACAAGTGCGAATTTTCAATGAGAGAAATGAATTTCTTTAATATATAAAATATGTCAAATAATATTTTGGTAAGTGTCAGTTTTGTTCAACTCTTGATTTCCACCTAAGGATCTCATGGATTATATGATTTACATTTTCAATTTGTGTAAAAATTGAAATTTTATTAAAAATGTTGATATTATAAATTAAAAGCTCAGAACTAATAAGATAATTTTTTATTATCAACTATTCATGGTTATAATATATATTATTATCTGTTGATTAATTTTCGCTTGATGAAATAATAATATATACAGTTAGAATTAAAATATTAATTTTTAAATATTTAAAAATCTTCAAATTTAAATAGTTCAGTAAAATTAATATTTATTCATTAAGACGATAGGATAAATTTATTATAAATATAATTTTCTCTTTATATTAGTATCTCTTGATGAAATATGTAATAATCATTCTTGTATTTATAAAAAAAATTTTAATTAATGTGTTGAATAATTAATTTAAATTATGGAAATTAAAAAAGAAATTTAGCAAATTATTTGTGCTTGTAGAATATTTTATTTAATATAAGTCGCGTGGAATTATTTAAAGCTTTACTACTTCGTGTTAAAACCAGTTATAAAAGTATCTTACGTTCATATTATTAAATTTATACCTTTGTTTAATTTTGTATTTGTTGAGTAAAATCTATTGAGCAAATGATGATTGTCAAGCATATAGTTTTATTAAAATTTTTTAATTAAAAATTTTTATAAAATTATCAAATGTATTTTATTGTTAAAGAAATGAAAATCTATTACTTTAATTTTATCAACGATTATTATAATAAATTTTATGCATGTTAAACGTGAACAATTATATATTATACGTTCTACAATTTAATATGGAATTTTACATGTGATATATTTACGTTTATGATTTAATATATATATATATATATATATATGTATACGTACAAAAAAAATGATTTATATAACAAGTACTAATAATTATAGTTTTACATTCTTTAACTTGAAAAATTTATTAAAAATAATCTAAACTTTTAAAGATGCTTACTAATACATATATAAAATATTTGTATTTAAAATAAAAAAAATACAATAATTCTTTAATATAAAGTAGAATATATTTGAAATGAATTGTGTAGTTAATATAAATTGTAGTATAGGTATAAAACTTCAATGTTTATACTTTTTTTACAATTTTCTAGTCAATGATCTTCGTTCATTAATGAAAAGCGTACATGTGTATATTTCTATGATAAAAATACAGATAAATCTGTTTTCCTTGAGGTTTAAAAAATTTATGAAACTTATCAGAAAGCGTCGGAATTTTTTTTTTTTTTGAATGAGTAGAGCAAAGAAAATTTCTTACAAATTGAGTTTTTATTCTCTTAATATTAATAATGTAAGTAAAGTTTTCAAGGTGTAGTGAAATTTGACGATATCTGAAAAACAAAAACTTGGTATGCAATTATAATAAACTTTCATTGTATACTGTAATGCTGCCTACGTAATTACTTTATAAGTGACTAAATTACTAGTCTTTTATTGAAGGAATACATGTACTATATCCAGTTAGAAACTTTTTCTACTATTGAAATCGATTAAATATAACTATTACAAATTAATACTTGTAATGGATATCAAAATTGATCTTATAACATTCTTATATGAATAATAAATTTTCAATTAGAAGTGTTTCTTTCGACTTGAGTTAATTTTAAATTAATTATGTTGTTTGGCCTCGCATTATAACATAAATAATATTATATAATAATTGAGAATACAATATAGTGGGATAAAAATGAAAAATTAAATTTATTAAAGAGAAAAAATGTTTTTTTAAAGTTATTCTTTTTTAATTTTATTCCCGCATATATGATTAATGTTTGAAAATGTCATATTTTAATTTTGTTATTTATTCTGAGGCGAATATTAAATTAGAAATTTCAATTATAGAGTTAAAAAATAATGTTAAAAGAAATTATTTTTCCTAATTATTACGAGTAACAGTACCAATATCATTAATATAAAATTTTTGTAATGAAATATTTTGTTACGTTTCAAGTACGTTAATTTTAAATATTAAATTTTTTTCTTAAAGCAAACAAAATTTTGAAAATTGAAAAATTCATTTATATTTTTTATATTTTAATTGCCATAGAATCATGTAGAATTGTCTAGTGAATATGCTTGTGTTTTTTAATAAATATCTGAAATATTTTTATCTCCAAAAAAAAAAAAAAAAAATAAAATTGATCCATTAATTATGGAGAGCCGAATGAAGAAAATAATAAATGATGGTTTAAATGTAAAAAAAGCGTAAAGAAAGCAAATTGAACAAAAGGAAAAAGAAAAAGAAAAGTTTGAGATTTATAATAAAACGCACCCCATTTTGATTACTCGAAGTTCTTGATATTCCTCCGCCTCCCTTAATTTTAAGTCGGTCTATTAAACAAAAGTACCAAAGAGAGAAAAAAAAAGTTGGGAATCGGTGCCTCAAGGCAGGTCGCATGTTCCGCGAGGATGTGCGTTCTGAGAGCAAGAGAGATAGATCACCGTAAACCCCTATCATTTAAAACTTCTGATTCGGATATCCGAAAGTTCGACGTCTATCTTGTGCGCATAACGGACATTTGACTTTCAAATTGACAGCAACATCTCCATCAACTGTATCCTTCCTATTCTCCGTCTTCTCTTCGATAGATTTCTTATCGTAATATCGAACTGAGTGCCGGCACTTTAAATAAATAAATAATGCGCATTTAGAGGCATCGAGTATTTTCAGGTGAGCCATCTTTTGACGAAAGCCATCAGATCGTATTATTAAAATAATTAAAATAGACGAGCGCATGTTGTACCATTTTCGTTAAACCGCCATATATATATACATTTAAGTATGGTAATCTGGACCGTCTTTTTTTTTAAAGTTCCCATTGCATTGTTGTCGATTTTGTTTCGTCGACGTCGACGATTTTGATAGGCGAATAAAAAATAGTATTTCTGTCTCTTGATCCTTGATTGACTATCTCTCTCCATCTTCCAATTTACTTTTGTCTTGCTCCACTATAAATTCGCATCTCCAATAATAAAATATTGCCATGTACTTTTATTTTAAATATTATTTCCGATTTAAATATTTAAATGATATTTATTGGTTAAAATTTGTACATTCTTGAATATTACTTCAAAGTTTTATGTTTTTCTAAATTTTGATATAAAATTATTGCTTTTATTTTTGCTTGTGCAATCATAATTTTTGTTCAATGATAGTCGTGTGAATAAAATTATTACCAACGTGTCAATGCTTTTTAATGTTTGTTGCACATTTTTATGATGTGAAAAAATTGTATTCAAACATAAATTGCGTACCTGTATTTTTATAATTTCTAAATTTTATAAAGTATTATTGTTCAAAAGGTAAAGAATATGCATCAAAGGCAAATTTCATTTGATCGATAAGTTAATTTTCACAACGACTCGCAATAGTTTCCAATGTTAATACAATTATCAACAATTAATTTATGTGTTATTAATTTACTGAAAATATATTAACTATATATTTTCTATGAATGTTAAGATATATTTCCCGTTGAATGTATACGTAAAATAAATGTAGAATAAAATTCTCATTGAAATCTTTATATTTGTCATAAAATTATACCATCTAAATCATTAAACTTTGCTCAGTGATCACGTACCTGTATTCATTGAATGCAATTGATACTTTCAATAGATGGACAGCACTTATATAAAGTATAAATTATAGGCATTGGTATTTTTAGATTTGACAAATTCCCCAATTAGTTTGTGATGTATAAATTTAATGTGTAGCTGCAAATGGAAGAGCAGGATAATTGGAGGATAATAATGAGGTGAAACTGAATCTGCGAATCGATCCTTTACAAGGGTTGATTGGCTGGGTCTCCTCTAAAAATCGCATTTGACCGCTAACTTTTGGATGCAAAAGTTAAAAAGAGCAGCCCGAATTATTAAGGAAAGTTGAAAAACTTAAAGTTTCGAGGGGGTCGAGGGGGTCGAGGTGGAAGATAGTCAACATCGGGATTGTTCGCGAGTCGGCTCTCCTGGGCATTTCAGGGTCGGCGGACCGCCCCCGCATACATAATAGAGGCCGAGGAGTCGATGATCCGGGGCGTACGTGGGTTTTTACTTTTGGTCGGACTTTCGGTCGGACTTTTTGTCGGGGTTCACGCGCGGACGCACCTCCGCTCTTCCAATAAATTATGGAGACACGTAGGCGCGAGCGGAGGTCGGAGACGGGATCCTGATTCGATTCGTCGTCACATCGCCGCGGGAGCCCCGAGTTAGGAGTCGCGAGGACAGGAGGAGATTTTTCTTCCCGAGCTCCGTTCACCCTCCTTTTCCACCCCCTTTTCGACCCCTCGGCACCCCGCCCTCGGATGAATAGCTGCTCCACGGGCGAGTAGCGAGTATTGTACTGCGTTATATCGATTCCGCTTGCTTTCCCTTCTCGGCCAAAGTGTCTTCTATCTGTCGCGCACTCACGCACGCACGCACGCACGCACGCACACCGGCCCCGTTCTCCATCCCCCCCCTCTCCGCCCCTCTCCCTCGCTCGTTTGTGTGGCTGTACGTGTGCCCTACACGCGCCCGGGTGTTAAAGGAAAAGGTCGCAGAAGGTACACAGCACAGTAGCCGAGCAACCCTCCATGGCAACCCACCGTACACTCGATCCCGATCCCCCGCGAATTTCCCAGTCCCGGTTCATCTCCCATTTTTATTCTTCTCCTTTCACCGTCCGTACAAAGTGTGCGTGTTATTATTATGGTTGTTCGGGATTGATAAGGACGATCACGGTGTTCTTGAAATTAATGGATTTTGATATGATGATGCGTTCGCTCCCTTCTTTATTACTCGAGAGATTTCATTAGCATTGTAATTTGTGGGCGCGAGTGTGTGCGTGCACTCATACATCGTAATCGTGAACATTTTTACAAAACATTCGGTTCTACCGACTTTTATACAGCCTCCGGAAAATATCGTATGGTCTCTCTTTTTTTTTTTTTTTTTTTTTTTTTTTTTTGTCCAATTAATCCGTATTATTATTTTTCTACAGCAAACGGCAACCAAAAGAATGTTCAAGCGAATAAAAAATATGTACAATAAAGCTAATGAACCTATTTTTCTACTAAAAAAATTATTTTTTATGTCACTGGAATTTTCAATTCCAACAAAATTGAAGCCTATACGTATCACATGCGATATTATAATGTAGTTTTTCAAAAAATTTTTTCATTTAAAAGGACCAAATTTAATAAAATATTTAATGGAATAACGGAAATGTTTTAGGAGAATTAAAAATTTTACTACCTTTTTCATTTATTGGTTAATAAAATATTTGAATCAACTTTTGTGTTCTTCTTATGTGCCATTTGTGCGTACAAAGAAACAATTGAAATTTGAAATTCATACTTTTTTTAAACAATAAGTATATAAACAATACGAACTTTGAATTATATGTTGGCGACGAATCTTTCGTCATCTTTGGCTTACGACTAAGACCATTTTTATTGTATTAAAGTTTTTACATTCAATTCATTTCTTTTGACTTTCCATTTCATCTTAAAAATATGTACAAAAATATATTTATTTCAGTTAGGGTGTTGAAATTTGTTGGAATATTTGCTGTTCGTATATCTTTTGATTTTCTTACCCATTTCCATTTTTGTACATACCCACATAAATTTTATATTGGGATAACTTTTTCTATACATGTTTCACTTCATTCTAATTTCAAGAAAATTCTGTCAAACTTTTCAAAGGGACTTTGATTTTTCAATACTGATTTGTTAATTTTTTATATTTTATAATTACGTGTAAATGATAATTTAATGTCTTTGAAGCTGGATATTCACATTCATGATAGTTAATTCTTAATAATTATCTGTTTGTACAAATATATTTTTTGGAAAATATCAATTTTTGTTAATCGTGTTTATCGTTGAAAAAAAGATGATTTTATAAGTATAAATAAGATTATAAATCGTATTACAATTAATTGTCACCGTACACAAAATACGTGTGCAAAAATTATTCAACTCATTACAACGTTTCATTGTATTACTTTATCATGGATTATTGTCTTACAGTTGTTTCACTGCTTTTATTAAGTTTTATCAGTGCGCAGCAGCAGATCAGATTTTTGCCAAAAGCATATATTTATTAGACTTTCGCACTCAACGAAAAATTAATTTCGAACAATTGTACATAAATATCTTTGGCGCGTAGGATATTTATATGTATTTGTGTTTGGCGTAGTTTAAACACGAGCCATCTATCCAAAGAAAAGTGGTAACAATCAAGATTACGAGCGAGAACTTGGAAAAAGTATCGCAGAGGCGAAATAAATAAAATGTACATCACGATTGGGGCACATATTTTAGGGAGCAACTGAGTAATACGTAATACTACGCTCGCACACCACACATCCGTACCATTCACATCCAAGGGTGGAATAGAATTTGTGCTTTGGTGGGGCAAAGCCTTCCGTTATCACGTGCACGAATACATGTTTATATAGACGTAATCAGGTATGATTATTTTGATGGCGTGCCAAGGCTTGCACATGGAACCCTACATCTGTAGGCCAACCCAGCGAAATATAGCCAAGACGATGAGGGGGTGGTTGGAGGGCGAGAGAAAAGATATCATATGGTTTCATCTTGGTTTTCATCAATCATGTCTGTGCCACGGCTCTCTTACTTGGAAATAAGAAAAGAAAAGGAAGAAGAAGAGGAGGAGGAGGAGGAAGAGGAAGAGGAAGAGGAAGAGGAGAAAGATTGGATTAGTTTTTTATGATGAATAGATAATTAAATGGATACAATTCAATGAGCTTTTATCATTTATTCTCCCAAAGCTGAATTACACAATTCGATTTGTAATTATTCATTATCCCAGTATTTCGAGCATTATTTCCATAAAATATCGATTTTAAGGTGTATATTCGGTGGAATTTAAATACACCGAGTATATTGGATTTATTTATTCACACATCTGATTTACAAATGGGTTAATATATGGTTCAATTTATATATATATAATATATATATATATATATATACATATTTATTGTTCGCAGCAAAAAATTGCAAATTTTTGCTCACGGGCGTTGAATTCGATGTACAATGTAACTGACTTTTAATTTCTAATGCAGTATTTTAAATATGAATAATTACAGAATGTCTCTTTATTATAAAATTACCCATTTAATCCTTCATTTATCCATTTTTGACGATAATAATAAAATGTTTAATAAGTTTACTTTACTGTAAAGAGCAGTACCAAATTTCACTTTTATCATACCAAGTTTTTTGTAAATTTTTCACTTGCAAAAGCATTTCGCGGATAATGTTCTCTATCTCAAAGCAATAGTAATATTTGGTTAAAAAAAAAATTCATTAAATCTTTAAAATATATCACACTACTCATTAAAGTACGTATTATCTGAAAAACACAAAATGCATTTCCATCCAAAAACTCGGAGATGCTGTTATCCTCTGGGGATTTTATTCGTATTTCTTTGGCAAACAAATTCCCGCTAAAAACAAGGGAATAAAAATATGCCTTGAAAATAGGATGGAACGCGAGCGCAAAATATTCACTCCTGCGATACATTCAAAGTCTCGTACGTGCAATTGATGTGCGATTAGGTGCCATTGTTAAACGATACTCAAACGATTTGTTTATCAATATCGATCATTCGACGCAACGGCCACTTCAATGTCCGTGTAATACGACCCGAGTATTTCGCGTGTTTTATGCGTCATTTCACTCTGAATAAAATTTTATTTTTTTTATTAATTATCTGTGCGCTACACTTGTTAAAATTTAAACTCACGTATTCGCAAAACAGTCGAATTTTAATTTTCAATTTATTTTATTGAGAAGCTGCACGAGTAATTGGATTTGAAAACAGTCGTCGAATTCACAATATAATTCGTTTAAAAATGAGAAATAACGCATTTGTTGATAATTAAATTTATAATAATTAACGTAATTTAGCCGTATCAGAATCACACGTACAATTTTTCAATCTATCGCGTCAAACAACAAGCAGACTTTTCAAAAATTGAATTTGAAACAGTACATGAAAATCAGAGGTACAATCTGAATAACATCTGAGCAACTATTGCACGACACTAAACTGCAGCATTGAAATCTCCGTTGCTGCTTTAATGCGCCCCTGAATACTTGTGCAAAAATACTCACACATATTAGCTCATATAATTTACGTACAAGTGTCAGCTGATAAATAATTTCCATGTGCTTTGGAATTAATTTATTATAAGATTTGTAAATAATAATGAATACGATGGGTAAAACATTTATTTTTCTTTGAAATTATAAATAAATTTTTCATATTAAACACAAGTATATCGTGCCGAGGTATATCCATTGTGATACAGTTTCATTTTATTTAAAAATTTGTTCCTACATAATTTGGCATACTCTGAAGATAATCAAATTATTAAATATATTAACAATTTGGTCACGTATATATTCGTTATTAACTAATGATTTAACAATAGTAGTCGATTATTTTCATAATGTTGACTCTCAATGTATTTACTGAACCTGTTATACATCAAATTTATATTCACTTTTAAATAAAAAACAAAACTTTTATAATCATTTTTTTGTGCCCTTTACTAGAAATGCTGTAAATATATAACATGACTCTGAATTTATATATATAAAAAAAAAAAAACATTAATAAAGCGAGTTTCATAAAAATGTCTGGTTTTAATATTAATTGTTGAATGAATAATTATTAATGGGCACTAATGATATCTGCATATATATGTAAAAATAATTTCTATTGTGAAAAACTATTGTTAATTCTTCATTAATAAATCACTTTCCCCTAAAGGATAATCTACGAAAATAAGCTTGAAGTGGCGAATGTGAAAACATTTTCCTCCTCAAAAATTATTCACTCTGGAAAATTGAATGGACGACCGGAGATAGATTTTGCAAATCGATCTGAAAATTTAACGAATGTAGTATCTTGAAAATACTCTACCTGCAAGCAAGAACTAGGATGCGGATTTCTCTCGCATAAGTAAATCGTTTCTATTTAGACGACTCGTGAAAAAAAAAAAAAAAAATTAAAGAACTACGGTATTACGGTGGCATGCGTTTTTCTCCCGCATTTTCGACATTTTCCAACTGGATCCTTTGAGTCCAAAGCAAATTTGTCTCGGAATTTCATTAATTGTTGTTTCGATGGATTCGCCCGTGGCTGCGTTTGAGGCGTTCAAGTCTCGCACACCAAACGCAATTACCAAGTTGTAAGGTGTAAGAGTTGTAAACGGCTCTTTTACCCAATAATTCCTGTAATGTAATCATTACTCTCACTCTTATCTCTTTTGATTATTTTTCCACTCATTCCATTTTATTGCAAACTATTTGCGTGCGCAGCATTTTTGAACATTTGCAAATATATTGCTCCTCAAGAAATAAGAGAAAGATTTTACCTTTGAGGGTCATAGTGCCATATCAACGCCTACACAGAGCATACCTTTGCGATGTCTAGTCAATTAATGGACAATTGATAATTATACAAGTGGATGAGATAATCTATGTGTCAAAAAATAAAATGCACTCATCACTCCTTTATTTTTTTTTTTTTTATTTTTTCTTAAGCTCTTTATTGCTGCTAATTGATTCATTCTGCATTTTACAAAGGGGGTCTTTAATTAAGTGTGATAAAATTGCTTTAGATGTCTAAATCCATTGTATTAAATTCTCAGAGACGAAAAACATAAATTTTACATTAGCTTTTTCAAAAATGTATAATTTTGTAATGAACTGTACACTGAACAATATAGTAAATACGAAATGGCAAAGGCGTGGCGTAATTATATGCAAACACACCACATGCACAAAAGGTTAATTTATAAAACATTAAGCGTTAAAAAAAAAAAAAAAAAAAAAAAAAAAAAAAAAAATGAATGTATCTCGCAATACAATGATCGACAATACAAATGATAATCATTAGCACATGGTGATGATCTTCTTAAAATCGTCGATAATGGCTGGAGCCGCGGTCCTTACGTAATGGTAAGCTGAAAAAATGCCCCGGCACATTGTGCCCGGAGAGGTAAAACACTGGGCACAACAGCGGCTGGATGTAATATTCAATAAAATGCAGGCACAGGTGTCCACTATTATGGGTATTAATAATGCATCCGTTCTGAATCGTTTCTGGATCCCCATCCCAGTCGACGCCAATGCCCTTGGCTTCAGTCCCTGATATAAACCGAACGAGTTGTTGGACACGCGTTTGTATTCACAGACGATGAAAACTGTATATCCGCCAATCACAAATTCGAGGTATCGACCTTAAAGCCTCGTGTGCGAGCTCCATCCCGTGGATGTACACGTGGCTGTGGAGGTGCGAGTGTGTAGGTGTGGACGGTTGCTGCTTACCAGTGACTCGTTCGAATTCAAATCAAGGCTTCGTCCCTTTGAGAATCTGGCTCTCTGGCTTTGAAAATGGGAATACCTCCATTCGACCTCTCCTTCATGAATAAGCCTCATTTTTAGGAGACTCTTGTAATTACGTGAGGAGGTATCCTGAGCATTCATAATTTACATACGTCACAGGTGAGTCCGACTCTCGCTTGTTATCGCTAACCTTCCAATGTTTCATTACTCACATTCATTATATGTTTTTCGCGTTGCTGGCAAACAATACTACATCAGCGCTAGTTGATTCTAGGATGAATTTAATAAATATCCACTTGATAAATGATAATTTATAGTCGCGAACATAACCTTGATCTAGATTATTTAACAATTGTGCCTGGAATACACAACGATTGCAAAGCATTATGAATGTAATTTTAAATTTATCGACTTGTCTACCTCTATAATACAGTTTTAAATGTATTTCATCTGCACAAAAAAAAATTCTTTATCTCGTATATTCCGTCTATTCCAATACCATTGCTCATTATAACCTCTATATTTAATGTTTTCAATTCAAAATATTTGATGCTAAACTTGCAAATTTTTTAAAATCAATGCAAATCACAATACTTGTAGTGATGTTAAATCGAAACATTAATTACTATTTATAAATTTATTGGTAGCGTTAGAATAAATTCGTATTAATATTCATTTTTAGTCAAGACTCAAACATATTCATGACAAAATATGAAAAAGTTGTATTAAATTTTCATTGGATTCTTTGAAAAATTTGAAAAAAAATTTAATACATGTGCATTCTTTTCACAATTATGTATAAAAAATGGATACTCTAAGAAAAAAGCGGGGCGCGAAATTACATCTTTTTTCTCTCTCGCTCTCGTGTTATCCTTACAAAGGATAAAACAGAAAAAATTCTGTCAGTGGCAAGTATGTGACATATCTCGAATAGGATTCAGTGGTGCTAACAATGAATTTTACCCTTTCATATACACACAAATACGGAGATATGCGAGATATTGCACTTCGATGCACACTCATTTTTCGACGCTGAAAAATTTGTTACACCCCTACACAAGATAGAGAAATGGAGGGAAAGATGGCATCTGCTTTCTCCCGATCATCTATTTACAACAGACGTGCGGAGTCGGAAAAGTCGTGAGAAAGGGGGGGGGGAGAGAGAGAGACCAGGTGCACGAACCAACTGTACAAAGTGCATTGACCTCGAGGGTGTCGAGAGCCACTTTCAGCCCTTCATCTATTTCCACATTTCCCTGAAGCTTTTTCTAAGTACACTGTATTATTTTATATTTGAAATTTATAATTTTTGATTAAACATTCCATTCTGATAAAATCAGAGGATTCTTGATAGCGCGAAATTTCTCTGCAAGAGTCTTATTTCTACTGAAGCTTAGAGTGGCTGAAAAATTAACTTAATTAGAATTTTAGCAAAGTAGAATTATTTTGTGACTTTAGATCTATTTCAAAATTTGTTTTATTCTTGTGTATGTTTTGCTATTTTTTTCAATGCTATTCCTATTATTAGTTTCAAAAATGTTTTACACTTGTCTATTGTCGTTTTGAAAATAAAATATTGTTTTATAGTTACTATTGTCTTTTTACATTTATCTTCGGATAAATAACTTTCTAGCGCACTTTTTTAGATTCTGAAGAAAATGAATTTATCGCGTAATTGGATTTTCACTGCTATGCTTCTTGAATATATACATTCTATGAAAAAATGTGAAAAATAAAAATAATTGTAATTTTACTTCATAAAAAATTTACAGATTTTCTTACGTAGGTACTATGCTCCATTTTACAAAAAACTTTAATTTATAAGAACAAATATTTAAAGTGCTAACTTTTCTTAATTTAAATTTCTAATTATTGTAAAAAAAAATTTTAAATAATTTCTCATGGAGTCAACTGTTTATCTAACATTGATAATAAATTTGTCTGCATTATTAAATAATAAAGTTTCTGGATTTAGTACTATCACCTCTCGATCGATTATCGAGGCAGCATCACCTGGAATTTTACGCGATAATCGAAATCACCAGCACTTGTCACGTTAAATATAGAATTTTTTTCGATTCGAACCACGAATAATGGAGGAACGTGTTGGAAAGCTCCGCGTGATTTTTCTGATTCGATGATTATTAATTCGGCTGATCCAGCTTATTAAACTTTCTGGTGATGAATATTCCCATTATCAGTTTTAGTTGTTAGGACGCGACTCTTTCGGTTCGACGGTCCGCTTGCGCTATCATTTCGCATGCAAATGGGAATTCCTTCTATTATTCCGAGGGTCGATATTAGGTGTTATGGACGATCCCAGTGACCTGCCCCATCGTCAAATCTATTCTCATTGCCCTCTGACCTCTTAGTCACTATCTTTCTTCATCCTTCAGAATTACACAATCTTCTCTACAGCATCAAGAGTCACGCTCACCCAATGTCAATTGTGCGAAATTTACAAACCTCTAATTTCCTAGCTAACGCTATCTTGGATTATTATCATTCATTTAAAAGCTTAATTCCAAATGATAAATGTTTTATCTACTTGTCCCTACACAAATGCGCGAGCAATTAAAAAATCACAAACATTTTCACAAACTAACATGAAATTGGAAGCCATGGTTCTCACGTTTACGTATTCAGGTGATTTTCAATATTATGAGTAATGAAATATACATCTAAAACATTAATAATCCAAAATATTTTTATATTTGTACTAATTTTAACAATCAAAATTATTGGTATTTGTTACAGGAAATATTTAGCACAAAAAATGTGGAGGTATTAAATTTTCGGCTCAAATTCTTGCTAAATTAGTATCATTCGGATTCATTAAAATTTTTTAATTTTGGTAATTTTAAATAAGCAGTATCTTTAAATACAATTTAACAGTAAAAGTATATTTAATTTCCCAAAGGTACAGCATATTTTTATATGCATTTTTGAGATATCTGTTTTGTATAATGGACAAGAGTATTATTTCAAACAATGACAATGGTATCAATTTTTTATCAGGAGAAAATAAAAAATTCTTCAGAGTACACTCACAATTTTTAAAAATTTATTTTAATTGTAAAAATAAATTTTCCGTCTTTAAAAAATCTGGAAAAAAACCTTTTACAAAATAAGTAAATATAAATTCATACCGCGCATTTCGAATAAAGTAATCTACTGTAAATGTATCGCGTATATATTTCCAATGTTGAAGTAATTTTACTAATTAAAAAACAAAAATTTGAAAGGGGGAGGAGGGGGGTAGTACCAAATTCAAGACCCCACCGCTACTTGTCACCTTCGGAAAAGAGCTGTAAGCATTCCAAGTCGTGTTTCAGTAGTTTTCCAGTTGTGTACAGAGCCTTCCACAAGCGCTTTCCAAGGAGGGAGGCTGAAATTGCGGATAAGAATGCCCTTTCCCTTCCCCCCTGCCCCCTTTCTAACCCCCACCCCCCACCCCCACCCCATCGCCACCGACAATCGATATAAATGCCATGAACGCGTTATTATCATTATCATCAGCGACTCTATCTTCTTCCGGCGGTCGGCGATCGATCTTGTTAAATATTTCAGGAGAACGCAAGTTCAATTGTACGACAACCGCCACAAGAAATGTATCATACGTATACAATATACAATGGCTATCGATTTTTTGTGCGTCCGTCTGTCGAGGTGGTACATTAAACACGAGTCCGACTCGCGGGGTTCGCTTTTATTCTGAGTGATTTACTGCTTATCTACCTGAAGCATGTTTTTTTAATTGATTTTTAATATCTGCTTGATTCGTGTGTCAACGCACACTTTTATTTTCTTTTATTTTTATTTTTTTTTTTTTTTTTACGTTGGTTCTCAGGCGGCTGTTAAATTCAGTCGACGTAAGATTAAAGCGATATTGGGCATTATTATTCTGCATATTAAATACTGCTTTAATGAATAAAAATCATGCCTCGAATAAAGATTTTTTAGCGCGTTAATTTACTTTCGTGCATAATACAATGTCTGAGAGATTGAACTGGGGAAGCTTATCATCAACATTACGAGCGTATTAATATTGGTAAATTAATTTCACACCCATTTTTAATTTTTGTAACGAAATACGCAACTCCCACGGCACTAAAATGTCGAATAAAAACTTAATTTTTATATATACTTAATATACAAAGTGGTTATAGTCGAAAAATTTTTGCTTAAATTTACTTAAGTACGAGGGTAAATTATACTTAACAACCCATATTAAGGTGTAAGATGCAGACTACATAAAATTTACGTAACTTTTAAACTGACTTTATTCAACCTTAATTTTAGTTATATTTATATTGTAAAATAAAAGTGTTTAGTGATACTTATTTATAATATAGAGGACTTTATGCAACATAAAATTTGAAATAAATTGAAACCACGAGTTAAATCAATATAGCTTTCTTAACACCATAAACAATACTTTTATTTAACTCAGGAAAAATAATTCCTTTATTTTAAAAAAGTATATATATGTGTAGATTTTCGATTACGATCATATTATTTTGCGTTATTCCTGTGTCTACGAATTCGAGTGCTTCAATATTATTAGTGTGTTAATCGAGTATTTGTTATCATTTAAAATCTTATATTGCAAAATGTATTTTGCCATCAATGAACCACTAGTACCTTATTTTACGCAAAGTTTTTGACGAGTTTAAGGTAAGTTAGCTCAACATTTGGATTTTATTGGCTTGTGTACTCGTTCTGAATACAATAATAAAATTTTATGACTTCCAAAACCCTTTAATGTCCGGATGCGTCCCAGCTGTTGTACATATAAATTCACGCTCTGTAGTAAAAAAAAGTTGGAGGTATTGTTGGATGCTTAAATGATTGTATCATATTTTCTTATCAATTATATTTTTTATAGTCATCCTTAATATAAATATTTCATAAGTACCATTCGTTTGATTAAAATTATAATTATCGACGGAGGTACGGGCACCTAGCTCCGGATTTATCAATAATTAATGCGAAGATTTGTATGTTGCTCAATAAATCATTGAGCTGATAATTAAAACAAATTTATTTATTCTTTGTAACATACGTGTTTAGTACAAGAAATGAAAATGGTTTACAGGTAAAAAGATTTTTGTTTTCACAGTAATATAATAATAATTTCAGTTGTTTCTGGTCCACCTGTATATGACATCTTTTGCTTTAGGTAGAATTGTGAATCTAATTGATGCAGCCACCCAAGAACATAATTGCAATGGTATAAAATTTTCTTAAAATATTATTAAACTTCCAAAGTATCTCCGAATGGGTATCTTAGCAGCGGTCCCTCAAGTTCCATAGAGAAAAACGCTTTCCGAGAGCTTGAAAAGCATTAGAGTTTTGTTCCTTTTGAAATGCAGTAATGCTTGAATCCATCGATTAATAAAGTTTAATTGTTTATTCAGGAATAGGTAATAATTTAAAAGGAAGTTTGGAGGAGGGGAGAAAAGAATTACCGGTGGAAATAAATCAAGAGGTGGGTCTTTCGCTGTGAAAATGATTTTCCGCTTAGCGAGGGGGTGAGGGTTGCTGGCGCTAAATATAGGTATGGACTCAGTAAATTAATTACCCTAAGCCGTCGGTCTCTTATTTCATCCCGCGCTTCCTTCGACTTTGGCTACCGCGGACTCCTTCGTAAAATTGGCAATAAATAATGGAATTATGTAAGGCAGAACTAGGGGGAGGCACGCTTACGTGTACAAAAGACTCCGTTTAGCTATCTTTTCCTTTACTTTCCTTTCCTTTCCCTTCCCTTCCCTTCCCTTCCCTTCCCTTCCCTTCCCTTCCTTTCCTTTACTTTTCTCTCTTTGTTTTTGTCAACCTCTTGAATCAAACTTTGTTATTAATTCGTAGTTTGCTTATGAAGAAGACGGCGGATGCATATTTTGAGGGAGATTTTATTTTCGTTAAAAATGAATGCATCCTTCGTAAAGTTTATTTAGTCAGCATCCTTACTTTCAACAAAACTTCGGGAGTAAAAAGGAATGTACTTTGTTAATGTACTAGTCGATTTATCTCACCGTATCAAGCTTCAAACTTACTTCAATGTTGTTTCAGCTATTGCATTCCATTATTATTCACTTTTTTAAAAAATTAATGATTTTTTTCATTAATATTTTATAATATTTGAGACCAAGGAGTCTTTTTTCATAACGTAGAGCAATTTACTTTACGGAATAATAAATAAACCATACATACTAAAAAGATTTTTATTATTTATCACACTCTTTTCCTACAAACAAAAAAATCATTAAGTAATAAATTTAACTCGGATTATGTTGATTGTTTAGATTTCCTTATACAACTTACAATCTTGTAATGTACTTATATTTTATAATTTTTTAACTTTGAATTTGGTGTCAATAAAAAATGAATTTATAAAACCCAATTTTCTGCATATATTTACAGTGGTTATTTTTTTTACATTTATATTTCGTAATAAAAAAATTTTTAGTATAAATGGATTTATCATACACAGAGGTAAAATTTTGTTTTTATCTTACTGATTTTTCTCATCCATTTTGACGGAGATGAAAAACACTTCAGTTTTTTGAGTAGGATATTTCCTTTAATTTGTTCCCGAGGATACTTTACAATTGGTAAAATGATATAACTTACAAAATTTACATAAGTATCACTTCTTTTTGATATTTTTTTCAAATAATATTAATAATAATAACAATAACAATAATAATAATAATAATAATAATAATAATAATAATAATAATAATGATAATAATTATAATAATGATAATAACAATAACAATAATAATAATAATCACCAAGTGTGTTCTTATGAAATAAGTTCTTAGAGAGCTCAATGTTCATTACTCCGAGTATAATGATTGGTTGTGTCATAACAAATGTCAGAATGAATTATTGCAATTACTTGTTTTTTATAGGATTTAATTTGTTCAAACATTTTATATTAAATACAAAAGTAAAGAAGCTATAATCAGCATAAAAATAGTTTTAAAATTATAAATTTGACTGCATACTAGTAGTATTATATTATTTTTTATGAAAAACATTTAGAATTTACAAATCAATTAAGTTTATTCACCATCATTTAACACCAACTTTTTGAAAATTTCTATACGATATTCATTTTATGTATAAATATTAAAATTTTTATTGATCCTAATAAAATATATTGTATTCATTTTATTTTTATGTGATGAGTTTAGAGCATTGTAAAAAAACATTTAAAAATATTAATTATCAAAAAAGTATTGGCAAAATTCAACATTAATCTAGTTTTTTCATTTTTATCAAGTAAATTAAAAAATGTTTTGATTTACCTTAGTTTTTTATTGATATATTGTAAAATTTTTGTCAATATTTGTTAATATATTTTATTACGATGTAAATAAAAATGTTTTTTTTAAATAGAAAAAATTGTCAAAAAATAAATTAGTTGGAAAATTGAAGTAGAGTCAAGGTTTTATATTGGTATGTATTTTGATAGAGTAATGCGCTAAAATAATATTTGTTCAGAATGATTTTAATTGAAAAAACTTGCTCTTATACTTGTTTATTTTGTATTAAAATTTGATGAATCAGATTATTGAAAGATGTGCAATTCTTAAAAACGATGGCTTTTCGTTTTTCTTATTCAACAGACTTTAAAAGAAATTAAAACGCTTTCGATGTAAAAAAAACAATGCGGAAAAGTTTTCCATTTTTCATTTCTGTGCCTTCACACGTCACCGGTCGCAAGCTCAGTAAAAGTTTCGACGTAATCGTCTTTGGTGCCCATAAGTATATTATAAGATGAAAATTTGGAAAGTATATCAATGTTATTTAAGACTCCCAAACAAAGATATTTTAATCAGTGCAAAGAGAGTTATTAAATCAACGAAAAATATGTCTTGCAAAAATCTGCTAAAGAAAATAGGAAGTGTAAGAAAAATAATAAGATTATTTAATGGCCATTAATAAGATTATTATTTGATGTTTATTCTGTTGGGACTTTTATTTAAAAAAAAATCGATAATAGCAACAATAAATTTCTGCATATATTAAAAATGTTGTTATTAATATATATAAATAAGAAAAGGTATTACATAATAAGTATATTTTTTGAAATTTAAATATTTTTTGTAACATAATGAGAAAAAATTATGCAAAAAGAATGTTATATCTTAATTTGCACATTATGTCTTACAATCTTTCTTCGTGTCTGGTATTATATAGAGTAAAGATAATAGCTAGTAATTTAAATATGCATTTTCACCAGTGATGGATACCCATATTTCTTCTTAATATTTCCAATGTATTTCTTTCACCATGGAATGTTGTATCTTAGAACTTAATTATGTAAGATTAAGACTGAAATTATTTTTGGCAAAGGCTAAGGAAAATCCTCTTAAGATATTCTTATAAAAATTTTTTAATTAAAAAAGATGTCTTTGATCTTCAGGATAGCGTGTGCAGCAATGGAAATTCATTTTACAAAAAATTTTATCAGTCGATAACTACATTGCTGATAATTTATATTTTAAGTACTTTTACCGGTTGTACTCGATGTAACTTTTCATAAAAATTTTCCAATTGCACGTTTTAATTTTCCCACCGTTTGATGATTTCGAACGTTGGCCTTCTAATAGTAAATCCAGCAATTTTTTACGATTTCACTCCACCTCTTTCATCTTTACTCTCACCCCCTCCCCAGCACTTTTGTCTGATTCACTCGCTTTTTTCAGGGTTTGCATGTGTCGGAGTACCTTGACAATGTCTCCTGTCCGCCTTTTACTTACAAACCGTTGGCTTGGCGACAACAAATTAACACCATTTTTGGTATTTTTTCCTCTCTCTCTCTTTCTCTCTCTCTCTCTCCCTCTTTCCCTATCTCTCCTCTTCCTCCTACCAAGTTCTGCCATACTCTGGATGCTCACTGAATCTTGGAATTGTTTTCCAATTCAAGGGCTCAGTGAAATTTATCGATTGGATTCTGAAGTAAAATATGATTTCCGTAATATTAGGTGATTATTATTTTTGTGTGTTTCTATACTTTGCACACCCTTAAAATAAATATTAGGTCGTTATTTTAATTTTTTTTTTCTTCTAATAGTGGGTAGTTAATTTTTTAACGAATTTTAATACAACTAAATGTATAATGGGCAACAAAAATTTTTTGAACGTTTTAAGAGTTTAAAAAGAAATTAATTAGTTATGAATTTATAACTAAAACATTATGACGTTTAAACATTAAATAATTAATTATGAATTTAAAATAGACGTTAAAACTGTACGTAGCAC
The DNA here is from genome assembly GCA_018907245.1 of Eupristina koningsbergeri. Taxonomy (NCBI): domain Eukaryota; kingdom Metazoa; phylum Arthropoda; class Insecta; order Hymenoptera; family Agaonidae; genus Eupristina; species Eupristina koningsbergeri. The sequence continues at coordinate 646,952 of JACCHV010002892.1, read as the reverse complement.
ACGCTATATTGTTTCTGGTTTCATAAATTAATCGTACTTTTTAATAATGAATTCTCTTATCTATATATTATTTGTAATAAGCTGCTGATAATTTTTAGAATTACACTAAAAATTGAAAGTAGATAATCTGATAATATTATTAAGCTACTGGGTAGACAGATTTTCATTAACTTGGCTCTAGAAACTCGAATAAATTAAAAAAAATGAAGTATGCATATGTCACATATGTAAAAGCTTACAAAAAATAGCAATAAAAAAATTAGAGCATATAGTTTATTTATCCAATGAAAAAAAGACGAAAAATTAAAAAACCATGAAGAAAAATTGTCGATTAGGTTTGGGAATGATGTGGGGGGGGGTGTAGTCTAGTAATATTGAGTAGTTGATTAAGATGGAAAGAGAGAGAGAGAGAGAGAGAGAGAGAGAGAGAGAGAGAGAGAGTGAAATGTAGTGCACTATTTTACGCGTGTATTCCTACCAGTTTCCGGTCATGTGAATGAATGCAACAGATGGGTTAAAAGACGAATGGAGGGGAAAGAGTGACAGAGGGGTTGAGACAAGAATTTTGTAAATCGGTTATGTTTACCTATTTTAATGGCAAATCGAGGCAACGTTATCTTCTTTTTTTTTACAAACAATAATTTAAATGTAATTTACACGTGACGATGTATTATATTTTTTTGTTTAATCATTACGATATTCGAGATACATTACAATACCTCTATTTAGATATGTTTTTCGAAATTATTCATTGTTGCTTCTAATAAATTATTTCAAAAATTATTACTGATGCTTTTTCTCTTAGTATTCAAACATTAACGATGTATATTATGCAATATTATAAATGTATTTTTGAATTTTGGATTTTTAATATAAAATGTTGCAAGATAATATTCATTTTTTCAAAATTTTTATGTAAGTTTTGTTTTTAAATGTTTGTAGAATTTTTTAATTTATAGTAACTATTCCAATCTTCCATATCCACTTCAAGTTATTAATTTCATTTTTAAATTATAATATCAAATTATAAATATATTCTTATTATCGGTAATCACGATTATAATAAATTTTTTATGATTATAAATTCTCAGTAAGAATTTTATCGCAATAGCATGATTTATTTCTTAATTTCTAGGACAAAAGAGGTAAATTAGAAACGATCCAGATTTACTTTTAAGCATATGGCAATTTTTTTCGAACATTAAATATGCTAAATTAATATTTTGAGTTTCTGCTTTAATTAAATTCAATTTTCTGGAAAATTATTTGTGAATACAGAATAATTTAATATCTTTTAAAATGATGTAATTTCCATTGCTTAAATAAAAAATAGTTTAAAAATTTTCAATCTAATTTTATAAGTGACAAGTATGAAGTAAATTACACTAAAATCTTTTGTATAGAAGCAATTTTTTATAAATATAAAACGTAGATTGACCAAAGCTTAAACATTTAAGTTCATTGTAGAAAGTCATTCTTGTGACATTTGAGACGTTAAAAATAACATTTTAATCAAAGAGTTTTCTTTACACATTTATGAACGGATCGCTACTTTTATTCTTTTTTGCATTTTCCGATGCAATAGACGCATATGATGTATGGTTTACAGCCAATTGTATCCAAAACGATGCATCGTTTTTTCAGATGTGATCCGAGGAACTTTAGCTTCCGGACGTCGAGAGTCTGCCTTTAGACAGACAGAGGAAGTAATGGCAAAGGAAAGTCGAAGGCTTGGGTAAGTGAGCAAAAACAACGAGAGCAGTAACGGGATATAATAACGAAAACAAAAATAACAACAAAAATCGAAACAAAAAATAATGTCTGGAGGCACGTGCTCCGCGAGTCTTGCCGGAGCTTTACTCTCCGCGTTGAATTATTGAGGCCCGATCGATGTCACAAAAAGAGAAACAACACAAGCACTTGGAAATGACGGCTGTGCAACTTTCCTTTTTTACTCAACAGCCACCCCCGCCGCCCCCGCCACCCCCGCCCCGCACCCGTCGCGGCGTTCGTGCGTACGAGCACCTACGCGTTATACATTATGCAAAACCCCCTACCTCCCCCCTGCCCCCTTCCCCTTCCCCTTCCCCTTCCCCCTTACCGCCCGCCCCAGAGACTACGCCGACCGGGAGGGATATTTATTTTTTTGTAATGGAATACAATTTTCAAGCATTTTAGTTTACTTTTATAAAACTTTTCCCAACGGTTGTTAACCTTGTCAAGCTACTTTTTAACCGGTTGTTCCTTTTTAGGTACTTACTATTTAGATTTTTTTATGATAATTAGAATGCTCGATTTTTAAATTTAAACTGTTTGTCCGAGACTATTTGCGTAAAAACTGCCTATTCCTCGGTAGATGTTATCCTTTCTAAATAATGCTTATTTTGTATTAATTTTGTTTTTTATTTATTAATTTAATCTTTTTACATACTAATTACGAGATTTTACATGCATATTAAATTTTTTTTTTATATTATTCGATCTATTTGTTATCGGTTGGTCAATTGATTACAAATAAATAAGAATCTATTTTTACGTGTAAAATTTATTTACAATGTATTTCAATATTCTGAAACGGTAAACAGTAAAAATATATATGAATTCATCGATTTCAAAGTCCATGTCATCCTGTGATACGAGTATTATTCAAATTTTAATCTTCATGTAGATACGTGAAATAAACAATGATAAATCAATACTAGAATTTGTGACGACATTCATCCCTCATTGTATGTATAATCATACAAAATTTTCATACTATTAGTTTTAGTGTAGTTTTAATACTTGCATTAATTTTTAATTTATAATCAATAAAGAATATTAAATTTTAATAAATTATGTTCAATTCAATAATATTTTTTTCAATTTTTCACACGTAAAATTTTTATTTAAAACCCACTGCATACAACTATAATCGTTGTACACAAATAGTAACATTTCTTTATTGATATATTAAACTGAATTTTTTATTATTTACAATTACGTGTTCTGAAAAACTTTTATTTATATAAAAAAGTGAAGATAAATAAATTCAATAGAGTTGAAAAATATTAAATACCTAATCGATGGTCATACTATTTATTCAGGACAGCTTAAACGGTTGAATTGCTTACCTGAAAAAAAAATTTAATAGTTATTTATTTTAAGGAAATAAGTATAACAAATGACTATTGTTTTATTGTATTATATAAAAATTAAGTAAATTTTTTTTATCAAATATTATAATACAATACAACTTATTATCGATTTAATAGTATTTTAGCTTTGATTTTATGTCCAAGGTTTCAAAAGGAAAGCATACTTAAAGAATGATATATAATATTATAAGGAATAATTAGTTATAAGTTTAGAATTAATGAATTCACGCAAGTTTCAAAAAAATTATTTAATAACAATTGATTAAATAATTAAATAACCTATCAATTTCTATTTTATTCTGTAAGCTGTATTTTAAATGTATTTAAATAAAAATGAACAGCAATAAATTCAACGTAGGGTTTTGAAAAATCGAAAGGTATAAAGCTATAATATAGAGTATTAGACATGAAATATATGAATATTTAAATAAAATTATTATATATTAATGAAAAAAATTTTTTAATTACTTATCGAAGTATTGGGAAAATCAGAGAATACTTTAAATTTATATAGCATTATTTGAGGCAACTATAATGATTTCAGATAAAATATATGAACCATACGAAAATAAATTTGCTAAAGATACAGAGATTTTAGAAGTGATAGTTTCATATGAACTAGAACTAAAAATTAATTAAAAAAAATATTTATTTATAAAAAATTGTGATTTTTTTTATTTAGTTTTGGAATAGAGAAAAATGGCCTGGTTGATATTATTCTGTTCGTCGGTATAAAGGATAAAGGGCTTTCCGCTAAATAGTGGAGCCTTAGTTGACGAATGAAAAGCTGTTTCGAGTCGATTGAACTTGGCAAAATTTTCACAGTATCATAAGAAAGAAATCCTGAATCAGTGCACCTTTTTATGACAGAGGGAGTGCTGGGTAAAATGTAAGCCAGGAAAAGAGGAAAAGAGGGAAAAAGGGAGAGCAAAATAGCTTCTAGATTGTGCACATCCTCTGTGTCGCGGAAACTAGAAAGGTGCAAACAGAATTATGGATCAAGGTTCCTTTGTTGCCCCGAGAACGTGTAGAGCTGAGGTCCACGAAAAAGTCCAGGTGCCTCGCTGATCGGAAAAATAAGGCTTTTCATTTCTGTTTTTTCTTTCTCCATTCCTTCTCCTTTCGTTTCACATGGTTTGCTAGCTTTCCTCCTTCTCCTTCTGTGTTCCTACTTTTTTAACTATTTTTCAATACGTGAACTCCATTGTTGAATTGTCAATAAAGTCAGATGTTCTGTTACAAACTCGTACATTCATTCATGAAGATAAAAGCACTGTGATATACTTGTATATAAACACACAATATTCATTCATAAGTAAGATTTTTCCTTGAATCAATTTTTATGCACCGATATAAAAAACTTTTCAAGGGCGTAGATTATATTAAAATAGCTTCTTATCTTTTAAATAAGAATATGATCGCATTTGTGTATGTGTGGAAGGGGGGTGTGCATGTCACTGTTCTCAGTATAGAACTTCGTACTATAGTACTTAATATTGCAATATAAAAATAAAACATATTTAACTTCATTAAATTCATATATTGTTTTAAGGTATAAATAATTCATATAAATTTTTTAAAATTCAATAGTTCAATACAAATAAATATTCCATAACTTTTTTTTATATATTATATATATAGTAAATTATTAAATAATTATTTTGAAAAATAAAATAAGCAAAATTGAATTTGCTTATTTTTTAATCTAAAAGATAAAGTAATAAACAGTTGCTCTTAGTATAAGAAAAATAAACATATATTTAGATTAAATGTTTAGTTTAAAATATAACCGAATGTTTATTTTAAATTCTCAACAGAAATTTAGTATATTTAATGCATTCGCACAATTATGTAAACATATATATACGCATATTTTCCAATTTAAATGTCTTAATAAAAGTAAATTTTAAAAAAATTATTTATGTTTAGTGCTTTTATTTACATTGAACATAAGTAACGATAAAATGAAAATGTTAGTATAGCAAACAATTATAGTTAATTTCCCATAAATTAAAAATATAAGGCAAGTGTATAACTGACATTTGATTTAAATTTAAATGTAACAAATACCTTTATTGTACTATGCTAGAATAAGGTTGAAAATTATTTTAAATATTGTATAAACTACATTATTGATTATTGATGCATTACATTATGGCACTAAGAACTCTCAATGAAACAGAAATCATGAATTGATAAATTGTAACAATTTTAAAAAATCTTTGTTAAATCAATCTGTCCTACAAACTAATTCAGAAATGCAGGAAAGCATAAGAATTATTAAAAAACTATTTTACTTACATCACTGTTATAAATTTAATATTTACTCAATTACTGTAATAATATCGATATAGCATAGAAACAGCAAAAACTGAAACCCAATGAAATCTTTGCAACTACTATATAAGATAATACCCCGAAATTTACAATTTATAAATAATATACGATTTTAAAAAGTTACCATCTACCTTAGAAATATAAATTCTGCATAAATTTATCTTTAATATAAATTAATTTCGACATGAATTATTATGGTGAATAAATCTTCTAATAACAAAAACAACTATTTTAATGAAATTAATGAAAATATAAAATTTATATCTCTAAAATGTTGAAAATAAATGTAAGAAACGCTCGAAAGAAATCGAGGTAGTTAGTTTTGTGATATTTTTAAAATTATTCGAAGTGTTGACATCAGCCTATTGAAACTTCAATAACAAGAATCTACTTTTAATTCAAATAAACGCCTGTATAACTGCAACCCGAGAGACCGACAAAAGACTCAACGAACTCGAAAAATGCCGAAACTCCTTAAATTATTTTATCGTTTACACATAAACGGATCTTACTAGCGTTTAATTATACTCATATTAATTATAAACATTTTTAAAAAGATTATCTCATTCAAACTACAAAATTGTATTCTAATATATTTAATATCTTAAAAAATTTTATTTATATATTATACATACAGATTATATATCTAGATATGTTGAAAAATAATAATGAAAATTTATGTTTTAATTATCTACTAAAGAAAACTGTACATTATAATAAATAATATATATAATTTTATTAAATATATGATTATATTTGAATGAATATCAGCCAAAAATTTGTTATTAGTACTGAGTTAAGCATGGAAATACAAAATTAGAAGATTCGTATCTATATTTGTATGAATAAAAACAATAAATTCTAAACACGTGTATGCAGTGAAAAGGTTTCATTTTGGATAAGGCTAATTGTTAAGTGAAGCAAAATATTGATTAATAATGAAAGTATTGGGGAATGGAGTGAATTTAAATTTTTAATTGAGCTGGCATTATTATTTGAAATCTTACAAATACAATCCCAATTAATATTTGTATGAAAACATATTTGTTATGTATAGACTGTGTATTATCCTTGATTCTAGTATACATCTAATACATAATACCTTCAGTTATATTAAATTTAAGTTTTATTCTAATTAAGAACTTAATGCAATTGCTCTTAATATAATATGAGCGAATTTAAGCTCAGGCAAATTAATTTTTCTTGAACCCAATTGGGCTCTATAGTGTGAATCTTTGTACGATTAAACTGTTGAAAATGATTCTCTCACTATTAAAATCATTTTTATTTTCCCTCTGAACTTTAATCTTTTTGACTAAATGTAGATTTCATCTAAGCGTTCAAATTAAATTTACTGAGAATCTAATAATTCGTATTTACAGAACTTGTGGATGTACTGTTGGTCTTGTTGGACGTTACCATATATAAATTCTCTGCATATATATAAACAACTATTTTAATATTTATACAAAAAAATGGAATAAGTAAAATACGTAATTGTGAATTACGTTGGGGCATAATATTGTGGTTAAATAATTATAATATCACAGTTATTTGGAATATTTGAAAAATCGGGTACGTTGAGCAATGTTTTGACGTATAAATTTCGTAGGGTGGGCTTTAAAAATCGATTGAAAGCGGAACTTGAATTAAAACTCGAACGGTGAATTAAATGAAAATATACCAATGCTAGAATATTTTTTTAACCATATTCTTAGGTGAATAAAGGTTAGCTGACTGTGTGTTGCAAGTGTCGCCTTCAAATAAATTCATAAATTTCGTAGTGTTAATAAGCCTTAATTCATCATCAAATCTTAATTGGTGTACAGAACTGAAATTGTTAAGGGCGTCATTTTTGAGAAAGATAACAAAACTGTTATTGTACGTCATCATGAAAATGTCTCGTTCTTTTGACTCAACTGATGTGATCACAGTCAAATTGTCGAAATCATAACTGCAATTCTTCTAAGATCCTTTCAAATCAAAGGGTGTACCCATTCACTTCTGTGATCCCGACTAACGAAAGGATAATTTTCCCGTTTCTAAAAGTATTTGCAGAAATATGTCCAATATGTGTAACACTTTTATCTGGACTTTCTTTTATTGTATTAAGAAATATAATGAAATTATATTTATGTTCTTGGATATTTCTTTTTTACTGTAAAATTCGATGGAAAAGTAACAACAGCAGTGTTCTAGATTTTCATCATGATCGGTTCAATTAAAAAAATTGTTGCTCTTCTCCAGTTGCTTGTGAAGTTTAAATTCCCTGTATTTTGTATTTCAACTTTCCCAAAAATAATTAAAAGAGCTATCATGATGCCTTTTAATGATATCATAATGAATGTTGTTGAATGAGCTAACTTTTTTAACTATAACTTGTAATATGAATTATGTTATTCAATAATGAGCAAATCTTTTCATTAATTGAAATTCAGTTAATATCATTGAAGCCTGGAAAAATATATTTCCCAATAATTGTGTACATTTACCGTATAATAAATTAATAATGACAATAATAAAAAAAATGCAAAGGGAGTGGAAATTTCTAAAATATCCTAGAGTATTTTACAATGATTATAAAATACTGGCGGTTCTATTAAAAATGAATTGTGATGAATACATACTGATTAAAGTTATGGAAAATGAATAAAAAATGTGTGCAATAATACACTAAAAAATTATTTATGTATTTGAAAAAATTATTTTTTATCAGTATTTCTTAAAATTTAAGAAAAATTTTTTGTTTCATCCATTTTTATTTTAAAATTTATGAAGGTAATTACTAACTAAATTGAATCTAAATTATACATTACATTTTTTTATTAATTTAAGTTAAAATTATTATGATATTACATTTAATAAATTGGCTCAAAGAAATATTAGCAATAAAATATCAGTAATAAAACTTGAATTGTTTAATTAATTTTACACAAATTTATTTAATTTTCAAATTTTTAAACATGTACTTGTGCTTGATTATGACCATTGAAAAAATATCTTGATAATACTTACATTTCGTACTATCTAACATAGTTAAATCTTTTATGATTTAATTGTTTATTATTCAAGTTATTTTATTTAAATACTTTATGTACTCTTTGATATTTAAATAATAACCTCAGTTCCTTTTACAATGCAAATTGTTCATACTATTATTATCATATTCGTGATTATGTACTCCATCATAACAACGTAAATTAAATTGTAATTGAAATTATATTAGTTATCATTGTATATTATTTATATATATATATATATACTATTTACTACAAATTGCAATGATACATGTATTTGATAATGTTTTTCTTAAGTGTTGTACGAAATGTACATAATTGGATTTTACACAATCTGAGGTATTTACTAGCGAGAGCTACTTTTATATATATAATTAATCATACTTATTAATTATTATCTGATATGATTATTTTTATGGTTTTGATACATTTATAAATAACTAGAAGTAATTGATTAATTTGTAAAAATAATAATAGAATTTGTCAGTAAGTTAAAGTCTTTTTGCAAGTTAGTTTTATATTAAAATGTATGTTAATAATAGTATCTTAAGAATCGAAGTCTTAGTCACGGAGTCTTGAAAAGTGTAGAGTTCGAATGAATGAAAAATAATAATGTACTGTGGAAACAATAACATTTAGACTGCTTCTCATGGGAAACAGTACTCTCTATGTTTGGGTGAGTTCATGGTGCCCATGAGTACAATTTTCCATATGAATATGGCGTATCGTTTCGGTACAATAGAACTTCCCAGATGACCAATTTACTCGTCCTGTGAATTCCGTTAAATATATAGGAAGGTCCAAAGGTCAATTGACTTGTATAGACATTTTAACTACCTAGGTCGTTTATCTTTTTATTAGATTCAAGGAATGCCAAAAAACAATAAGTGCTTATTATTTCAAATTACATAATCATCGATATTTTTCATAAAATAAATAGCAGCAGATGTATCTGCGAAATAGTATTACATTTATTTGCATAAGATTTTTTGTTATACTTATTTTATCTTATTCTAATACTGTTATTGGTAAATATCATTGTTTATATCTAATTGATACACAATAAAATATTTGTCAATTGATAAACAATAAAAATATTTGTGAAACTATGTCAGTTATGTAATTATGTATATAAAGTATTTCTTTATTAAATTTAAAAAGTAATTTTCATAAATTTGTAGATTGAAAGGTGATAAATTAATTTTATAAATAGTTGCTATGATTGTTGAAATCATGTAACATAAAAAAAATTTAACATATACATTGAACATAATTGAAGCATACATTTTTTTTAAGTTTATATTAGTAATTAAATAATGATAAATTCAAATATTTAAATTATTAACATATAAATTAAAAGAAAATATAGGAACGTGAAATTAATAATTGCAAGAATAGAAATGTTTTAGAAATATTACCTTAATTTGATGTATTTTTATTTTTAATAGATTTTTTTATATTAATAATAGTTAGTTTTTTTGTTAAAATACATTGTAAAGTTATTTTCCCTTGTTTTTTTCTTTTTTTTATTGTTTATGTATATAGAATTAAAGCAAAAATAAATGATGATTAATTACAATTTATAAATACAAAAACTGCAAAATATGTAATGTAAGATTCATGATGTGCAACTTAAATCCTTTTTTGATTTGTAAAGAATCATATACTGCTAAGTGTTTTTAATATAGTGAATTTAAAATAAAACAAGTTTAAAAGAGATAATGTTATCTTTTTTAAATAAAAAAGAAAGATAATGGAATCAGGGTCGTGCTCAATCATAAATGGATAAAAAGAATAGGCTATAATCGTAATTGGCAAGCAAGAATAAAATTGGAAGCTTTCCAGGAGTGAAAATGTCCATTACCGCACTTACTATTGCATGAGAAGGACTCGGCATTTCAGGAAAATCTCGACGTGATTGTCATGATAAGAGGTTATGCATACGTGCATACGTATGAATGTATAGTGTAGGAATGGTCTTGTGTATCGAAAAACAAAGAGCCAGCACTCGGATAAGACCGTAGAAAGCCCGTGAAAACGTACGTTAGGAAAACTCTCCATTTTCCCGGACCTTTAGTGCCGCGGGAAAAATTGATACGCTGCTCTGGGATTTCATTGAGAGATCCACGTGGATAAGGATAAAGGAACACGGGGATGAGTCGGTTTCCCCTAGACTCATTCCCCCAAGGCCGCCTGCCCCAGGTGTTATGGGACGGGAAGAGGCCAATTATCACGATTCAACACCTTTGACTTCTTTCGGCTGGTGCTTTCGTTTCGTAATGAGATCGCGTGTTACTTGAGGGCTTAGCCGTCAATTTTATTGTGATTTTAAGTAGATACAACTTCGGTGCAAGTGCCTAACACCTCGAAATCTCGAGTATTTTTTTGGAATTAGGCATTATACGTTTAGGCAATAAATAATCAAATTGGGTTGCATGTGGATTTGTGGATTGATGTAAAAAGTTTGATTTTTCACAAGATAATTGATACGATCGCTAAAAGGGCAATTGATAGTTGGTTGATTACTAATTCAGGACAACTTTTCAATTTTATTTTTATTGTAAAAAATCGATTATTTAATAGAAACGTAAATGCATTGGTACAAAAGATCTTTTTACTTTGCAGGAGTAGCTGGTTTTATCAGCCTCCCATTTTATTTCCACCGTTAATATTCAGGTACATATGGTTCTTCTTGTACAATGTAATTTCACACACTATAATAAATAGCTAAGCTAAGGAAATTTACTTTTTAAGGTTTTTCAATTTCACTCACAAAATTTTATTACACTACATAAAAAGCTCAAAAATAATTATCTGTTTATATTTTTCAGTTTCATCACTATTATAACAATAATATCGAACTTGATCATTTCTCCAATTTTAATGAATGTATTGGTTATTAACGTGTGTATTTCAAGAGTATTTTAATTAATAATAAACTTGAACGAAATGCAGTGAGAATATAATACTCTGGTATATTAAATAAAAATAATTAAGTAACCAAATGTTAAACTATAATAGTGCAGAGACTATAACAAAAATATTATTTTTTTCTCTAGAGCTTGTATTAAGAATTGTAAAATCATATTATAAAAGCTTTGGTACATTCATATTCGCGTAAAAATTTTTCATAGAAGGTTAGGATAACTTTAAAACGTACAATCTTACTCCAATTTTATATAAGATGTATATACAACTTTAACCAACCGTGAAAACCGAACAAACTATATCATGGTAGCAGATGACGATGGAATACTAAAACTATTAATCGCTTTTCTCCTTCTCTCTCTCTCTTTCTCTTCCTTTATTTTTCTCTCTCTGCACTTGCTTGCATATATCTATACCTTAGAGTCAGCCGTAGTTCCAGTGTGCGTAAGTCAATTATGTCCTAAAGAAATTTCCTCTTAGAAGAACATACGTTTTTGCATTAATTTATAATTTTTTAATGTAAGTATTTCTTTTTTTTGACATTGCATTTGAATTTTATTGCATGAAATTTTTGCATAAAAATGTAGCCTACAAGGTTACATTATTGTTTAGAATTATGAATAAGTGGATTAGTAAAAGGAAAAATTGGGTTCACTTATGTTTGTGCACTGCCTAAGAACTCTCTGTAAACATATGCATATTATTGCAATATTGTTTGTAAAATATTATATTTCTATTTATTACTTTATTCTTTACACAAAACAATTTATTTTTCATCTCATTAATCGGAGGTAACATATTGTAAGTTTTTGAATTTTATAATTGTATTAAAAGTAAAAATACAACCAAATATAATTATTTGTTGTTACAAATGTTGAAAAAAACGAATAAATATTTTAAGTTCTTTTAATTAATTCATAAAATATTTGTATTTGTCCAACTTTATTTATAAGAGAAATAAAGCAATAAATAGATGTTTATCTCGCTATTTAAACTACGTATAAAGTTTAATACATACTAGTACAAACTATAAATTCCACATCTTAGAGATCCAAAATAATCAAATTCATGTTTAAAAATTATATAGCCAAATATTAATTTAAATTTTACTTGTTTTACATACCATGCAAATATTTTGCAAATAACACAAAATTTAAATTGAATACTTTCGTATTAATATACACATATAATTAACAAATAATTTTCTTTTAATAATAAATTTAATGTAACGTAACCCTTTAAATTATTACATTATTTTAACATTATGAAACATTATTTATGAGTAATGTCAGAATTACTTTTAGAATAGCTTCAAAAAAATAAAAAGATTATAATTATATTACATCCAATTTGTTTTTAATGTCTGTTAAACAAATTTTAGAAAATGTTCTTACGAGAAAAGTAAAATAACCTGTTGTTGCGTAAAGCTTAATTTTTTAAAGAAATAAAAAATATAAATGTTTTATAATGAATTTATGGCTTTCAAAATGTTGCATTAAATTAATAATTTGCCAATATGAATTCACGAATGTGTATTGTATTTTGAGATTTAAAATTATTATCGACCGATAAATGTTATTTTACAGTTATTCAATAAATGTGCAATATATTTTATACTATCCACTAATGAGTGTAAACATAAGAAATAAAAATTCTTTACAAAAATTTTATTTAAATCCTTGAATTTTCTTTACAATCTTGTCTTATATCCTTTATACGTATGACTGATTTTTAAATATATCCGTACATTATACATATACTCAATATTATCTAATTATAGTATTTTTGCATATTTTGTGGATGAGGTAGATAAATGGATATTTAATATTTATTTTAAAGAGCAAATCGATGATGTATAAAAGTCCCGAATGAATATAGTTACTCAGGGATTGTCCGATATAAGTAAATCAATTATTAGTAAAAGTAAATGTTGAAATTGTAAATTTTAAATTGTAGTTACGTGAAGGATAATTTTATGGAATTGCAACTATTTTTATGAAATGGCATGTATATAAATATAGAGTTGTGTAGGAGCACATATGCTCGGGTATCCAAGGAAGCCTTGCCACTCCCTCGTGAGTTCTCTGTCTCATCTTGTGTAATTGAATTACGGAACTAATGCCTCTGAAAGTGAATAAAAAGACCACGACATAGTCGATAGATCCAACTGAGTACTTTACTCAGTTATCGAAATTCACTTTTCCCTTCTCATGCCCATCCTCCCTCTGTATTTTTCTTTCTCTCCTTCTCCCCTTACCCCCTCCGACCTTACTCTTGTTCGCCAACTTTATGGAGAAATTAGTAACAAAAAGAAGAGCGGAAAGGAAGAGAAAGAGACAGGTGGAGGTTTGGAGATTGGATTGAGAATGAAGATATGTAAAAACGAGATTTTCTGACAAGGCAATTACTGTTTCGAAATTCTATCAGTCAATTTAAATTCACGGTGTGAATTCTACGAAATGTAGAATTGTTGAAAAGTATCGATTCTAAAGCGTATTATTAAAGTAGAAAGCAGAAAAAATAGGTGTGTTGAGTAATTGATATTCAAATTGGCAGTAATTCAACACAAAAAATAGATTACTTGGCTGTATAATAGTTATTAAAATCAAAATGCCGAGAATATCGAATGAATGTAGTGCCAATGTTTTGAATAATGAACCGATTCAATGCCATGAAGTCACATTTAAAACAAGTTAAAAATACTGTCTAGAATCACTTTCTCAAACAATCTCCATTTGTTTTATTTAAAAGGCAGAGCCATTATTGACCGTCAAGCGATAAAAATTCAAAAGAATATCGTTAAAGTTCATATTTTATATTACGTCTTATAATATGATGAAAAATGTTGGAGAAACTATTTTCTAACTTTATTTAATACAAGTTAATTCAATATCCATCAATTTATTTTCTATCCTTTGATTTATTATGCGAACAAAATTGTATACAAGTAATATGAATTTTATTGAATACATGGTTTTTGTTATTTTATATTAGGTCATATTCTTTAAATAGTAGTGACGTTCGGTACGTGTTGTACTCACTGGAAATCAATTAATCGTGACTGGGTATAACATTAAATTTGATATTTTGTAAGTTTTTTTCTTTATAAAACCATGAAAATTGCAGCATTTTTATGAGATATTGGATAAAATAAAATTATATTCTATGTAAGTACTTTAGATTATTCCACAATATATGAAATAGCAACTGAAACATTTTGACATTTATTTTTAAGTTATCACAATATTTAAGTCACCAATATTTATATTCTTCGAAAAATATTTTAAATTGAAAATTTTTTTTTAAAATTCTAGAAAATATAAATAAAAATCTTTTGAAATTATAGTTGGAAATACGGATTTATATAATTTACCTTTACTTAGCGCTTATTCCTGTAAATTTAAAATTTTGCGAGTTATAGGATTGGGTACATACTGGATAATAAAAAAATAAAATTAAAGTAACAGTTAATAATGTTACGGAATCGAATTGAATTTTCACTACTCATACATTATTAATACACGAGCTTACCGATTTATAATAATCAAAAGTGAATGTGTCGAAATTTAAATGCTTTGAGCCAAATACAAAGAATAGCTGAGAACCCTCGTATTCTCATTAAATAGAGATCAACTTCAGGTTTTTCAATGGAACGTGGAAAACTCTAGTTTGGAATAAACGCGTATCCGACTTTTTGGACTTTTATCGATTTAGGGTTAACGCAATAAAATAAGATAACAGTGGAGCGATCGCTCAAGGAAGACGAATTGGTAATTAAATCGGTTGATCCTCGATAAGATGTGTCTCGTAACTTTGTTGGGGCATGAAGCGGCGCAACCTGGGTTTGGGGTTCGGAGGTCTGGGGGTCGCTCCTCCATTTGCAATAGGTTAATAATGCTCTTAGCCCCAAGAACTCGATGACTCAAGGAGCTCGGGCTCCGGATGAAGAGACCCACCAAATGCAAACGAATTTTGGTTCGTTACCTCCTTGAATATTTAGGAGTTTCGCGCGCACGTGCTCGAGGCCATTTTCCGAGGTTCAATATGTTTGCCTATATGCAAATTTTAATTCCCGGAAGTGAGCTAATCTAAACCTAAAACTATTGAGTGAGCATTTTCGCGCGACCGATTCATCAATTCGGATGTCAAAATTCCCGACCCCTTGACAGTTTTGGTCCCCTTTGGTTCCCATACTGACGCTGGAAATAATCATTGATGGAGTTTTGAGGTTATTAGAACAAATTACAATGACCATCTACAGTTCCTTAATAAATCTTTGACCAGAATTCGTCAAAAATATTGGATAAAAAATTTGTCTGGCGAGCTCAAAATACAATAGAAAATATAGACGATTCCTTTAAATTTATCCACCTTTGAATTACATTTTTTTTCATCATTTTCAATATTCAAAACAACTTTCCAACTGTCTATAAATTTTACTTGCTAAACAATTATATACTTTCTTATGAATACTTGAATTTCATAGTCTTAAATTAGTAAATAATTGATTGTATTGATTTTATTAGTAATTAGTAGTGCATATTAAATTTATTTCAATATAACTATAAAATTGAAATAAAACTTTCATCGATTTAACTCATGTGTACCAATATAATTAAATTCATTTTATAAAAAGCAATTTAATATTTTCGTTAATATTAAACAGATCGCACACATATATATATATATATATATATATATGGTCATTTAATTTAAATTACTGTTATTAAAAGTATAGGTAGAACACAATTTACAGATTTTTATTTTGCTTTTCACAATTGAATTTTTTCAAAATATTTAAATTAATTTATGCTAAATACTACCTTTATTAATTAATGTAAGTATTCTGTTTTCAGTAAAACCGAAATCTTTATAGTTGTAAAAATAATTATGTTTTATTATATTAATTATATGAGTGCGATACCAGGTAATTTTGGAAACTATTTAAAAATTTCCAGCCTGTGTATAAAATAGTCGATCAAAATGCTTAACTATTTATACGGATTGAAACATGTCATTTTTACATATTTCTACTATAACTAATATATCTTTATTTTCAAAATAAGCATAAAAAAATTATTTCAGCAAAATTTAATTTTGTGAGAGGCTGATATAATAAATTTAGCGCAGTAACTTATCCGTAGAAAAATATGTCAACAAACCCCAAGAGAACTATAAAGTTTTTATACAATTTACATTTACGCTTATGTAGAATGTATATGAAAAATTAAGGTACATACTTAAGGTAAAGTATTTTCCATCATGTACGAATTTATTTATTTTTTATTTAATAAAAACCTCATATTATTTTACTTTAATTTTATTTCTTTACATTTTACTGCAAACTCTTTATTTATATAAAATAAAAAAATATCATATTTATATCATTAAATATATATTTGAAATTGATAAAAAATTGAATAAATTATATGAGTTATATAAAGTAAAGGTTATAAAGTTATTTATTAACTCTAATTTGTTAGGATTTAAAATAATATAAAGATAAAGGGTTTTTAATATAAAAATTTATCGTTATGAATTGCATTTTTAAATATTTTATCAATTTATACAACAAATAATAATTTGATGTGAAATAAAAATATAAGTCAAGTGTAATTTTGAGTTATTTGGTTGCGAACAAGTAATTAATTTATAAATTCTTTCATATAAATTCCAGTTTTGTTCCCAAATGGATAGAGATGGGGTGATACCAAAAATAGATCTATTTGTTAGAATTGTTGGGCAAAACTGAAATAGTTGTGATTATGCTTAGTTCTAACGTTGTTTTCGCGTCATTGCCGCCGATAATCAGAAACTCACGAATTAAGCAGATTTGATGACTAGCGAAAACTAGATCGGTTGATCTCGGAAAACGACGCAGTTCACCAAAAACCCACTGAGGACCAGAGCAAACTGGGAGAGAGGGATAGAGAGAGAGAGAGAGAGAGAGTGAGAGAGAGAGAGAGAGAGAGAGAGAGAGAGAGAGGACGGAAATGGAAGCCTCTGGGTAATTCCATCCAATTACCAAAATCCCCAGGGTGATCCCGGGCGGACATCGGTTTCCAAGTCCACGATTCGTCAGGATACGATTTGATCGGCGGGGGCGCAGTGCCGACATAAATGCTTCGGCTTCTGATAGGGAAAAAGTGGAACAGGGGTTGCTTTTTAGCAAAGGCTTGAATTAACGACTGAGGATGGGAGGAGTCCTGATATCAGTCGGGTAGTTGAGTTATACCAGAGCATCAGGCGGAAGAGGCAGAAAGAGGCTTATCGCACTCGCACACCACCAGTCGCTACTTCTCACCCTCGACAGTCACCTCCAACCCCCACCATCCACCCCCCCTTTCAACATTTTAGATTTCATCTCGGCTTTTCTCTCACTCTCTCCTTGGAGTCGGCCTAGGACGTTGTCGCTCGTGCGAGACGAGACTCCCGCCTTTCTCCAATTCCACCCCAGCCGTTCAGAATCTTTTTGAGTGTGTCTTTCGGATTCCTTCTCTAAGGCGCCACTTGCAGCGGGAGTCATTATCGCTTAAAAGCTAAAAAATGGAACAGCCCAAAGGCTGCACGGAAAAGCGCGGGAAAGATTGTTTTGTTTTCCGAAAAATAGCGACCATCACCCCCCTATCCAAGTTGGATCCTTTTTGGAAAAAATGTGCACGCGCCTTGCATGTTTAGAAAAAGAGAGGGGGAGTGTTAAAAAGGTGTAGGAGTGTTTAGGGCTGGCGGTGTTGTGGATGAAGTGTGCAATGACACAGATGGATGATCCCTCTTAGAGTTGTGGATCTTCTTTGGTTTTGGCTCACGTTCCCTCCTTCCCCGCACATACGAAAAGCCTTCCTTCGCCAATTTAAAAGCCCGATACTGTTAGCGAGTTTTGTGGTGAAAATTGCTCGCTCGAGTTTTTCAAAATATACTAAAATATCTAGTAACAACGATTGACAAAAATATATCATTTTAAATGAATCCTTTTTTTATATTCCAAGTTTTAAATTATTTTCTTATTTAATATTACATAAATAACTTATTACATTCTCTGAATACATACAGTTTAATCTCCAAAAAAGTTGAATTTTTTATTATCTAATTACATTTTTAATCTATGTATACCTTACCCGTCTATTATTTATGGTATTTGAGTGCTTTTTATTGAAATTTAAAAAAAAGAAAAAACTCGTATTGACAGCAGCACTATTAAAATAAATTTAAAATTTAAATCACTTTAAAATTATTCATTATATATAAATGTATCACTAGAAAGTATTTTAATCGAATATTTAATTTAAAAAATGAAATGCCAAGAATCAATTTTTTAGAAAAATAATATTTAAAATGTCCAAAAGCTTATGTTGGGCAATTAGGTGAGTTTTGTGGTTACGATTAGATCAACAAGAAAATTTTAATTAGCGTTATTTGTACCACAATGGAAAATAATTCTGTAGCATTATTTAGTGAAAGACTAGAAATCTGTAACTTTTTAATACACGTTGGAGTTTAAATAATTATTAAAATTTGCTTTTGGCAGTAATTCCAAATAGACGGTTGTGTCGTTAAAATAGATGTGGAAACTACGTCGCACAGCACTTATAATTAAAATGGCCATTTGGTTTATTTGAAAAGTTATGAATTAGTAACTCAAATATAATTATTACCAAAAGTGTAGTCCTTTCGGTGAACTGATACGTGGTTGTAAAATGCAGAATGTGTACATTAACATGAAATTAAATTAAATACAAGCACCAATTATATTAATATTACATTCAAATTATTTACTAAAAAGTTATCTCATGCTAGGATGCTCGCCGTTAATTAACTAATGCGCTTGTCGCGTCTTAGCTAACTATATCAAGAAGCGTTCAATCGTATCGTACCCTTTACTCAAAGTCTTCCCTCGAGCATAGTACTGTCCTAAGAGTCAAAGGGTGAGGACCAGAGGGCGGAGGGAGGGAGAGAGAGGGAGCACGAGGGAGTAAGTGGGAGAGAGCCATATTTCCTCAGGGCTGCACTTCAACTACACACGGACTCTTCCTCGTATCTTCCTCGGGAATCCTACCAACTCGCCTTAGACCTTCGCACTCCTACTTCTGGTCTATCATTTCGTATTGCCTTCTCTAATATAATACACACGCGCAGGTAAACACATATGAAAGCGAGCTCGCGCGCGCGCACACTTACACTAATCTGCACATGCACACGGGTTACTAGACAATTTCAAGAGCTTTCGATCTTCGAGTGTTTTCTTGTGTCTAACCTCACCAATAACTAACGCTCGTCTGTGTGTGTGTGTGTGTGCATAAACAAGGGCTCAAACTGCTTTTGGAACAATTTTTTGGCACAAATTGGCACTCAAGTTTTAGTTCTAAGTAATTCATATCTAGTTCAATGTTAATGATAAGAATCTTCAATCTTAATATGGAAAATCTAATATACGATTTATGAGAGTTTGAAATTTAAATCAGCTGTTTTCAATTTTGTTCGTATACAATGAATGCCAATACTGTGATTCCTGATTAGAAATGCACTTCTTTGTACATTATGTACAAATGAATTTTAAATCCGAGATTTTTTACTCTACAAATACATTTATTTCTATCTATTTGAATTTCATCAAAAAATACTAAAGCTTTTTGTTGTTGTTGTTGTTGAAAATTCATTCAGAAACTGATGATTCGTGTACGAAATATATATTTCCATTAATTTAAGCTTTTATAAGCAATTTAAAAAAAAAAAAAATGTAAAAGACTCTTTAAGGTGATCTAGTTTCAAGTTATATATATATATATATATAGCTATATCATCACATTAGCTTTTATTACCTGGTCCTATTAAATTAAAAAAAATATTTTAAAGCAAACGTGATTTATTCTTTGGAATCATTATTATCCGAGTAAAATTAAAACGAAGTTAGTCAATAGGTTATCGATCATCATAAAATTGGTACACATAAAATAAAACTTTTTAAAAAGTTATTACTTATTTTTCAAAAATAAAAGAATTGATTCTCTAATGAATTAAATACATAAATTAATTTTATTCTTTCTAAATTACACATGGATACAAAATTGTTTTTACCCAAGTTACATCTTTCAGTAATGACAATAATGCTCGGTTAAAGCTAGAGGTATAGTAAAAAAAAGTATGCCCGGAGGTCATCTACACCAGATTTCTACTTCCGATCAAGTAATTGGTTTCATTCTCCAAGGGACAGACTCGAAATTAGAAAAAGAGGGGACGAGGATGAAAGAGATGAAAAGACACGAACCAACACACGCTCAAATATCTTTACTCTACATGTATCAAGTCTGCCTTAGACTTTTTACATTTTTCAGACAGTCGAGTTTTATATTTTGCTAGATAATTATGCAAATGAGAAACAGTTGATAATGACGAGTAGCTCTCTATGCCATCTACTTCTTATCACCCCCGTTTATCATTATAAAGGTTATATTTCCTTGATACGAAGATAATGTTTTTTACAGAGTAGTGGAATTAATTTTCAAATACGATTTAATTTTTTATTTCATGCTTTATGAAAATACGTCACTTTTTATAAAATCTTAATGTTTGTCAATTAATTAATTTTACGGAATTTTAAAACAAAAATATCAATAATTTTCAATAAGTTATAATATATATCTATTGAATATTTTATAAATATATTGTATTATCTTATGAGATTTAATTATTCTATATCATTAGTTTATTATAAATTTGTAATCAGATAGTTACTAATAATATTTATCATTTAGATAGAAAATAGCGATGGAGTAAAAAGTATTTTATCATGTAGAATATTTTCACAATTTGACTGAAAAAATTTTGAATAATCGTCATTTTTTAACTGTTGTTATTGTTGAATAGTAAAAAGTATACTTTTTACTATTCCATTCACAAAAATGCAATTTTTCATTTCTTAACTCATGTTTAAATTCGCATTTGGATAATTTAGTTTATATAAATAATTTCTCATTATTCGTTTAAATCAATGTAATGAATTATTATACATGCGGATAAATAAAATATGAAATACTTACTTTGTAATGCAAGATCAATATTTAATGCAATGTACATATGCACTTTTGATTTACATTTGATTCCTACATTTATTTTAAATTGAGATGCTAATTTACCATTAATCAATACTAGGCAGAGAATTTAATGTATTATTTGTGGTATCATGAATTACATAAATATTAAATAAAAAATAAAAAATAATGGTATATTCACTTACATAGAAGCATGTTTTTCTGTAATTACATATATTTACTTTTATGGAATAATATGCAAAGAGAAAAGTCCAGCTGGCCGGAAACAACAGACCGAACAGCTGAAATAAACGTTGTGCCGATCGGAAAGTAGAAAAGAAAATAACTAATAATTACTGTTATTTTTATACTATGATCATTTTATAATAAAATTTACAGTTATGTGTTGAACTTGAATATTTTTATAATTTATCAAAATGCTATATACATATATATTTATAATTGGTGTTACGGCATTTTCCGTAACAGAAATGATTACTTATTTTCAAACACGTCTCATTTTAGATTTTCTTAAAATTCAATTTTTTATTAATACATTTAGAAATAATATATATTAATATTATTCTTATGCTTAATCAAGTTATTTAACTTATTATTATGTTAACTTATTTAATATCTAATTGCGAATACAGAATCAAGCGAACTCTGCGGCGTGTTTAAATAATTCATAGTACCTTTTAATATGTTTTAATATTTAAAATATATTATAAAATAACTTAATTCTACGTAGTTAAAAATTGAAAAAAGAGAAATTAATTTTAAATTAAGCATTATATGTAAAAAAAACTCAATCTCATTATACTTAAAAGTTTATTAGTTATAAATATTCAATGATAATCTATGTTAAAATAAACATTAATGTTTGATATAATTTATTATAAGCAAATAATATTAAAGTAAATTTTATAGGAATAATTTAATAATTTAACGTTCGTTTAAAATTTTTCAACCATTACTAACAATATTAATATACGAGTTACCTTTAAAATGAAACATCCA
This sequence comes from Eupristina koningsbergeri, assembly GCA_018907245.1. NCBI lineage: Eukaryota > Metazoa > Arthropoda > Insecta > Hymenoptera > Agaonidae > Eupristina > Eupristina koningsbergeri. Next base: position 624,488 of record JACCHV010002892.1, on the reverse strand, counting down.
ATCAATTCTCCATATAATTATTTAGAATAAAACAATTATTAATTTTTTATTTTTAGGTTTGTATTTTTCTATTAAAACTATAGACTTAATTTTTTACACCTTTAGCAGTACATCAATTACAACAGAGTATAAAAATGAATTAACGAATTGATATAAATGAATTAGAAATAAAAGAAATTTTGAGTTGAGTGAGAATAAGATTTTTCAGTTTCCACGATTTAATTAGTACGCCGACTAATTAAAATTGACGGAAGCAAAGGAATATTGAAAGTTCGTATTAAATACTATAATACTTTAATACTATCATCACTATAATCATACAATGAGAATATAACACTCTTAAGTATTAACTGCGTTCTGTGGTTTCGGTGAATAATCACACAATATTCCGTGTACAGTCAACGCGTAGTCTCTTATACTATATTGACAGGATCCGAGGCAGATCGAAACAGAGAGATAGACATAAAGAAAGAGAGAGAGAGAGAGAGAGAGAGAGAGAGAGAGAGACACACAGACAGACAGAGAGAGAAGCATGTATATATATCAAAGGTGCTACGTGGAATTACATTTGAGCTCTGGTCCAGTTGGTTCATGGTTACTTGGGTTCGTTCGCGAACTCCTGGGAATCAGTTCCATGTAATTCTCAGGGCGATGAGCGTTGAAGAAGTTCCTTGGCTCGGATGAATCATACCCACCCATTCTCATTTGGATGTTATGTTCACTTACACACCAAAAACCCATATCATCCAACGAAAGCAATAAAAGTAAATTTTTTCGTTGCTTTTATTGCTTTTTTACTTTATTAAATCTTTAAGCATACTGATATTTAAAAAGAAAAGAAATCTCGGGGTGGATATCGACTCGATCAATTGGAAACTTTAATTATGCCCTCGGTGATCTTCATTCTTTATAAATTGTCTGGTCGCCATTATGCTTTTCCTTCTCTTTTTTATCATCAAGACAATGTAACAATTATTGTGATAATAATAATCACATAAATAATTCTTTATGGGTGTATTAATGTGGTATTGAAACTCACAACTATTTAGTAGGCAAAGTTTTGATGTTGAATAAAAAGAGTGCAAACAAGTTTACCACTTTCATATTTTTAAAACTTTTTTTTCACGGTGCTTAATTTAAAGAAATATCGTATATATATTATACTTTTAATTAATAAAAATTTAATACAACTGTAAAATGAAATAAAGAAAAAAATTACAAAATTAGATCCCAATAACGTATGCCACAAAATTAATTGCAGTGATTTTCCTGCAACCTACATTACAAACGGAACATATATTTGTAACGCAATAAATGAAAAAAATATTTAAAAATAATTTATCTGCTATTATTATTTAAAAATATTTATGTATTGAAGTCCAGAATGACAACTATACAGAAATCTAAATTATTTATTAAATTAATTGTGAAAAGCATTAGGCTATTTTACGATTTTTACAAAAACAATTATTTAATTCATAAAGATGGATTTTCAGAACTATTTAAAAATATATATTTAAATATGAATTAAATTATTAAACGTAAAATCAATTTATTACAAATAAATATACGTGCTGAAATATTTAGATTCTATAAACTGGAATGATTCATAGATGAAACTTAAATTTTATTCATTCAGTAAAACTTTAAAAAAAGTAGTATAATTTTATAAATAGACATCATTTTTCATTTAAAAAAGTAGTGAGAGTTTTTAGTTAAAAATGCTGTATTAAATAGACAAGAGTAAAAATGTATAAATCGTATTATTGTATTACGAAAAATATGATAATTTACAGTGTGTCATGGATGATATATTATTATTCCAAACAGCTATTTTAATATTTATGTATTAATATAAATCTAGACATTTATTTTTAAAAAAATTTAAAAAAGAAAGCTTATTTTTTTAAATTACTTACAAATGTAAAAGACTAATCTAATAAACATTATTATTTCAAAATGAAAATTCATATGATTTGCATACGAACCAGAAATTAAGGTACTTTATATTTTAGAAATTAAATTTTCAAATAAAAAATGCGCTTAAAAGTAAGAAAATTATTCTAGTCACTTAATTTTATTAAGAAAAACCTTTCTTTGTAAGCTATTTAATATCAAATGGAAAATTAAATTGTGTATACACTATTATGCATTAAAACATAGATTATTAAATAAATATGGACAAAATAATTTGTTTAAAATTCAATTGCCAAATCGTTTGAATTTGAGTCAAAAAAGGGCAAGTTGAGTGGATGAAATGTCAGTAAAGAATAAAATTGAAACACGAGAAATTATAATGCAAATCCAAAAATAGACTAAACTGACTGAAATAATCAAATCATAAAAGAATCGGATAGTTACTCGGACATCTGAAATCGGTGAACTCGAAGTAAGGACGTGAAAGGAAAACCGGAAAAGTCGGAAAGTCGGTTTCCTAGAGTGAAGCTTATCGAAAGAGAGGAGGACAGATGATCAAGGATCGAGGATTGAGGATTGAACATCCGAATGAGGCAGAGTTAGAGCGTGACCGATCATTCGTTTCAATTAGGGCGGCGTCACGTATTGGGCTGATACCTACGTATATGTCCGTTTAATTAGCCGAGGCCCTTACACCGGAACCGGAAATGCGATCGAGACTTAGGCTGTGATTTTATGTGCGCGTTGACCACGAACAGAGATATTCCAAACGAAAAATTTCACGCCTTTTTTCTATAGTTCACGGATTTTTTCTTCTACTTTTTTCTACTTCTAGTCGCACAATTTCACCGCACTCGAAATAATTATAAGAGAGAAATGCAGAGCAATCAGAAGGATACTCAATTTAAAATTATAGATATCGATACTTTGAGTAAACGTTTTGAAAAATATAGGATTACGGCAAAAAGTTTTGTGTCGAGAAGAAATATTTTGATATTTTGGAAGCGCTGTTTTGTTTAATGTGCCGTATTTTTCCTTTATTAATACACTTTTTCATCCCTCTCTTACATATTTGCTGTATGAAGTGACGCGCGTTGTAAAATAATTTAACATTTGCAGTTACTTTAAAGTTTTGGATAAGATTGAACAGTCTCTTACCATTTTTAACGTCCATAAATTTGATATGACTTTAATACGATACTCAACTTTAACACTAAAAAACTTCGAAATCGAGATTTCTTGAAGCAGACTTTTCTTTGGATTTAAGAATTCTTTACAGTGTAAAAAGTAAATTACTACAGTATATAAAAGACGATAGAGTAACTACACTGAAGAGATTAAAAAAACTAAAGTTGAAAGATTGAGTATAATCTGTGTCAATTTTTGTCAGGAAATACCATATATTTAAAAAATATTATTATTAACGATAAAATTAAAACTACAAATACTTAATGATTCTGCAATCACTTTTTCATAATAAAAATAATAAATTTTCATAATAATCGAATTAAATCCTGTGAAATTAGATTTAAATTCATTCGTGTATTAAAAAATGAACATCAATAAATCTTTGAATTATTGAAAAAAAATTTTATTGCAAACTATACGAATTGAAGAATAGGATTAATCGTTACATGATTCATTAAATTTTAAAAAGATATTGCTGAAATCCGGTAATGAATATTAGTGAGAAAAACTGAGAAATATAAATGAAATTTAGAATTAAAAGTAGTAGACAGTTTAATTTAGTATATTGGTAAAGTGTTTAGATATAACAATTAGATATAACAATATACTCAGTAAAAATATTTAGAAAGAAATAAAATTGTTTCAAACCCTGCAAAAAAGTAGGATCTCAAATAGACTTAAATATAATTAGTAGGAAAAATGAGACAAGATCCTAATTCAGTTCTTAATTGAGAATTTTTTTTGGATTTGGCCGTAGATACTTCGACACCGCGTTTTAATGGTATTATTGTTTTCTAGAGTGGATTAATTACTGTAATTGGAGATAATCAATTTCAAAGGATAAAGCAATGCATTGAGATTCGACACTTAAAAAGCAATCGATGATTGTCTACATTTTCATTAAATATAATTTTGATTCAATGATTACCATTGTTATTTTATTTGATTTTATTAGTATTAATAGTCTATAAATTTATTTTCTAATTACCAGCTTTTTTATTTATGTGTGAGTTTTTTCAAAATAGGCTGTTTTTCACATTCAGCTTTTAGTTCATATGACATACTTTAAATTTTTGCCGTGAAAAATTCAGTTGCCATATTTTTTTATTTGCATTCATATTCAAGGAACATCGACGGCCCATCGTACCTACGGACACAATTTACCCATAAAAATCTCTCATTCTCTCTTCATCTTTTTGTCATGAAGAGCCGTTGTAAGGAAGTGTAGGTAGTGGGTATTGACCAACACATGGACCAGTGTACTCGAATGAAAAAAGGAAGAACGCAAGAATGAGAAAGAGAGAGAGAAAGAGAGAGAGAGAGAGAGAGAGAAGGAAATACGGAGTCGCGGGAGAGAAATTTCCCTCGAGTTGCACGTGTGGATGTGTGTGTATGTATATATTTCAGTCGGACGAACGTGACCGATCTCGGATCTCCCAGGGATGGTCTCCTCTCAGATTTCCCCGGATAATAATACTTCTTCTTTCTTTTGCTCTTTATTCTTTCGTCCATTACCACTACTTCTGCAACCGACGCTGCCTTTCTTTGTCTTCGAGTCTATGGCATCTCCGTCCGTAAAAGGTATGCAGACATCACAAATACACACACATATATATATAAACACGCTTTTAATATTTAAAAATACAGTCACTCTCAAGTTATATTGAACATGTGATTTTTTTTCATAACATCTTGACTAAGTAACTTTTATTAGTGGTGATTTATAATTGTTTAAGATGTAGTAAATAAATTCGGCTACTATTGATTATTTAAATCTTATTATTGTATATTAAAAACAAAATTGGTTAAGAAATCCTTTTATTTTTTGTCACATTACGGATAGTATATTGAAATTTACTAGCAGATTCTTGTGTTATACGATGTAATCTGTCAGAAAGTGATGAAAAAATTTGTACGAGTATAAAAAAATAAAAGGAAACAAAATAGCATATAAATTAAAGTAAAATTTATCCTTAAACTATAAAACTTGAATCGAGATTTTAAATTTTGTTTAACAAAAAGACTGTTGTAAAAATTTGGATTTTATTATAAAATTTATTTCAATTGTTAATAACAATGCACAATGGTTTATTTTTTTTTTGTATTTAACAATTCCTGTTGGTTAGTGAAGGAATTTGATAAAAGCGAATACGCATGATTAAACTATTAATTACACAAACCCGACTTTTTTTCGTTAAATACCGACGTAAATTAATGATTTATTTTGAAAAATTTAATCGAGCACTTTAATCGAGTTTTGATATTTATAAGTTAGAAAAAATGTCATTCTTGTTGTACACCTAGAGTGAGTGGAAACTGAAAAAAAAATCGCAAAACGGCCAACTGTCACAACATTGGCGAATACCATCGCGAACAAGATAGAAACATCCCTCTGTAAATTTGTAATATTTCCTTGAGCTTTCGTGCAGGTCGATACATTATTTCCATTTGCCTCTTTTCTTTTAGACTCAGTTGCAGATTTCTTATAAAGAGTAAGTTTTCAACGGGGCCACAACAGTCGGAAAATGAAAACATCGCAAGACGTCGATGTCAAAACCTCCGGAGAATTTTCAAATTTTTGCCGTCTTTACACTTACGGATTCTGCAACTGTTCAATAACCCTGACAGAGGGTATTCTGGAGGAAAAAGTGTATCCTGGTGTTCTTCATTTCACGTGCTGCATCTATCTATCCATCTACATGTGCATGCCGCACGATGGTATTTCCGTGTATAAATGTACTTATGCGTGGGTGGAGGGTGATTGCCTCGGGTATGATCCGTCTTCATCCGTAACTTCGATTTGAGATGATGCGTGTACATCGAGATAGCAGTGCTATCAAATTATTGTGAGTTTTTTTTAGAATACGAGTACAATTGGAGGCTGATGTTGAACTTCCGAAACTGAGCTATTTTTCAAAAATATTTCAATGTCTATTCCCAAGAAAATATTTATTTTTTTATGGCAACTCTTACATCTTTAGTTTTTTATGTTTATTAAAATATCATTAGTAAACAATAGTACTCTCATTATAATGATTTATCATTATGAATTATTTCTGCGCAGTTCTCATATCTACGCGAATTTATAAATTAATATTTATTTGTAAATTTTGCTATTCTCATATTAAAATTCTCATATTCAAGGAGCAAAAAATTAATGGTTATTATTCAAGATGTTGGATTAATTTCGATGGAAAGTCAAGTGAATGCTGTTCTACTTAAGATCCAATACATCATCCTCTAAGTACTAAGTTATTTAAGTTGCACCCAATGCGTGTTCGGAATCAGTATCAATTGGACAGTGTGAGCTATCATACAGTTTATATGATAATATTGGGAATTAGGACATGGAGCTGATAATCCCAAATTGATATATGAACGACGTGACGAATTCGCAAATCCTCGAACCACATCATAACCAATAACTTTATGCGACGTTGGTTAAAAAAGTCCAAGCCCTCATCATTAGGCACATCTGATCAATGAAAAGCAATGAATGGTGATTGATTTTCGAAAATTAAAGATTAATTATTGGACAACGACTCTTCAGCGAAAAGAGAGATTTGAGAATTGTATCGGAATTACAAAAAAATATAAGAAACTTTTGATTGGAGTTGGTATCTAAATTTAATATAAATTACTCACAAGTTTTTTCAAATGAAATCTGCAACTGTGTCAATGTTCAAACTTTCAAAGAACGTACAATATTAGTATTTATTTTTTTTAATATACCTTTGAACGTTGCTCTTTTTTATTCATTAAAAGAAAGTTTGATACAATTTTTCGAGAGCGAGTTGGCAATTTTATTCATTAGCAAATGACTCAAAATGTAAAATATTAGAAGAAGTGTTCAATTTCTCTTCTGTTAGTCATTATTCATATGAAGTACTTAAGCATAAATAAATGACGTGAAAAATATAGCATGAATTTACGAAAAAATACAATCATCTATACTTATATCGTGTACCTCTTTCTTTGCAATAAAGTACAAGGGTTAGATTAAGTTGATTGCATTTTTAAAAAAAAAGTTGACCCCATACAACAACGATGGCTATTAAAATCATTAATATCGCTCGCTATGGGACTAATTAAAAGTTCTCGTGGGAATTTTGAACTTTCTTTTGGTGCAACTGCGGTTTGGCGCACAGACAAGTATTCGAAAGTGTCGATAGAAAATTGAAAGAAAGTATAATTTTGAAAGTCACTCAATCGATTCGGACTTACAGGGGAGATGCCGACGCTTATCTTTTTATTAATAAATTACTCGACAAATCGAAGGTTCAAATTATGCGATAGATATAAGTTTATAGCTATGCGTGAGAGTGCATTTATAGAAACACAACCCCGAGCATACAAAGAGGGTTTATTCCGTCAATATTTATATCATCATTAGTGGCGAATTTAGTCTATGAGACTCTTTTGTTCGCTTTATTATTATTATTATTATCGAATAAATACAAATGTGCAAAAATTTATATCATTATACGAATATTTTTATTTATTTTTATTCTGAAACAAGTAATTTCTATAAGAGTCTGCACAAAACTAATATTTTGACAGTCAAATTACTTTTTTTCAATAACATAAATTGATTTTTTTCTACAAGTATCTCTCATAAGTTTTTCAAATTGTATAGGGTACCCAGTTTTTAAGACTTCTAAACACACAACTTGCCTAAAAATTAAAAAAATTGCAATTTTAATAAAAATTAAAACAAATATAAAAACAAATAAGCGTTTGATTTGTTAAAGTGACTGGGTAACACGTTCGGTGCAAGATAAAAGTCGCTTACTTCATGATTTAAACGTGTATTTCTCTCTTTGAAAACAATAAAAATATTAAAAAAATGTACAAAAGGTATGTATACATGTATGAATATGTATTTACATGGGGATATATTTATACATTTGTTAATAATAGTTTTTATCGAAGTCAAACACAGAGAGAGAGAGAGAGAGAGAGAGAGAGAGAGAGATTTATTAACAGAAAGTTGTGCAGTTGCTCTAGATAAAATTATTAAATTTAGACATTAAACTAATTAAAAATATTTATTGATAACAATGTTTCATAAGGGATGGAAAGAACATGGTAATGTGAATATGGAGCCTTATATCGTAAATATAACAGATGTCAGTATTTGAATTGCGCAGAATGGGCAGCTCTTACTCATCAGTCAAGTCTGTTAGGAGTAGGAAGCAATAATATAGGCCGTCATGAAGGGAGGTTTTAATTAGGTCTGTTCTAATCGAAAATGTAAAGCTATTGCATAAATGATGTATTATGTAGAGTAACAATTAGATTTTTATTTTACAATTAGGTTATGTGGAAGTTACAAGGGAGATCAGAATCGAGAATTAACCCTAGATTTTTTACAAAAGATTGAAAGGGAATCTTGAGGTTAATTATTTGAAGATAATATGGATAAGTTGATAGATTTTTACTGAAGAAGTTCAAACCGATAGCTATGGCTTTCATTTTCGTAGAATTAAATTGTAGTGAATTATTTAGTGAGTTAACTCCGAATCAATAATTTTATTTACCACTAACGATAGAAGATTTAAGCTATTTTCTATTAAGTCAGAATGAGTGTATATTTGGAGATAGTCCTGATATGTAATATACTTTGTAGATTTATTGAGACAATGTCATTAATTTATAAATTAAACAAAAATGGTCCTGGATAAACCCTTGTGGGACTCCTCTAGGTGTAAGTATGGAGGATGAGATGTTTTCGGTGTCATAAATATAGACTACCTTTTTACGGTTTGTATGATCTGATGTGAACTAATGTGCTACGCTGTCAGTACAACCAATGGCTTGTAGTATGTGGTGTATGTAGGGTGACGTGAAAAATTGAGTCAAATGCTTGAGAAAAATCAAATGATACTAAAACCGTAATTTTCTTATTGTCTATACCGTGTTTTATATCATCAATGAAATGTAAGAGAGCTGTTTTCGTAATGTGATTTACGAAAGCTAGCGTGGTAGTCTGAAAGTAGATTTTTTGTGTAAATAAAGTTTCAGTTGGCCGTAAATCAAAGAGAGAGAGAGAGAGAGAGAGAGAGAGAGAGATTCATACTCATTTAAACAACTTTAAGATGTAATAACAGTGTCTTACATCCAGAAGAGTGATTCTAAAAGTGGTAAACATGAACTGAAAGTGTGAGTACAGGTTTCAAAGTTTGATCAACTGTAGTGAAATAAGAATTTTCAATTCGAGATTTAGTCTGTAAACATTGGTTCTCAGTTTGTATATTTTAATATTCCATCATAAAATTCAATTTAAATTTAAATTAAATATTTACCTTTCTATTTTGAAATTAAAAACATTAAAACTTCAATCCATGATTACCTATATATATTCGAATTAAATATCTGTAGAAAGATATTTATTTAAGGTTTACTCATACGATAAGTATTTTAATGAGAGAACTAAATTATTTAACTTGCAATAATATTAAAGTAAGAAAATAAAACATATTGAAAAATTTCATTTTCTTGATTCAACATTTGAATATTGTATAAATAATTTCATTTTCCACGAGCTATAGATAATACATAAAAAATCCATTAATATTAAATATATTAATTAATGAATATCGAAAAAATTAATTCATAAAATAATCTATAAAATAAAAGAATTCTGTTCTTCAGACTCATAGCATAAAATTCACTTTTTTACGATTTTCTTATTACATTACCTTATAGTATTTAAATAGACAAGTATAAAAATTAACAGAAATATTGAGTGCGTACTTAAACGAGGGAACCTGATTGCAATTTAAGTAGTTTAAAATTAAATTTTGTGTCATTGGAATAGGCATAGAATAATAATAATAATAATAATAATAATATCATCAAATTGTCATTCTGCAAAAGGAATTTCATTATTTTTATTTATTTCACAACAAAAATAACTGAAACTGTCTAGCTTCTCATAATCATGATAGTCCTGCAATTACGTGATTCAACAAAATAAATAATGATTTTATATATGAGTAAATGATGAAAGTGAATGCGAGGAAAAAATTGTTTACAAAGCAAATCGAAAGTCTCGCTTGTTGGAAATAAAAAAAGGAGAGGTAAGCGATAACTAACATTTATCCATTGCAATTTATTTATCGTAAATGCGGTACATCCCCAGGAAGACTAAGGGGTAGCAACAGCAGAAAGCTTTCCAAAAATATGGTCGGGAGGGAATTGCGAGATTTTTAGGTTTGGGTTAGTTGGAGCATCAGCCCTTGCACTCGGAGCATTCGATTTATCCTCCAATTTTCCAACATTTCCCACCACGAATTATAGCATTTAAATCTGAAACTTGTTCTGAATAATATTTCTAGTGTTTTTGTGTCTTTCCAAGTTAACTGTTCGAATACTTCACAACTTTCTGATCATGTGAAACCTTCCTTTTAATAATATAACTCACTCGTAATTAATAATAGTAAAATTTCATATGTATTATGTGCACAATAATACCTTGGTATAATAGATTTCCGGTAGCAAAAATAGTTAATACATTATAAATACATATAATAGCTGTGTTAATAACTCTATTAAGGTTTTCACTAATCTAGCATTCAAATATATAACTATGCATGGTATACATGTGACAAGAAAGAAGGGAAGTTTAGAATCAAAATCAAGCTGCCTTACTGCGGTTTGCTCCAATCATAAACGACAGAGAAAGTGAGAGAAAGAGAGAGAGAGAGAGAGAGAGAGAGAGAGAGAGAGAGAGAGAGAGAGAGAGAAAGTGAAAACCCAAGAATAATCTATTCATAAGTTAATAAACACTCGACGTGTTTCGTATTTTGAATACGCACACACAAGTATATGTCGATAAGTTGAATATGTACTCAATGATTTACTCTGCGTGCACCTCTAAATGAGTTACACCTGAAAGAAATATCGACCCTCATATCCGAAGCTCAATTACATGTGAATCTGTTCAAAAGATGGTTTTTTAATCACTTTTAACACATTTATCAGCTCAGTAAACATCCTTTATTCTTGTTAAATTAATCTTATTTCATGACACAAGAGGTAAATATATGGAAAACATATTTATTAAAACACGATAATGTTCAAAACGCTTTTAACATCATGTTACTGACTGGAAATTGCAATACACTCAAATCCTCTTTTAAATTGAATTATCTAGAACTACGTTTCCAATCACAAAAGTGAAATAACAGACGGATTGACACGCATTCTATTTTTCACTTTTTTTCCCTTAGAGTATGTATGTTAGATATTTAATTCCGCAAAATATCTTTGTGTATTAATGTTTCTGGTATACCATAAGCATCATTTGAAAAAATAGAACTGAAAATTGTAACAAATGTGGATGCCTGTGGGCCATATTCTAAACAAAATGCATACAATACAAAATAAATATCTGATTCTGATCTGCAATAATAGTATTTTTTCTCATTATTTTAATTTTTTATCAATATAAAATATTGAAAACTTTATGTAAAATCGATGTAAGATAATTACAAATGTAGATAGTAAAATGTAATGCATGAGCGTTTTGATTTTCAAAAGTAGTAATCAACTGTTTTCTCTCTGATTTTATCCACATTTTTATCGCTTTCTCTCTCTCTCTCTCTCTCTCTCTCTCTCTCACTCTCACTCTCTCTCACTCTCACTCTCTCACTCTCTCTCTCTTTTTCTCGTTTTAATTCACGAGCGGCTTTAACCAAACCACGAACTTGTTTTGGTTTTGTTTAAGAGCTTTGGATTTCAGGATTAATTTAAGAGGAAAATCCGAGACTGGGAAAGAGAAATAGAAAATGATGGCAAAGTCGTTGTTTTGCTGAGTCGATGTGTGTTATTGATTTGTAATTACTCGATGATTGAATTTCTAGAATTGTAAACAGCAGGTAAAAATATATCTGTAACGAAACAAATTTAATAAATAATAATTATTGATTTTGAAAATATATTAAAAATTGCTCTGATATTAATAGGAAATGGTTATGAAAGTATTTTCTTTCAAATGATCGACAAATGATAAAACTAACCTATTAGATTATTTGTATTCGAATGTAATTAATATATAATTATTTAGCGTACATATAAACGCAAATTATGATTTATGTATTTTCATTGTAACTCTAAATTTAATGAAAATTTTTTGAAATTATGAATATTACATATATACTATTATATTTTTTTTAAAAAGAATGAATTATTCAATTTCTCTGAATTTTTAAAAAGATTGGAAATTTTTTTATATTTTCTCATGGCATGGTTTTCATTCAATATATATATTTATTTATTTTTTGAAAAATAATATTTAGCCTACAAAAGAGATAGCAAAATGAATAAATAAGATAAATAAAATAAATAAATAAGATAAATAAATAGATAATAAAAACAATATTTGTTAATTTGATTGACTCGTGTAAAGATATTATAAGTATAAAAATAATCCGATAATTTTAAGTTTCTTACATTCATTATTTGTATAAAATATCTATATTACATCTTATGTTATGCACTTATCCTTGTAAAATTTATTTAAAATTTCTAAGCTTTGTTAAAAATCTTATAAATGTTAAAAGTTGTTTTATAATCCTTTTATTTGTAATGATTTAGTTAAGAAATTTGGAATTTTTAATAAAAATCTTATGAACTATCAAATATTATTAACTAATAAAATTCTTAAATGGTATTCTTTAGTAGAATAGCGATTAGATAATTTGTTATGATATAAATAGATTTACAATTTTATTTAAAATTTAAAGATTGTATTAATTTTTATGAATATAGTGTTTATAATTTTTATGAATATAAAAGAACAGAGTATAATAATTTTAATGAAAGCAACACTCATTTTTATATTGATTTTATAAACAGGCATTAATTAAAAAACATTTGAATATTAAAATTAAACCTTATTCATCTACGTAATATTTGAAATATTATTATGAAGTGTAAAAGCCATTATCCCCCATGTATCAATATATTTTCTCGAGTGTAAATAGTTTGGATGTACTGTAAAATACAAGAGCTTTGCATAATTATAACCTGTTACCCCGTTAGTATTCATAAATGTTAAAAGTTTTAAGGATCTTGAATTTAAATTTATTAAATGTGAGGTAAATATTATGTATGCTACGTATTATACAATAAAGTTTAATCGTGGATTTTTTATTAAAATTTATAAATTACATATGAATTAACTACAATAATATGTACTACCCTGATGGCAGGGAATGAAATCTGATATTGACGTATATAAATGAGAATTTATACTTGGTAAATACTCATTTAATTTAGTGTGTTGTTTAATGAATGTGCCGTGCTTAAATACACTGTACGAATGAATGTTAATGGCGCGAGTCTTACAAGGCATTTAAAAATTTTATTTAGTTTTCAAGGTACACCGGATGGCTTATTTGTTTAAAAGTTAAAAATTGGAATTACACATGCGACGCGAGTTTCGAGTTGGGAAAGGCTCTTTTACTATCCTGAGTGAAATACAGTTGAACAATCGGCGATTTCGCCAGCCAAGTGGTAAGATTTGCTAATAACACCCCGGAGGTTCGGGCGGTGGTGAAAAAAGGGCTGATCGCGATTAACCGAGGGATTTTTGCTCAAACTTCCGGAAAGACTCGGAGGGCCCGTAAACTCATAAGGCTTTGGCGGAATCAAACAGGATTTTGGTAAGGGAAAGGCCCCAGTCCAATTTAACGAATAATTCCTCTGCATTATGAAACGCGCTCCATATACTTTCGTCGGTTTAGCGAAATTAATTTTCAACTTTTAATAGAAGAGAGTCCGAGCCGGGATATGGTCAGCTTTTGACTGACCTTTCGCTCGAGCACCTGATTAAATTATCGAGAGAACTTCGCCGACTCCACCAACCCCCAGAACTCAACTCACCCCCGCCAACCCCCAACCGTCATCGCTTTGAGCGAGCTCGTAGATAGATTTTGGACCGAATCGAGTTTAATTACAGGGGCCGCGCGCGTTCGCTTATATTTGCCCTTAAATTGTTTACTATGTGAAAGCGAAATATAATTTTGCATTTCGTAGCTGGCGCCCAAGTATATTTGTAAACCAATTAATCGGAATTTATGAAAATCCTAACGTGGATGATTAAATATTTTCTCTGACAATGAGTTCCATATTTGTAGATTTGCAGATTCATCCACCTATGCTAAGATGAAATGGTTGTTCTTTGCTCTCGAGCTTTCATTAATGTTTTAGTACAAATAAGTATATCCGATGGATTAATTATTGATTTGAAGGAGCTTTTACAACTAATCGTTCCCTTTCATGTAATATATTAAGGCAAGTGAATCAATTGCATAACGTAATTTTTTGAAACGATTATTTTTGGCACAACACACTGAGAATAATGGAATATGAAAAGTAAACAATTCCGTTTTCGATTTATTATTTTACTTAAAAATTGAAAGACTTTAATGACTTTATCCAAATGTTTTCATTGATATTATTCTTTCTTTATATTCGCGTATAATCCAAGGGATTAAGTCTATGAATGCAATGTAATTCAATTGATATGATTATACGATACTGATTAATTATTTCTTCAGTATACTTTGTTTATATTGTGGGTTTAACGAATAATTTGAAAAACTAAATGTCAATACATGTATTGCAAAATTTTTAATCGGATTACCGAGCTGTACCCATTGCAGGCAATACAAGTAATAACTGGCACGTAAATCGTCCTTGTCACATTACCAATTCTGACCATGTGCATATTTTACGTGTCTATATATACAAATTCTATCAAAGGAATAATACCTCTCAGGCTGAGCCAAAACTTACTTTTACTACTATTACATTGGTCGCGGAAACTTCGATTTCGCATTACGCTGTCATTTTGAGGTTACGTATTGCGGGAGTTATCGTCAAAGGACGTAAAGTACAGCGTAATAAACTCAAAAGTACGTAGAATGTTTCTCCAGTGAAAGGGGAGAAGTAACTTTCATTCCAAAATCTAATAAAGCATTAGATTACTTTCATCTTAGCGAGATTAAAAAAAGTAAATTAATAACTGATTTTTTAATTCTAAAGGAAATGTTCAAGTATAATCATCACTTTTACTGTACATTTGTACTTTTTTATTAGAGTGCTGCTTGATTGCAATAGGTTTTTTGTAAACACTTGTTTGTGTAAATTATTCAATGTGAATGCTATTTTTTAAAATACTCCGTATAGTATATAATTATGAAATTATAATCATTTGTTAAATATTTTTAATTATATTGTATAATTTTTAGCGCACTAATTCATTCAATTCTTAAGTAATAATATATTTAAACAAAACGCAAGCATTTCTAATGATGTAGATTCATTTTTATAGATTTACAAATTATATATTACATAAATATGTCATTAAGTTATATTTTAACTGTGCAAATAATATGATTATCAAGCCAAAAAATTAAAATAATTACTTGAAGATTAAATTAAAAAATTTATTTGTCTTTTAAGATGTACTATTTAGAAAAGAGAAAAATAAAAAAGGCAATCTCTACTCTAATAATTTCGAATAATGCAATAAATTTTATTTTAAATACCACTATATTAAAAAGTGCATATATAAGTAAGATTTAGCTCTTATACACTTATAAATGTCTGACAAAATAATAAAATTCATTCATAAGTTTGATCCATACTTGAATGGGGTTGTAAAAATAAAGTAAGAAGTCATGCACATGCTATGCACTTCAACTATTCATTATTTATTCATATGTGCATTCACCGCATGTAATTAAATCATTTTTTAAAATATAAACATAACACACTCATCCCTCCATTCGAGTATTGTCAATGGAATACATGTTAATATTCATGGGCTTGTACAGTGTTCGGTTTTGTGATTGGGAATCCATGTGTTATTATGGATTTTCTTATGACTAAATGGTCATAAAAAATTATGCATTCACATATTTTTCTTTATTTTTGTATTTTCATAGAAATATCGAGTTTAATGACAAATTTTTTACTCTAATATAATTATCTGATTATTACCTCTGGATCTAATTATTAGTAGTAATCATAATGAATTTTTTTTTATTTTTTTTTTTTATAATTTTTCAAGGTATTTCTAGTAACTGAAATAAAAACTCCATTTGCTAAAAATATTTTTTCGTTATCTTACTGTCTTCATTGTTACCATAAAAATTACTATTAATTATTAATTAATACTTTTTTCAAGAAAAAAAAAAATTAAAAAAAAAAACAAATTATGATGCCATTACTAAAAATATGCTTAATGTGCAGTGTTTTTCAATCCTGAATAATAGCTACATTATTCAATATTTAAATGTGTTTTCTACGCTTCCTATAATCTAAATTATACTTTTTATACTTTTAATCTTATTATTACGTATTACCGAATATTAATCATAATTTTAATAATAGCGTTTATTATCGACTTAAATAACTGTTTGCTTTGTTATAAGGATTATCCAAGCTGATAAGCGCACATGTGGTTTGTATTTTTAATTTCTTAAAACAGTTGTATGAAAGTAAATTATTTTTATCGTGTAACTATCGCAGTAAAAATATATTACATTATTACCCTTTATGAAATTACATTTCTGGATTATGTACTCATTAGCAATGCTGTTAGTGAAATGTATTAATTCTACTTGATGACTATTAATGTGTTGTCTCAATTCTATTTTACATGTATTTTAGACATAATTAGTAACAACGAGATAATGATTTTAAATCAACCAACTGCATTTATTTATAATAAATATTATTTGTACGAATGACCAGAAAATATTACCATTGTTTACAGAGTTTTTAAACTCTGCAAAAAGAGATTCTTTAGTTTTTCGATTATTTTTATAGCTGCAAATACTCGGCACCTTCCACCTTTTCTATTCTTTTTACCATCACCCCCGAATTCTATCCGATTAAAAAGATAAAGAGTAAAGAGAAGTTTTTAACAGCAATGCATTAAGGAGTAACGTAAACTCTTAAGTGGTAAGAAAAAATGAAGCTAGTGTTCCGCTTGATTTCATCTCTTTATGGCTTTTCTTCATTTCAATGTCATTGTCCCATTTTTAGTTGAAGAATGACATTTAATCGCAAGTTTCTCCATTCTTTTTTGGTCATTTTCCCGATTTTCGTCTCTATTACTTATTAAAACATGAGCTTTCGTTACATGGGTTATTATGTGAAAGGGCGCAAATAAGAACTTTGCATTCGTGCTTATAAGTATCAGGACTCCCTTGTGTTTGAATAACAGGGGTGGTGAATTTATTCCGTTTCGAAACTGGTACAAAGAGATAAATATATAGATGTTACAGAAAAATCGTCATGTCGTTCTGTAATTTATTCGAAAATTGATTATTTTTCATGTTTATCTAAAGCTTATTAATTGAAAATGCCTGTGAAGAAAATTAGCGTCGAAAATGAAATTCCAAGAAATTATTGCCGTATTGTATTTTTTTACAAGTTAAAAAATTATCGAAATCTTCAACGCACTCACCATTGACAAGGATTAAAATAAGTAACTGTAAATTGTTTACATTACCCGGTAAGAATGTGACAGCAGAAATATTCAAACATCATAATTGAGGCATGTCCAGCGGAATAAACGCGAAAAATCGAAAAGCTCTAAAAAATTTCGGTAAATAAAAAAGGAAAATTGCTCCATCTATATAAATCCTTGCTTCATATACCCGGGACAAAAAATTACAGCAGAAAATGCAGACTGACGTTAACGTCGAGTTTACTGTCAACTTCGTTCGGCAATTTCGCTATAGTAACCTCAAAATTATTGAATTACCCCTCATTTCTTTTCCGCGGGCGAAAAAGAAAGGGGTGAATCGGGGTGGATGAAGGGGGCGGGGGGAAGGGGGGCGGGGTGTGGGTGAATGTAGCGTGCCTGATAACCGGGTTTTCGCCCACTTCCACCTCCGCAGCAGTCGACTTTTATTTCCTCTCCGACAGACGCCGAATTCCTCGTTCGAACCTCGGAGCACGTTTCGCATTATTGCCGAGGCATTCTCTATTTTTTCTCTCTCACCATCTTTTTCCCTATTTTACTTCTATTTTCCTTTTTCCAACAACGTATTTTATTTTTTACCTTGGTATTATCTGGATTTGTATGTAAGGGCGTGTTAAAATTTGTTTCGTGCGTCTAATTGTTACTTCAAGTGTTCCTTCTTTTAGCAATAATGTGGAAGATGGAAAAATAAAAATATATATCTAATGAAATATAGAAGTGTATTTTGCAGTTTAATAATATCGCAAACTATCAGAGTAATATACTTAAGTTATTGACTAAGAATTCTCAACTTTTTATTTTCATTCTTGGAAGAAACAAAAGGAAGATTATCTTTAGCCTCCGTTTTAAATCTTTTTTTTTCTCTAATCGTTACTTTTTATTCTCTTCTTTTACCTGCACCATCCTTCACATCTAAAAGGAAATATTATTTTTATTATACACACTCATAATAATTTTCACTTTTTTTATTTACCATTAACTTTAATCCACCGCCAGTTAAGAATCAACTGCGTTTTTTAACATTCTAAGAAAGGTACTTAGAATCAACAGGATCATTCGTGACTATAAATTAAATAAAATATTCATTTTTGTCTTTACATAATAAAATTTTAGAATTAAAAATTTTTTTCCCTTAATTCCATGATATTAATTTTAAGTTACAATATTTTTATCATATCAAACGACGTATCATAACTATTTTACTGTTTAGTGTGAACATTATTCACTATTTAATATAAAATCACGTGTATGTCGTTTTCCACATGTGTGAAACCCATAACTCAAATATTAAATCTATTGAACAAATAAGTATATAAAAACGACAATAAAAAAATAAAGTGCGAAATGACTGATGTTTTTTATCGACTTTTTTGGCCTCAAGTGCGCATATATTTTTTTCACTTTTCTTATCACACATTCCATTTATTACTAAAAAATAAGTATGGAAGTTTGAATCGTTTGATACAATCGAGTACACGTACTTTGATATTATAACCTTAATTACGATATTCATTGTCCTCTTCTCTTCTTTTGCAGAAAAATACATGAAAGAAAAGCCGCTTAGAGTGAATGTAGAAAAGAAATACAGCATATGTACCCATTAAACACATAAATCCTTGTAAGTAATGATAGTAGTTGAATGAAAAAGATACCTGTAGAATAATGTAATACCAGTTTTTTCTTATTTATTATGTATTAATTTATAGATTTAAAATTATGAAACTTGTTTTAAGGTAATTCACTTTTTGCATTGAATGCAATATTTACAAACAATTTTGAAGCAATCAAAAGTGTTATACTTGTTTGTTCAAGAACAAAATTTAAAAAAAATATTGTATATTTTTTGAAAAATATAAATGTACATAAAATAAATTTTTACTAAAACAAATAAATCAAAACTGGATATATTTAATTAAAATTCTTTTTTCCAATAAAATAGTATATTTTAATAAAAAATTGAAACTTCGGATATTTTAAATTTTATATTTTCAAAAAGAATATCTGAATATTTATATTTTATAATATAAATTTTATTAAATAATTTTACTTTTTTTTTCATCTTTAAGAAAAATATTCTTATATAAATATATAAAATGTATTTATGGGCATTAAATATTAAATATGATTCAAAGCTAGTAGATTTTTTGAGTGAATTTCTATTGGGATTTTAAAAATAAGCATAAAAAATTATTGTGTTAAATAACAATATTGCTTTTAAATTAATAAGTAAAAATTTACACATAATGGTATTTTTATTATTTTATTTATTTATTTAAGATTTTTAATAACTGATCAAAACAAAATAAATCAAAAGTTGTTTCCATTTTTAAAATAATATTGCGATTAAGTATATTATGACTAATTTGATAAGATAAAAGTGTGAGAGGGAAATAAGAGACGAAGAATATCTTAATAATACGAATTCTATAAGATATCTTTTTTATGAGGTAATTTTTTCATTACCATCTAATAAAGAAAGTATTTTCATTTTCATTGTACTTTTTTACTTTGTTCGTTCCATCGTTGCTAAGGAATTGCATATTTTAAAATTAATTGCATCTATTGGCAAGATAAATGCTTTCATAAACATCTTTCATCAACTATAATTACTCAAAATAATTTCTAATAATGAGAATTAATTCAAGTTTTAATATTAAATTCCCGGTTAATACCACACATTGCGTAGGTAAGGAATTTGGTAAAACAGATATGCCGAGAGTAGTAATTCATATCACTAGGAGAATTATATTAAACTGATCATCATACATTACACTGAAAATTAATTATGATTTCACAAATTTAGTATGGTGATGCGATCGGTATTAAAGATTGGAGGTCGCAGCCGTAAAGCAGTCTCGGTTTTTGATTGAACAAAAAGTCATTACACGGTCGCGAGCCCCGACAACACCGAAATTACATTTAAATTCCTCGTAATTAAACAGACAGGGAATCAGAATCCGCAATACAACACACACCCACCAACACAAACATGCACGAAAACACAGAAGGAAAAAATCCGGGGATACCCGAGGACTAAGAAAAAAGTAACACTCTAGCTTTTCGATTTGAGCTTCCCTCTACCCTCGAGGAATGTAAAAGGGTCATTTACGAGGCGATAAAAGGAGTTGGCACCGCAAGCTCAAGCTCAACCGGAAGACTCTGGATTATTTTGCTTTGTGATCCCCGTGAAAAGGAAAAATAAAGATGGAGGAGGGAAGAAAAATATCCGACCGCTGAAATTAAACGTCGCTTTTTGCGCGAATTGGCGCTTGCTTATGTAGGTAGGTGTAATTAGAACCCCTTGAATAACGGGCTGACGCTGACAAATAAGAGACAAGCTTTTTACCTTTTGCCTCTTACCTTTTACCTTTTGCCTCCTCCTTATCCTCATCTCTTATCATACGTATCGCATCAACTTTTAACTCCCTTTCAGCGTTTGTTCCCTCTATTTTACTAATTTGTTAAGGACCTTAATTTTGCTATGACGCTCAGCTGCATACCTGCTTTGCATTTTGTCTTTCGCATATTGTATTTCTTACAACGCGCATTGTAATACACATTCTCCTCGTCTAAAATTATAGTCGGACTTTATTTCAAATGGAATATGTTGAAAAAAAAAAAACTTGCCCTGAATTTTATACTGAATTCCGAGGATAGCCTGGATATGGTGCAAGCATAATTATTTTGCCAAAGTCTCCATCCAATTTTTTACATGATCAATCCTTTTTATATGCAGCTCAATTTGATCCTTCCTTATTACCACCTTCGTTGTAAAAAAGAAAAATTTTACTCTGAAAATTTAAAGAAAGGCTTGGAACCTCTTTTTCCAGTCCTAATAATTGACGGGGTTGTATTCGAGGATGATGCATCGAAGTCACGGGTAGGCTCGATGTTTCTCATTCAAATTCAATCTCGAGTAACTTTCAAATTTGCGATAAAAGAGAAATTTAAACAAGGAAATGTAATCCATCCAAGGAGAGAGTATAGGGAGTAAGAATGACGGAGAAAAATGGGTGCACACGGTGTTTCATGTCTGAAATATTCAGTGAATGTATCGATTTTCGAGGGAGTAGGTATTCAGCGATGGGGTCTCAAGGAATTTAATAATCCAACATCGAAAACTTTCCTCACGGTCCCTTCTTTCACATACGTGAGATATCCTATCCACTGCATATAAGTATAAATATACTTCACACAGCTTCTAGTATTTACAATTAAAATTTAAACAAATTTTCATCAATAGCACGTTTAACAATGAAGACCTACTTTAAAATAAACCATTTTTCTATGACTATTTCAATACTTATTTTTATCTTTCGCTATCTCATTGTTAATGTTTATATTTTCACCTTTTTTAATCTATTTTTACATCATTTTCTTCAAATTATAAATATTTAGTGATTGTTTTAATCTTGATTATCAGTTTACAATAATAATTATAATAATCATTTTATTCTAATTTATAACGTTGAAGAAATTAAACAACATAAATTAAAAAAATTTTATTATTCACTAGTATTTACTACATTATCATCATCATTATTAATAAGTTATTATTATTTTATAAGTAAACTAAATTTATTTCATAAACATTATATCTTATTATTAATTTTTTCTTTTTGTAAGTAATTTAAAATGTTTAATAAATAATCAAAATAACCGTGTGTTCTGTCATGTTCTATTTAATAGCATGCAATAAACGCTGTTAAACAAGTTAATATTAATATGTTGACTAAAATGTAATAACAGATCTTATTTTATACTCAACTATAAATCATTTAAGAATATTTATATGAAAATGATTCCAAGTAAAAAATTATAATTTACGCTAATAAAAGAATTTATCCAATTAATTAATTATTATTAATTTACATTTGCAAATAGAATTATAATATATTTAATATAAAGAATCAATTTGATAAAGCATCTTTATTTCATTATGTACATCTATACATGTATAAACGTTTAAACAAGATTACAAGCTTCGCAAATATAAATATATATATAAAAAATAACAGTACAATAAATAAATGTAAAAATATATTTTAAATACAATCGTAAACAAAAATTTTTATATAATTGATTGAAATTCATTTGATATATTCAACGCAACTAAACAACTTTCGATATTTTAATTTTGTATAAATACTTTTTTTCCTTGTGCTGTATTGAAATTAATTATAAAATTATCAATCATAATATAACAATATTACATATTTGTGGGAATCAACAAAATTTTCTATGAAGATTGAAAAAACATCAAAATAGTGAGTTATTCAGGAAAAAATTTGTCGACAGTGCTAAAATTACTGATAGCGAGATTAAGTTCAATAAAAAAGATTGCAAATGGAATTTTATACCTTTTTTTCTTCTATACCATCTTTGCCTTTTCGTTACCTATTTTATTAGTATTTATGATAATGAATTTTCTTTCTTTTTTTTTTTAAACTGAAAGTAAAATTACACGAACTATAAAGTTAACATTTTTTTTCATTGAATAATTCCACCGACCCCATGACAAATATTCAATTAAGTTTGTAAGAAAGTAAATCATTAATTTTAGAAACAAAAAGCTTATAAATTTATAAATATATTTAATATTATTTTATTATTAGTGAGTAATGTATTAATAACCGTAAAAATATCCTAACCGAAATTCAAATAGAAAAATTCTAAATCAATTCTATAATGTGTTTAATACATTTAATTAATTTTGAAATTTAATATATTCAATATTAAACGAATTATTCTATAAGTAAAATTTATTACATTAGTTTTTTAATAAAGAAATTTTTGTTATCGCAAATTTATCTACTTAAAAAGCAATTAATTTTATTCAAAGTCGATTGATATATTTTTTTAAAAACTTAAATCTATGTAAACAAACATATATGTATATATTAAAAAATGAATAAATAAATAAATAAATAAATATAAATTTTTTGCATAATTTATATCCTAAGAACTTTATAAATTGATATTTTTGAAAAATTGGCTTTATATTTACTATTATAATTTAGGTAGAGTTTCATACAAGTTTCCACATCTGCTAAAATTTATTTGATACTTGCAAATGCTCACCGAGTGTTAACGTCGAAACTTTAAAGATACAAATGAGGCAAGTTTATTTTGCTCTTCAGATTATATGAAGTTTTATTTGTGATTACGCGCTAATGCTCAATTTTTCAAAAGTTATAAATCAAGGATCAAATATTTGTCAATATTAACTTACAAATTTTTTTGCTTCTAATTTTTAATGTATAATTTTTATGGAGTTTTTGTAAATTTTTGAAACTAAGCAGAGGTCACAGCTATTAGACTAAGGAATAAAAAATAAATATTTAAAATTTGTTAATAGCTATAAATATTTGTTTTATAAGCTTCACGTAATAAACATAACAATAAACATTAAATAGGAAAGCAATAATTACATTTGTAAATACCTGGAGAGAAATATTGGTTCATAAATTTGAATTGAATAAGAATTTTAATATTTTATTTTTTAAATGTAGTTCAATTAAATAAAGATTTAATTTTGTTAACTTCTAATATATTGAAAAAAAATATTATATTTTTAATCTATTAAAAATGATGAATATATTTATTAAATTCGTTGAAATTTTACAAATTTTGTAATGAGTATAAAACTAAAAATTTTTATAAAAATCATTGTATATAAAGTGTATCTTTTACGATTTTAAATGTTTATATTGATGTTCGTTTTTTACAACGATTTTGAATTTTAAAATTTTTTATAAAATTTAATCGAATTCATATTTATTAAAAATTTTTTTATTTTATTGAATTTTAGACATTAAATACTTTATAGATATATTCCATTCAGTTGGTTAACATTTTTTGTCAAAGCATACTTATTAAATACCTTCCTGAACAAAAGAATTTTTTAATTCAAAGCTCTTATTTTATTTTAAGCTTTGATAAAATGCTTTGTATTGAAGTATTTGCTTATTTAAAAGATCTTATACTTTCATAAATCCTGTACAGTATTAAACAATATTTATTGTTTATTCTAATTTATTATTATTATGAAGATATATTAAATTATTTAAACAATTAAAAGCATTGTACTACGTTTATGTGAAAAGTAATGTTGGAATTTGAAAATATATGTATGTTTCGTTAAGAAAATGTAACATTGGAAGTCGATTTAAAGAAACATTTTGAATTTTAATGTTGTATTTCTCCGGTTGTCTATTATGTCAATTATTTTTAGCTATTTCATATAAGATTCGTGAAAATTTCTAAAAGAAAATTATAAAGTATTTGTGGAGTTAAACGAGAGATAAAAAATTGCCCATGTTTGCCAACTCACATTCATGAAATGGTGCTTAACTTCTAGCAATTCTACAAAGAAAAATTCTCGGTTACATAAACATTCGCGGAAATGTGTGATTCTCCGGAGTTAATACGAAAATCTCACAGCTTGTTCTTGCGAGATTAATGAAATGTTTTTCTTTTAGTTGCTGTATACGGGAATTTATGTCCGTCGACGGGAAATTCACCAATAAAATCCACCAATTTCTTCTGTAAATATAGAAAAATTGAGATGGTCAAGACGCTCGCGTTATTATATTTCATAGGAATCCTTCAATTCGGAGATTAATCATTCTAGTAGGAAATTGTTTCAATAAAGACTTATAACTGCCGTCTATCTGAAAAGTAAATTAGAAAACACGATGTTTCTTTTTCGTAGAAATTTATGATTTATCAACAACTCTTCATCTATGGATGCTGGTATAAGTCAATTAAAATTTGTTTAACACAAGAATATTTGCAGCCATATTATTAATATTATTCCGAACTCCTTGTATTTAAATTTTTGGGTACAAGAAATTTTAAATTAACAATTTAATTTTCTGAAACTAATTTTCGATTAATTAATAATTTTTATTAACAAAAATTAGTTTTTTAAGTAAATTCATCTAAGTTAAATTAAAATTACAAAAAATTTTTATTTTTCTATAAAGCTTTTTCGTGTTTAATTTAATAAAAAGGCTAGAACATTTTAATATTTCCAGGTTAAATTGTAAATAGAATTTTTTTATTAGGTTAAAAGCTTTAATAAGCTGAGTGAGTTATTACTTATTAAGGCAGATTAATTAATTTCAACATTCATCTTTGATAATTACATTATATATTTTGTCAGAAAAATGGTGATAATCCTTTAAAGTAGCTCAAATTGAATTGTTAAATATATTTTATATACCAGATCGAAAAATTTTATTTCTATAAATTTAACCCTTAGTCACGATATCTCTCTGCAATAATTTTATTTATGAACGGTAGTTTATTCAGCACTTAAAATTTCTCATCGACATGTATTAAACGTCGGTTAGAAGGAGACTGGAGATAATGTACATACATGTATATCATGTATATTTCTCTATATACTGCCTGTAAACTTGTAGAGCCCATTAGAATATTTAACGTTCTATGACGAATGCAAGCTAACGAAATATTTAGGGCGTGTGCATTATTAATGAACGAATTCAAATCAGTGCAAAGTAAATCGAGATACGAAGTTACTTGCACGAGTATCCCAAAGGTTCTATTGGCAAACCTTTTTGAGGGTCAGAAGTTGTTGCATGATTCAAATAAAGGGAGTTTGTTTAGCTGGATTTATCGCTGGTTTTCTACAATTATGTAGTGAGTTGATAGGGGAAAAGTTTAAAAATCAACGAAATATTTGTGTGTAGAAATTTACTTCAACTATTACGATAATTAAATTGGGATAAATTTTGGGTTTATTGAAATTGCTTTGATGTAAATTTTTGAACATTTTTTACAGGAATAATCGATCACTTAATTATTGTACAAGCGACATCACGTGGAATATTTTTATTTTTACGAGGATAGAAAGAGGGAGCTTGTAGTTACGATAAGATATAATTATGAAGTTTTATTGATTAAAATGTAAATAAAAGACATATTGTATGTGGTATAAAAAATGTTCTCAACTTGGGGGAAAAGAAGAAAGAAACATAAAAATATTGTAATTACAGTAATCAATGTTGTCGTTTGAGTATTTATTATAATGTTTCGTAATGATGTAACGTATCAAATTTACGTATAAATTTACTTTGTAAATGGTGGTTTGTTCTTAATAGTGAGGTGTTATGGATTTTAGGAAAACCGACGTTTTCCACAGTCAATAGGTAAAAAATGGACAGTCTGTATAAAGTGTCAAATTGACGGTCACAATAGATACAAGAAACTAAAACAGCTTTCATACGAGCATACTCAACCAGAAAACTAGGTTTCGACAAGGATTCCACAGGTTAACGGAAGCTTAATCTAAGTTTTATCGATAGCATAATCGATAAAGACCAACAACTTTTCTTGACGATTGATAGCTCTGTTGCTATATCAATCGATGTCATATTATTCAATATTATTCCTGAAATTTACCAGGACATAGTCACAAGGACGTGTGCAATAATTATAACTTTTTTTAAACAATCATTCATATAATTGCACGAGAATCTTTCGATAGAATAATTGAATACATGCGAATGCACTAGAATATGAAACTAATGATATATTAAGGTAATTAAACAATAGTTAGATGGATATGGTGGTTTTCATAATGCTTTTTTTAAACTTAAAGTATACTATGATTGGAGTTGGAAGAAAAAATGTTTATCTTTAGATATGTAATAATGATAATAAGATTGGAAGATGCGACATAAAAGCAGCATAACGTACGAGTTGAATAAGTTGAATTCACAGAAATATTATAAATTAATTGGTAAATTTATAATTGCACAAGCGCATAGTTTTATATTTAAAAAATACTTTTATTTAGAGTATTAATTGTTGAAATTCGATTAAAGTAGGGGGCTATTACGGTTTAAGAATGGAGATAGAGGGATTTGAAACGAAATTGAGGCGTATAATCGCTGTGTGATATATGATCGACCGCGTGAAGCTCACTTGTTAAGCCATTCACCTGTTCCGAGAGGCGAGTAAGGAAAAGCCGAGTAAAAGGGGTGGAAAAACCCGAAATAAAAAAGTAGCCAGACCGAAGTGAACTTGACTCGAGCCTCCTCCTATCCTCTTTCCCACGTCGGGAGGAGTTCTAGGCCGCTTTTTTCTCCTTGACTCAGCTTTGGGCGTAAGCGGAAGTGGTTTTGGCGGCCGGCCAAAACCCTCCGGATTTTCTCTCTATTTGAGAACAAACGAGTGGAGGGACGTGAAGTCGCGAGGATGCAAGAGAGCCTCCGAATCCCTCATTCTCCTCTCCTCCCCCCTCATTCTCCTCTGCTGCTCACACTCACCCTCACCCTCACTTTCACCTTCCTTTTTCGAAAGAGGATGAGGGGGTGGGGGTTCGCTGCAACCACCAGTTGCTGCAAGTTTGTTCCACGTAGGCCTACACAAGTGTAAGTGCGCAGTTAGTGGCGTATTGCCTGTTGCATCAAGTAGTTTCCTCGCCAAGAGCCAGATCAGACGCCTCTGAACCTCCGGGCAAAAAGACAATCCACCCTCGACATATTTTGGAGCAATCTCAAAACGTATAAATTTCATTAATTCATCCACTCGAATGTTCATTTGCATCGTTGCATTTATATGGTTATCGAAAAATTCAAAGATCTTGCAAATGGATTAATTCAATTAATCGGGTACGCGAGATCTTTAACCGGCACTTTATATTCAAGAGACTTCTTCTTTGGAATTACAATTTTAATTTTCTCAATTTTAATAATTTTTAATTATTGATAAGGCTAATTTGATTCAAAACTTTTAAGTTCTTATACAGAATAATAATAAATATTGCATGCAACCTGTATTTCCAAAAGAAGTAAAATTTTTTGGAAAGCTTAGTGGGTTACAAAGTTAATCTAGTTTCCTGACAATTAATCTTGACTAATTAATGAGAAAATAAATAATGCTTTAGTTGAGATAATTTGAATTTTTTTATTATTGCAATATTATTCAAAAACGGTTATTACATTAGATATTAAATTTTAAATTATGGATGAGTTTATAAATTGGCAATCGAAAATGTACATTTAATTAAATTGAATTGCAAAGTTCTAATTACTATTCGGTTCTTTGGCATTGCATTATTTTTATTGTCAAAAATTGATGATATTAATTTAATTGTAGATTGAATATGAATCAATAAATAAATTTTTTTATCAATAATTATAAGAAATGTAAATTATAAGAAACGTTTTGAAATATTCATTTCAGCGACAACCCTCTAAGAAAGCTTGGGTACATAATTAGAACTGAGTAGAACAGCGATTTTTTAATTTTATGCTGATTAAAATTTTAACGATTTAGAGAAGTAGAAGCGCTGTCACCGGTCAAAATAGAATAAAAAAATAGCAATTTGAAAAAAATATTTATCGAATATAAAACGGCACGTGTCGTGAATTTAATATTTCAATTCACAGTCACGTACACAGTCATGAGCAGGGACTTTATTACGAGGAGCATAAATCTCGAGAGGGTTATTTAAAATAACGGAAAAGAAAGTAAACACTGCGCTCATAACGTTAGCCTACCACGTTAAGTGCGCCGTCAGTTTTTCGAAGCGCCTGTTGCACCCCCCGACGCAACCCCCTCGTCTTCTTTGGTACGGTGCCAACGCCTCCGCACATCCCTTATGTAACCGTAACGAATACCTCTCGGGGCACTTCATCTCGGCACTCGCACAGCCTCCGGTTCCACTGATGAATTACTTCCGGCCCGAGGCAGCCAACGTCGCTCCGAAAAAACTTTCGCATTACCTGGGCATCCACATTTTTTTAATGAACCCCCTTCCTCCATTTATCACCCTCGCAACTTTTATCAATTTCGATAATCTCTTTCTTCTTTCGACAATTACTATGTGAAGCTTTTGCGGTATTTTCGGTGTTCTCAAGGAACTTTCTTCAATTTTCGAGAGTTTGAATAAATTTAGTACCCAAACTAACCATGAATCTTATTAATTTTTTACACGTCGCTAACTTAATATTGCAATGCAATGTCTAGTCGACTGCGATAATCGATCGCGAATTAGTCTTAATTGGTTGTGTCGAGAAACAAAAAAAGTTAAAATTTGAGTGTTAAAAGCTCAAGGCGATCCTTAAATCCCGTTTGATTTTTTATAATTTTACTCATTCGGTTTCCATTCAACGTGAGCTCTATCAAGTTTGGTGTGTTTGGCCTGTCGCTCATCTGAAATGCAGTACTGCTTGCCCGAAAATCACCAACTCAAAACTGATGAGCAGTAGCTGCCAACTCGATCGTATCCAAGACATCCTATCCCAATTGGATTTCGAGATCAGATTGTCTACACACCCACAGCCACGGGTAATTGCATCCTCGTTCGGGAAACAGTATTAGCTTGCTATTGGTCCCCGCGAGCGTGCGTCTCTGTGTTTGTGTGTGTGTGTGTGTGTGTGTGTGTGTGTGCGCGCGTGACGCGATCTCAGCGACGTTCGGTTTCGGATTCGACGCACGCGATCAAAACCTCCAAGGCGCCAACAAGTGGTCCATATGTATTCCTCGTAACTACGTGTAGGTAATTACTAATCAGTGTTGCCTCAAATGTATTTTCTCTGTCGAATCGGATTGCGGATACAACTTTCGAGTATCGAGTTCTCGCAAGATGTATTTCTTGGCTTCGAGTCTTGAGATCTCACTCCGAAAATTGGATGTGAGGATGCTACACGTCTATTGGATGCTTGACTTAGGTGGGTAATACGTCAACTAATACGCTCGAGTATCTCTTTTATTTTTTATTTTCATTAAAAGTTATACCCATTTTCTTTCGGAAACGTTTTAATGAAAAATCAATTTTTTATCGCATTTCAAAATTATTAAAACAGGCACCATCAATATTATATTATATTATACCAAATAAAAGTTCCTTATGGATCTTGGGTATTTACAAATTTTTATAATTTATATAATTTTTAGTTAACAAAATATTTTTTTGTCTTCGTCAGGCATTTTATTGAAAACAAACTAAATGATATGGTATAATATTACAATTTTTACTCGGAAATGTTGTATAAAAAATTAGCCATTTGGTGTAAAAATTTAGATGTGCTCAAGAAATTGTCAAATATCGTCTGCATTCAATCTCACTAAAAATCATTGTTCATCATCAGTAGTAAAGATTGTATTGAGAATTTAAAAATCTTAATATAAGTTAACAAATGTTTTTTTCTCTATCTATATCATTTGAATTTTTTATAATTATTCTATCGAAGATTTAGGCATTTTTCCATTATTATTATTATTATTTTTTTAATCTTGTGATATTTTTGAGAGTGAATTATAATTAATATTTTTTATGTTATATAACTTTGGATTTTATATTACTTTTCATTTTACCAACTTATATCATACTAGAGTTATGACAATTGATTTTATATTAAATTTTTATTTTTTGGCATATTTTTTAAAATATTGATAAAATATAATTTAAATGAAAAATAAGTTTAAAAAATCATTAAACAAAAACATGTTAAAACTTTCATAAATATTAATAATTCACTAGTTTAGAATTATTTCAACATTATCAGAATTTCTTGGGCACGAGATTCATCGTCGCTCATATATGTTTTTAAAACACTTTCTCAAATTGAATGTTTTTGTCAAATGGTTATTTGAAAATGTATCCTGACGTGGCCAATTAGAATCTAAAATGAACAAATATGTCCAATTTGAGATTCGCTTAGAAATTTAGCTTCAAAATTTAGTCGAGAAGGCTAGACTGCTTTAGCTATTATTTTATTCATAATTTCTCTGAGAGAGTGAGGGAGATAGAAGGTTGAAAATCGTGATAAACTGATGGTATTTGATAGGTAGGTGGTACATTAGCTTCCTCCAAGTTATGGTTTACGCTTAGATTTCCCATAGAGTCGTAAAGTATTTTACGAGCTTGTATGAACTCGGACAGGGGTTATCATTCGTGCATGTATATTTCTGTTCTTATCTACGACGATGAGTTTTTCGAGAAACACATTACATGCCCATATCTCATATTTTTATTATTAAATGCAGTTAAAGGAGTTTGCAAAAATACACAAATGCTAAGGGAAAAACGAAAGACTTCTCCTTCCCTCATCAACTGCTTTGCAAAGCCATTTTTATGTTAATAATACACAACACCCCCTTTTTTACATGAAACATTGAGGTATTTTACTATTCATTCTTTTATCTCTGCATTTTAAATGATTCAAAGTTGTTTTTAGGAGAAAGTACATTGGTAAAAAGTGTAATTGGAGAAAAATAGTAGCATTAGAAACCGACGAAAATATGTTATTTTTAATTATATAATAGTACATACTCGTTTGAAATAAATAAAAATATTTGTTACCACCATTGATTTTCAATCTGCAATAATAATTTTTATGATTTCTTACATAGTTTTTTAAATTCTATGCGATTTTATATTTTTTCAGTATATATAAAAATATACAAAATATATAAAAGTACATATAAAAATATATGGTTTAAAAAGTTTTTAAATAAAATTTCAATTTATGATCATTAAATTAAAGTAAGAGAATATCTATCAATATATAGTTGCTTAGGATAGAGTTGAAGAACATTATATATAATATTACGAAGAAATATTAAAGTAAATAAAAAGGTTCAATTTTTTTCCATACTGTAACAAGTTCAGAAAATATATATTTGATTGGATTCAGAAAAATAAATAAGTGAGAGGGGGATAAAGATGAATAAAACAAAAAAGATTCCGGATCCTGACGACTCCACTTGGTTGAATAGATCGTTGATCTTTTTGTTTTTTTTTTTTGATGACATAAAAGCACGTGACTTAAGATGATACGTATCTCCTATTTCACACGTGAATATATAATATGTCAAATAACCTGGACAATACAGTGAGGGAATAAATTTTCAGCCATTATTACAACGAAACGTAGAGAGAAAAAGAGCCATTAGAAACAATTTGTAAACATGAATGTTCTGCCTTAACTGCTTTTCTGATTTCTTTAGAGTTTACTTCTTTTTTTATTCCTTTTTAATTAACCTTTAAATTAGAAATTTTACTCGATACATTTTACAATCGTTAAACCATAATGTTTCAAAGTTAATGTTATTTTTATTATTCCTTTATTAAAAATATAAAAACAACTAATATAATATGAAATACTCAAGGTTAAAGTTTATACATTGTTAATAATTATGAAAATGGAATTTATTTTTTATTAAAAAAATTAATTGTTTCAATTTAAATTTATGATATGTATATATTTATGTACACTCAATATAAAAACGCATAAAGAAAAATTTATCCATGTTATAATAATTATTTCATATTTATTATAATAAAACATTTTTGTATTATTTTTAGTTTAGAATATATTAAAAATAAATTAAACAAATTAATTATGTATAAAAATACATATAAATTTGAAAAAAAATATACAACCATAGCAATACATGTACATTTTTTTATGTCATTGTAAAGAGATTAACTTTAACTTATTTCATAAGCAGATACTATTATTTTTATTGAGTTTATTAATAATACTTTATTATTTGTATATGGGACTATTTTAAAATCAATTATTATTCAGTTACACGTATAATCATATATTTGATACCTAAAAATTTAAATCATATTAATGCTTATATGTATATATATTACTCATTAATTTTACTATATTAGCCATGGAATTGGTATTTTTATATAGAACGGTATTGCGCACAAACATAGGACACTGCAGATAAAGTTGAACAATACACTCTGTACTCGAAATTTTCAATTACTTGCAGATTTCAGAGGTTTATAAACTTTTGAATGTTCGGTCGAGTTAGAGTGTTAAGCTCCTGTAACTTGTGTTGGTGAAGTTCTATTTTGGGTTTGGAGTCATCTAGTGGTCAGGACTCAACTTTTTAACTCAAACCGAGTTAACTTCCTCATAGCTTTTGCGAATGAGGATATATTTGTAGTTGGCTGAGCAATGAAACCGTGATCCTTCAGTAAAATAAGTGTGAACTTTTATCGAACTTAAATGAGAAAAGATTTCGTGTAGTTTTGTGTTTACTTTGTTTAAGTCAGAATTAAATATCTGAAAGTATCGTTACGAATATCCGCGTATATGGGATGTAAAACTACTAATCCAAATGCCCTAAATTTTTATTGATCAAATCTATCGTGCAAAAATCGTATATTTGCTTAAATGTATTTTATATCAAGATATATTTCCTAGGTGTTAAAATAAATTAGGAGGTATAAAGATATTTGTGGTATGTTTAGATTGTATTTAAAAAGTTAATAGCTTATAAAAGACTTTCCAATTTCAATTTTATAATTTATTGTCACGTAATCGAATTAAATTTAAAAAATTTAAAGTTGTGCCTAACGATTATATAGTTGAATTTTAAGCTGAAAAACATTAATAAATAGTAAGAGTATGAAGGTACGAAGTTAGTTGTTAATTGTTCATATAAATCATGGGGATTTCTGATATTAGAGTACATTAAAATTATGTACAACCCAAATAATAAGATAAATAATAATAATCAAATTTTAGATTGAAATTGAGATATTAATGAATATTTTCAAACGATTGTCGCATAGAAACTTGGAGGGGTAAAGGTGTAAGTCTAAAGTTTTTCGCATCTACAATCCATAGAGACGAATTCGTATATATTTGCATGCTGCGGATAAAACATAATTTAAAATTTGATAAAGATAAGGGAGGTAGGTGATGCATTCAATACCTATGAGAAGTGGCGAAGGGGATATTTTGCAAGGAGAAAACGTGCATTTCCGAGGTATACCAAGATTTGCGATACCTGCTGAAGCATAAAATTCAGTGCTCGGAAGTATTACCAGGGCTGTCGGTTTGTCTTGTATACTTATGATGACGCAGGGCTGTATAATATCATCTTGGAAAGTTTGAGAACGTAGCAACGCGCTTGACGTTGTTGGGGGTAGTTACGGTGGTTGGGGGTGGAGAAGAAGACGTCGGTCCGTTTTAATAATGCAGGAACGCCCTGGTTTCGCAACGAAGTTCTCCATTTCTTATTTTGCATGTTGGCGATGGTAATGTATGTTCTCACTTGTCTACGTTACGAGACTTACGTCAACTACTTTTGAGAATTTATAATTATTTTTATATTATGTTTTATTATTAAGATGCTTAATTGAAACATGTCATTTCCCCACACAAGATTATGTCTCGAGACATTCTTTAATTGTTTCGTTTCTTTCTGCATGAGCTGTCGCTACCTGTCATTTAAACGAGATACTCAATTACTTTTTGTCACAAATTATATTTTTCTTATTACGAGAAATTTTAATTTCCTATTAAACGACTACCTTCCTTATTTATAATGAACAATTAACTTGAATTATGAAGATTAACGATATGTTTATTACGATTTCGTTATAATGGAGTGAGTTTCTACAAAGTGAAGAATTTCAGAAATATTAAATATTATGAGTGCCTAGACTACTTATTTTTAAAATAAACAAGTTTTGGAAAATTTATAAACTATTATACTTGTAAACAGGATTATGAAAATTATAGTTTCTACTTTAATTTTTTATGATTTCATCTAATAAAATATTTAAACAGCGATTCTTTAAGAATTTAGTACTTTCATGAATAGAAAAACCATCATAAATACTAAAGTTGCATTAAATTTAATCTTGTATAATTTTAATATTTAATTCTTAGTCCAACATTTACCATGTAACTTAATTAATTAATACCATTGAATATCTATTTTTGTTATTTTATAAGATATCTAAATTTTTATATTCTACTCTCTTATATCATCAATACATGCACATCACTTTATATTTTTGCTGTAAAAAATATTCATAAAAATTTAAAAAAATAAAAATACTTAGAATAATAAGAATTACTAAACTCTATTGAGATAAAGAAAAAAAAATTCTGTTTTTATTAGTTATAAGAGATCGACAAAATATATAATGGATGATTCAATATTAATAATGGAAATAAAAAATAAATTCATTGAATTATTTTTATAATTGTTATGTATCAAAAAAATATAACTACATCCGTACTTTCAAATGTATTTCTACAGTAATTATGGAATGTACTCAAAACATGAAAATCTAAAAGAACCAAGAACCAATTAAATCGTATTGAGTATTTTGATATATATAGATTTTAGTCTGACCTAATTGAGTATTAAAAGTTTATAATTGATGTACAATTTTTCTGTCCAAAAATATTCTTATATTGCAAGATATTTAGAATATTATCATTTGAAAAATATAAAATATAAAAACTAATAATCAAGAAACTTTATAATTGTAAAATACAGTTTATAAAGTGGATTTATATTTGGTTAAATGTTGATTATTCATTTTCATTAGTAGTATTTTGGATGAGTAAAGAACTATACAATGAAATTGAACAAGATCCATATGAATTGCTCAAAAAAAAAAAAAAAATCAAAATCAAATTAAGTATAAAATTTGCTTAAAAGTTTATGAGAGGAGCAGTTTAGTAGGAATAATAGGTGAAAATGTTGAGATTGACTTCTTTCGTGAAATATTACTTTTATTTTTTTTTTTATATTTTTACTATTATTTTATATTGTAAAATTAATTTTTTTTTTTGAAATGGATGATCCTTGCTTGGTCTGATGGCAAGATGATATATGTCGAAGCCATAATTTTATCACTAGTATAATTATGAAAAAGTATAATTAATTTCAACTTTTCACTCTATTAATTAAAAAAAAATTGTTACTTTGTAATAATTTTTTTATTTTAAACAAATTCAGCCTTGATAGGGACAGTAAGGACAACTAAATGTTATCAATAATATTAAATATTATTGTTTACATTTTTTTTATCTCGACGTATCAATCTAGGATCCTATTTTATTATTTTTCAATTACTTAATAAAAAAAAAAAAATATAGCTGGTATGCCTTATAACTATTTAAAAATTGTTTTATGTTATTAGGTGATATTTTAATTTGCATAAAAAAAGAATTATTAAAGATTAAAATTTATAAAGTTAATAAATTAATACTTAAAATTAAAAATAATAGGGTTATTATAAATTAAGCTATGAAATAATTGAATTAATTCATGCTATAATGGATTTATATACAACATTATTGAATCATAAGTTTAGAGTTTTAAGATAAAGCCGATGATTTAATACCAACAGTTAAATTGATTTCACTAAAATCAAATAATTGTATTAAATTAAATATTTTTATAAATCTTTTTACATTTCAGATATTTGTGGTACATTTAGAAGCATTAAGATTAAAACTGATAATTAAACTGATCTCAGATTGTGAAATTAATTGAACATTTGTTTAAACATTCTACACTTTTAAATGTAATTACTTATAGTCAATGCAATAAATTTCGTGAGTGTAATGTTAGTTTTGAAGAGTTTAATTTACACGACTATTGAAAATGGGATTTTTTTTTATCCGAATTATCAAACCATCAGTTTAAGCCTCAAACGAGAATCTCAATAATGGAAAAGGTTTTCAATAAATCACGACCTTTTTAAGCATAGAGAAATGTTATTACGTATTTATAGCTTGTTTAAAAAACATTTTTATCTCTAGTTTCTTCCTGTTTATTTGCCGAGAGCCGTGCATGTGATAATTCAGCAGAGCAGCTCGCACATATGTTCACATAAAGATATCAAAAGCAAAGTATTCTAATTGATGAAGGACTTTTTTCACGTCCATCTAGTGCACGATTCACCTGGGCACGCACACGCGCCCGCCAACTCACACGTACGCGTCGAGGAGGAATAGCGAGTGGTGTAGTGTTTCGTTTCGGTGGCGCATCAAGTTTTTATTGTGGGGTGGTTGAAAGTTTATGAACTCTACGTGACGTGTCGTCGGGATGTTGCTGAGGTCAGCCCTTGGCATTAAAGTGCTTATATCCTCGAGGTACTCCCGTGTTTCCTCTATTTCACGGTATTAGTAAATGTTAAAGCCATGTCTAGTGCTGCATTCGATTCGAGGGGGGGGGGACTTTTATTTTTCTCCCCGCAAACAAATACAGTGTGAGTATGAAAGAAAGTTATTGGCTATTAAAAATGCATCCTAAAGTAAAAATGCGATAATCCGATATTGTTGCTGATTGATATCTTATATGGAGTACAGTTAATTTTACTCCGGCCATTATTTTATATGTACTTTCAAATCGGTTAAAACTTTTTCGAATAAAATTCATATTTTTATTTGACTTTCGAGGAAATGATAATTGGTGCTTGGATTTTGTAACATCAACTATTATAAGGTCTATACAATAACCTTTTTACTTGTATTTAATTTGAAAAGTTAAAAGTGCACAATCAATAGTGACGTGATGTGAAAGCAATTTTCAAGAGATAATAAGCATCTAATCTACAAAACATCAGAACTCAAATTTGACAATTAACTATGTTAAATAATAAATTAAAATGTAGATAATCTTTTAATTGCGAGTTTATTACATCTATGAAATAACATAAATTAATTCGTTTAAATCGTTTGGTGGGATACAACATTATTTCATTTGAGATCCATACAAATATCCATGATAAATTTGTTTGTTTATCTGTTTCATCTGATTCGTAGTTACGATAAAAAAAAGTTATTAATTATAGTTAATAGAAAAATCGTAACAATTAAAATTAAGTAATATCAATATTTTATTCATTAAATTATTAAATCTATTAGTTTCACCTTATTCATTTAAATTTTCAATCCATTACGTTGGTTATAATATTTCAAAGAATTAATAGATTCTTTGATTAAAAATAGGTAGAAAATTAATTAACTAATATTTAATTATTATATATTTAAGTATTAAAATAAATAAAAGATTTAACTCAAGCGTAATTTAAAAAAACATTTTTATGCGACTAGATATAAAAAGTAAAATGAATTTCTAAAATAATTTCTTGGATTTAACAATACAATAATAAATTAAATATTTTCCATTGATTGTACAACACACATTTTATATCGGTCAATGATTACACATACTTCTCCTCTATTATCTCAATTTATCCATCTGTCCATTATTGTGTATGTGTTCTATTGGAATTTTTATATCTGAACTCAGCGGCGTTAGTAGTTGAGTGGTTATAAAAAAATCGAAGAAGTTTATTCTGTGACCCGTTTTTCCATTTCATACCGGTGTCTTAGCATTATTTCTCAGTCGCCTACTTTTTTTCTAAGCTTTGCAATTTCAGGAATGCACAAGCAATCTTACTGGTGTTTTATTTTTTTCGTAAAATTTTATTAAATTTCCGCTTCTTGTGGCTGAAATCGTTTTCCGTATTTCTTCAATTTTATGGCTAACCAGAATAATGGAACTCATTTTTTTATGTATGTATGTTAATTTTTGTGCTATTTTTTATAAAGTCCAATTTATTAATTTTTATATAGATTTTAAATGCACATGCTGTTTGTTAATATCGGCTATTTTAATATATATATATATCTCAAAAGTTATAAATTCATAAATAGGTATTTGTAACACTCGATAAACAATTTTACGAAATCATTTCAAGCAAAGAAGTGTGAATTCATTTCATATTGATAAATTGGAATTAATATAAACGCTTTTCTGTTTTATTTATATATAATTTTATATATTTGATATACATGCTATAGATATTTAGTTAACTTAATAAGATTATGTACATACTCATGCACACCCACGCATACACACACAGATACGCATACTTCTATATATATATATATATACGATTGAATAATATTTTTATAAAATATTAATTATACAAAAATTAAATTATGCACGTGGAATTTAAAATATATTATTAAAATTATTTAATACAAATTATTGTTTATTATTGTTATTAGATAAAATGTTAAGTGGTGCTACTTGAAATAATTACATAACTTTTTCCTGATATTATATTCGTAATGTTTCACAAAATTATTGTGTTTTAAATTAATTTTTAAATTATATAATTTATATCAATACGATGAAATAAGAAACTTAAAACTTCAAGTATATAATTAAATACACATTTATAATTATAATTAGAATTAAAATAGAACTATAATAAATGACATACCTATAGAAATATATATTTAATTAGTATTCTTATAGATTATGTATTCAAGCATATATATATAAATATATACACACATAAATAATAGTATTTCTCATTAGTTTTGATTTTTTTTTAATATCATTGCATTAAACTATGATATGTTCTTTAAGTATACTTCTAAGACTCCTAAATACTTAAAATTGACATATGAATTTAATTTAAATATACTTTATTTAAATATTATTAAAATTAATAATATTTAAACAGCGTTTTTACAAAATATAATATGAAATTTCTTCAAAAAGAATATTACACGAATCCGTGATAGACAGTTTCAGATAATAAAAATTTCTACTATTTGGTAGTCAAGAATATGTATTTACATACTTAAATTAAATTTATTGAGCATAAAATATTTACGAAATTGTTTGATATAAAAAAATTGTATGAAAACATATATGGATGGACATATTTCTGTTTGTTTACATATTTATTTAAAATATAATATTTATTATTAACAATAGTAACAGCGCAGTCTGTATTTATCATTAACTCAAAATACAATTAAATGTGAAGTCTAATTTTATTTTTACGTAATAAACGTTTCTTTATTAATTTTAATATTTTATATTGGAATGATGCAGTGATAGAAATTATAGGTATTTTTAACTATTTTTCACGATTGACATAAAAATTCGTCCTATTTCTTATAGAAAGAAATTAAATGAAATAAGTAAAACTTGTTGCGGCTGGCCATAAGCCCAAGAAAGTATTTATGATAGGGTCGCTATCAAACAGACGAGAGAAAGTTAGGCTCTATTTCCGATCGTTAAAGAAGCATTTGTAGATGGATGAATAAAATATCGCGTAAATTTTAGGACTATAATATTAATAAATTGAATTACTTTTCAAACAGAAATAAAGTTCTCCAGTTCTTAAAAAATTCCCAAGACCTCGCACAATTTCAAAAATATTTTTAGAATTGAATGCGTACTACTACATGAGGGCACCACCGAGTCTAATTCAAATTACGCAATTAATCGAATGAACATTTATCCGAGAGTTTTTAATTGAACGAGGGAGGAAAAATGGTTGTGCATTTGGCATCGAAATCATTTGGCCCGTCAGATGAACAGTTGGCAGTGATGGGATCAGTCGATCCATCGATGGCTTCCACTTAAACTTTGCCCGCCAAGTTTAAATTTATGTAAATGTGGGTGAGCTCGATGTTCGTGAGAGGCAAACCACGGGGAGTGCGAAGAGTTTAGGAGTTTGGCCGTTGCTGATCGTTTATGTTTCGACTTAATTTACGAACGATTTATCTGTACTACTGATAGCTTTTTCATGGAGCTGGATGATCGAGAACCCATATCTCTAGCAATGCTACCAGATACAACCGACCATTATTTAAAATTTAATGAGCTGCTCGTTTACGAAGTAGCAAAAGCTAGCAATTATTGATTGCGTTTTGGATTATTTTACCTTTTCTTATCCACGGAAAGTACTCGAATTCCTCGAATAAGAGCAATATTTTTCATTCGTGTACGTACGAGTGCGGCATCGCTTAAATTACGAAATAAATGTTACCCATCCGAAGGCAATATTTCATCCTTTGTTCGTAGATGCAAAGAATGCAATTCCTTTTTCATTACTAATATTGTTGACTGCAGTATCTCAAAATTTGAGATAAATTTGTCTTTGTGAAGTTAAAGTTTATCGCAACATATCTCGTTTGATTACATATGAAATTTCACGAGTGAATTGCTCCCATGAAATGTTGTACATCATATTAAATGTACTCGAGAATTTTTCTTGTCTAAAGGTTTTGCATTATTTGACGTTTCAATTTTCGGTAAATTTATGACTCCCGAATCTCAAACGAAGCATTAAATTGCAAGAGGAAAGGCTTCGGTGGCATAGTTTTTGATCGGTAACCTCGAGAAAAGATAGTTTGCAAATTTGGCGATATAACGCGCGTGTTGGCGGAGAAATTCAATTTGTCATGCACTCAACATTCGAGAAAGAAATATTTTATTTTCGAGGCTCAAAGAGAATCCGGCGCTGGAGAAAGGGAGGGGAAGTTTGTACTCAACAGGTGCGCTCGACACATACGTTTGGTACAGTGGAAAGCCAAAGGCGAAAAGCGGAAATCTCGAGGGATCGCTTTGTAAGTGCGGAAGGGTGCGAAGTGGGTTGAGGGCTGAGGACTGAGACCGGCGGGTTGAGGGTTGAGGGCCGAGGGGGAGGGGAGAGGGAAAGGGAAAGGGGTTGCCGCGATGCATAAGTGATGCAGCGTTAAAGTTCTCGCGGGACGCAGGTTGGTTCGGTATTTGCAAGTGCCTCTGTCCCTTTGTGTAAATATTCATTTACCTTTACGCTGATTTCCACATTTTCGAGCATTTCATTTTTCATTTCACTGGAAACGTGAATGTTTTGCTGGGGCTGCCGGACCCTGAGAGGAGCGTTCACTGAAGGAATTCATTCAAATTGTTGCTTCAGTTGTAAATGATTCATGGATTCAACTTTTATGGATGCAGTAACGCTCTTAATGCCCCAAACCAGCTTGACCTAAGCTCGGATACCTATTGGGAATTTAATCGCTGAATCGTGAGCATTACAAATTTGATAGATTTGTAAAAGGCGGTAATACAGTTAATAGGATCGAAGTTGTTTGCCCGTGGACCCTTTTACAAAGAAGCATGTATTATAAAGGAGCGAGAGTGACGGGGCAAAATAGTGAGCGCGACGCCG
Organism: Eupristina koningsbergeri; assembly: GCA_018907245.1. Lineage (NCBI taxonomy): Eukaryota > Metazoa > Arthropoda > Insecta > Hymenoptera > Agaonidae > Eupristina > Eupristina koningsbergeri. Next base: position 582,090 of record JACCHV010002892.1, on the reverse strand, counting down.
AATAACTGGTTTTGAAATTGATAGTTACGTTTGAAAGCCAGAAGAGATTGTTTGGTTATCGTGGCGAGTAATTGACAACTGTATTCAAGTGGCATTGTACAATCGAGAGAACAACAAGCGACAAAGGAACTCGTACAAATCCGAGGCTCGAAAGCGCCAAATCATAACCAGTTCTTCGCTTGTGTTTGCGTTTGTGCGCCGCGACTCCGGGGACGGGGGTGCGATTGTGAGTGTGCACTATTGGATTTCAAGTAAATTAACGTCCTGGAGAAGAGTTCCCTTATTATTTACCGATAAATAGAGCCCCCGAGAATGGCGGGAGGGCTGAGGGGGGGGAGGTGGACGTCGTCTGCGGAGACACGTAAGCTCTGAAGCGGGAGCGCAACTCGGGCGCACATTCAGCCGTTCGATGGGCTCTTCAGAAATTCCCTTTTACGTAACGAAAGCCGCGCGCGTGTTTATGAATGCCGCCGTGCAGAGCTTTTGAAAAGCGGAAACGCTCGGAGGGGCTAAATTTACAATCAGAGGATATTTGGCTGCGAGGAACTCGAGGCTTTTCCCGGGAACGCTGTTGAAAGCGCCATTCTATTCCCTTCCCGCCCCCCGCCCCCAAAACCAACTGTCCTTTTCCGGCCCACGAATTTTACGGCGCTTCGGCACCAGACTAATTTAAACAGACCTTGCCATCTCCGCCAATTACACAGACGGAATTGTTTTAAAGGATAAAAAATTGCTCGTGAACCATCGATAAGACAGCGCCCAGTATTTTGAGTTTGAAAATGTAGACTAAATGCAGACTTGAGAAGATGAATTTTACAGAAATGAACAGCAGTGTATCTTGTATCATAAAGGTAATATAGAATGAAAAAATTTAATGAGAATTTCAAACAAAATCTCAAAGAACAAAGTTGGAAATTACTTGTTAAGTGCTGATAAAGAAAAATCTTGTATAATAATATTTAATACCGATAAAGCCGTAGTAAAGAAGTTGTCAGTTTCCAGTGAGTTTGCAAACCCGAATAAACTGCGGAAGCTCGTTTATTGTATTACACAACAGGAAAAATTTGTCGTGGAAAGAAGTTGGCGTGTAAGACGGTACATGCAATCTTGTAAAAGCCGAGTTTCTCCTCTCGCTCTCTCTCTCTCTCTCAGTCTCTCTCTCTCTCTCTCTCTCTCTCTCTCTCTCACTCGCTGTCTTTGGCTCCTTCTTATGAAATACCACAGCGTTTACCCGAGTAGTCAAGTATAGTCAAGAGCATTTAAACATTTAGGATCTTGGAGGGTTTCGCCGCACTCCGAACTTGCTACGATTGCGCGAGACGGCGTTGTGTCGGGGTTTTGAGGTTAGGTGGAAGGAGGTTCACCCGAGTCTTAATGAAGCCCATTCACATGGTTATTATCGTAAGGGCCCCGTAATCGTCTAGATCTTCTGTCTCTCTCTCTCTCTCGCTCTGTCTCTCCCACCCATTCACTTAATAATCGTGCCAGCTGCGAGGTCTCGTTGAGTTTTAGGATATATGTGCACTTCGACCCCTCCGTACTTTCTCCCACATATAGTTCACTTTTCATATGTAGCATCTTCTTATGCACACAATATAATAAAGAAAATATACTCTTTTTATTTTTTATTATTAATGTTTATACGCAAACTCTCCTTCCCCAGACATGTGTATATATTCCTAATAATAAAGATATATCTTATAAATAATTTTAATTAAAACACAAAAAAACTTTTATAAATACCATTACAAAACTAAAAACAAACTTCAAGAAATACATATTCAAGATTCACTTCTTCCTCTAAATTTTTTCATTCAACATATTTGAATTTAATATTCATCTAATCAAATTGTAGCATTATATGGATAAAAAAAATAACTATATATTCTTTTAAATTATTTTGAACAAATTAATATATACGACATAAATTTATATTATCAATTATTTATGGAGAATTGTCAGAATTGAAGAAAATTTTTATATTAATTTTCAGTCAGTATAAATTCGTACAACAACTTCTTAGATAATATATTCATTTACATAACATAACCTACATATTTTTAAATAAAAAAATTTTAAATAAAATTGACTTCATAATAAATAATAATAAAAGAAGTGTTAAAATCTCATAATTTGTTATTGTTGTTCAGATATAAGATTAATAATGTAAGCGGTCTTCAAAGCTTTTAACGCGATAGCGTTTGATCAAACGTTGATGCATTCTACTTGCATCAGTTATGTGCTCAAAGAAACCTTCAAGGATGTTCCAAACAATTTTAAAGCAATATCAATTTTCATAAAATTTCGTAGTTGGAAAAAACTGTGCAAAGTACCAACGTCATTTTTAAAATATTGTAGAAGAACGAAAGTTTTAATTATTTTCCAGCTGATTTTAGTGGTAAGTTTGAGAACAATTAAAAAGTGATGCTAGATAATAGAATTTGACTACAAATAATTTTAGAACTCGATTTGATATCATATGTTCCATTAGCCCCTATCGAGATGCATCGAGTGATAATGGAATGATAAGGGAGGAAAGGGGTATCCCCGCGATGCTTCAGACGTCAGCTCCAAGAAGCGGCCAGAGGGTGATTGGGGAGGGGGTGGTAAGTGAGGGTTGAGGGCGAGATAAGGGGGGGGGCGAGCGCAGCTAGGCGCGTCTTAAGTCATGATGCTGAGTAACAGTAATGCGGCTACACGTTCATCTAATGCAATTTGGAGTTCGTACAATCTGTTCCCCTACATTGTGTGTGCGTTCGTGCATGTGTGCGCCTGATCTAAACTGCGAAGTGCAAATATTATTTTCCGATATTCAACGCCGAGTAGACTTGGATGGATTTTGTTATTTTGATTTGTCATTTTCCTTATTATAATCAATATCTTTATTATAGGACTCTCAATTTACATTTATTGTACTATTAAATTAAAACTTCACTTCATTATCATTTAATCAATATACATCACTTATAAATATAATGTTTTTTTGTTTCTTTCTTTGTGCATTTAATCCTTTCCTTTCATTGCCTTCAGCCAGTTGTTCTTCTCATCACCAGGCTTTCTACACTTCTCCGAATGTGCTTCATTGTTTCCTTATTTTTACCATACAATTTACATCTTTTATCATTCTTTCTTTTCCAGTAATAATATATTTGTTCTACCTTCATTCCTAAATCTATATCTTGCTAAAGCTCTTGTTTTCCGTCTCCTTTCATCATTCTTTAATTTTGAAATAATATCCTTACTTTCCTACTTCTCTTCTGTTAATATTACTCTAATTTCTTTACTGTATGCAAGTATCTTTAATATTCTTTTCCACTCCTATTGCTGCTGAGGCTTTAAAATCTGCATGACAACTTCTTTTATAACATTAAGTTATCTTTTTATGTTCATTTGCCTATATTTGATCGCTAGATGCTGTTCAATTTTTTTCAAGTAATCCTCCAGCAGTAATTATTTTACATTTTGTCTAATCTTCTCTTCTTGTACATATTTTATATCGATATTGATTCATTCAATGTTTTTACTTTTTTCGATATTGCGAATATACTATTTTTGTTGGATGATTTTATTTGAAGATTTAAGAAACAAACTAATGAATATATATTGGTATTGATAAAAAATTTTGAAAATCATAAAAACTTGACATAAATGTTAAGAATAATATAGAAATTTCATTTGATGAAATAATATTTAACACAAAATTTTTAACGATTAATATACAATAATTAAAGCTTGCTTAAAAAAAAAAAATTTAAGCTTTTATTGTGATATAAAATTTTATTTTTATATATTACACAAAAAATTATTTCATATTATCTTATTAAAATCATTAAGTTAGGTTATTCAGATTAGTTGGTATTTATTATTATATAAATTGATTAAAGCATTAGTTTTGTAATTACATTTTACAATATTATATTTTATTTTATATAATATGCTAATATGTGCAATTTATGTGAATAAACAGTTTCTATCAATATAATAATATTTTCATTAATGATGCCCTTTTTATTAATTATACTGAATAAAGTTAAAATATGATAATTTAAAATAAAGTAATATAATTATATACAATAAAGAAGAAACTTATTGTTATGAACATTCTGTATTCTAGATGAAAATGTTGTCTAAATGCATATATTACGAGTGCAGTAAGAGTAATGATAATAAGTATAATTAAATTGTTTAAAAACCGTATGAATACGATTAAAAATAAAACACTGTTTTCAAAGAGATTTAACCTTAAGCCAGAAGTTTGAGATGGACTTAAAGACATGATTTCCGCTGTATGTTCGTAACTTAATACTATATTAGATGCTAAGTTTAATGTTAGAGTTAAATACTCATTATTAAATCGGCGGTTGTGTTGCACGTATTTGATATGTATAAGTGCACGTGTATGTACGCGTAAATCTGTATTTATTACGTATATTACTAAATATTTATTGGTGCATCTACGACGCCTTCATTATCGAATTTTTTTTTGGTTGATAATTCATTTGTCAGTTTTATTCTTAAATTGAATTAGTGAGAACTTTTCAAAGAAAAATGATAAGTGAATATGTAAATAGACAATTGATTAACACGAATTCGGAATTATTATTTAAAATATTTAAAAAATTGTCACAAATTAAACAAACAGCCAGAGATGAGAAAATTACACATTCAATGTGAAGGACTAGAATATTTAAAATAGAGTTAAACAACCGCTTGACGAGACATTTATTAGCTTAGGATTGTCAACACGTTTAACCTGAAAACCACATGACACATTAACTTCATCGCAGAACTTTTTGCATACATAAAGAGAGGTACATTAACCAAAAATATAAAGAGTAAAATTCTGTGAGGCAAGAGGAGCAAAGCTTGCACTTTCCATGCGGAAAGTTACTTGAATAAGTAGCTCGAAAGAAAAAATAGGTAAAGGAGAAAAAAGATGCAATCACAAAGAGAAAATCAGGAAGCTCTAAACGACGGAAAACTTGTGTATGCAATTGTTCAATATACAGCAAAATAATCGCGTAATTATCATGCTAAAATTATTATACTTCGTAACATTTGTTAGATGTAGTGTTTGTAGTAATAATTTACTTTTTCAGCTTACTGACGTATGTTAGTTTTCATTATATTTCTGTAGATAACATAATTATTTTAAAAAAATTGCAACTTTATAAAAACTTTGTATCAAATTTAAATATATCTTGCATAAACTTTCATTTGGAATAATTTTTAAAACACATGTAGACTCACATATATTTTATTCGAAAATAATAATAATTTTTATAATAATGATTGTTAATTTACTTTCATCAAAATTTTACAGTAAAGTGCTGTTTATTATCACTTTTTATACATTTTTTTAAAAAGTTTAAAAACAATAATTAAATAATTAGTAATAAATATACATTTTTTAATAATTTATCAAAATAAAATTTATAATAAGATTTTTTCAATTCTCTGTAAAATAAATAAAATATAAAAATTGTAGAAATGAGAATAGAAAAATGACTAATAATAAGTGACTAAGTTATTCTGATTAAAAAGACTATGAAAAATAAAGATATTTAATTAGTCGATAAATATTATGTTACTCTACCGAATATTTGAACTTACTATTGAATTTATAATTCATGAATTTTCCGCTAGACGAGCTATAATCAATAGATAAAAATGAACTGATAACTTTACCCTTAATAGTTGGAAATTAATTTTAATGAGTCAACCGAGAAGAGGAATGAAAATATTATGGAGAGGGGAATATTACGTTGAAATGAAGTTTGTATCTCGTCCACAAATAACGCGCCCCGTTAATCTAAAAGTCACTGTTACTTCAATGTATCTCCATGCGATCAGGTGCGTACTGAATTTGCATGTACACAACACATAAATAAATGCACGTGAACACATTGAAGCATGAGTGGAGGATTTGCATCGGAAAACAGATTTGTCTTGGATAATGGATGAGGTAGTGATCGTATGGAAGAATAGCCTTCGATATGTGTAAATCTCAAGCTTCAACCAAATTACAAGAGGCAAATTCTAATCTTCCTTTTCCTTTCGTTATTTAAGGGACTTTTTTTCTGACCCTCTTACATATGTGTTATTTTATTAAAACAATGGTATAAATTTCTATTTTTCGCTGCACTAAGTGAAATATTGATTGATTTAAACTAGATTCACGGCCTTGATTTTATAATTTCGTAAGTTATCCATAAAAATATTCATGTCCTAAACCTTTTTTTCCCTTGATCTTATATTTTATTTTTTGAATAGTAATTTTTTTTATTTTAATCATAGTCAATTTTTAATTTGTTTTAATAAATAAATATGGATTAAAATATAACTTAATCTTAATTTTTAAACATTATAATGGATATCTATAATTTCAAATTGAAACTCATGAATATTATACAAATATTTATAATTACGTATTAAGTATAGTTCCTCTGAGCTGTTAATAATTGGATCATTAGCTTACCTGAAACATACAAAGTTTTATGAATTTTTAAATATATTGGATTATAAATGATTTGTAAATATCATATAATTTTCATAATGTAAAAGTTTCATTATTGTATGTTTTTGCGTACATGTTTAGAATAAGATGAATCTTTAATGATATATTTTAAGAATTATCGTCTATTTATTATAAAACAATAATTGTAAAATATTTAAATATAAAAAATATTATAAATTATATTATAATCAATGGTTTGAGTTATTTAATTGTGAACATTCATTTTTACGTACATGAAACTTAAATTATAGCTAATACTGTTTTTTTTTTTAATAAGGATTTGTTTATTTTTCAAGTTGTAGAATAAGTTATATCTTTTCTTAATGAGTTCCAATGCTCAATACATATAAAGCTGATTTATATTACATAGAATACAATTAATCAATCAATAGAAAGCGTTAAGGAGATTCCAATGAAGTTTATCGAAAGTAATTAAAAAGGGTATTAGTATAATTAGCGATCCTTATTTACTACCATTTCATTTAAGCCGATCGATTGCACTTAAAAGTAAATTTATAGTCAGATAAACTGGGGTCCCTCAAAACATCCCCTATTCTATTTCTCAAGACACAAAAAGAGTCTCAAATAAACTGCCATTCTTATTAAAGTTGAAACTGTTTGTAAAATTTGGACGAGTCAGTTTTTAGCACAAAGTTTAATGGTTCGGATAATATCTGGGCAACGATCGCCGGCTATATCATATAAGATGTAAGTTTTGTTTTCAAGGTATCGACCCCAAAAATAATTATCGTTGCGGTCACGTAATGTGTCTTATTCGTCCAAGTGGGAAAAGTTTCTGGGCGATCGAATCGCTATTGGACAATCGAGTTAATTAACGTTGTACTACGACGATTTAAGGTTCGGAAACCAGATTCCGATCATTATAACGCACATTCACTACTTCCGTAGAAATTGGCAGAGTTCATTATCTCGATCCTGATTAATTATATTATCTGGTACATAACTCCTCTATCCCCAGATAAAATTTACAAGTTGTGCTCTTTTAAACTTCTACGAGTGCAGTTAATTTTGATGGGAAGCTCAAGATTGGTGCAAAAGATTTTTTTAGTAGAACGAATTGGACAATAATAAAAATAAACTATTTATTACATTTGACAATAGTGTAATGATCAATATTTTTATTTCAACATAATTATTCAAAAGAAATTATTTTAGTTTGCTTAGTATTAAATTAATAAATAAATGGTAAAAACAATAATATACGTAACCAGCATTTTGATGCTATCAGGTTATTTTGAACATATTTTTTGATTTTCCACAGAATTATACCGCAAAACTGTGCTAGTATGAAAAATATTAACGACTGATAATAAAAACATAATTTAGAAATTTCAAAATACCATCATTACTTAGGTTTAATTTTGAAACTTAAACAAAATTGCGAAAGCGAATTATCTAGTTATAGTATAGCACTCATTTATTTTTATAGAGCTTGTTTTCAAAATTTATTTTCAAAGATTTTCAAAGTTCCTAAACTTTGAATTTTAGTTCAACTCTAATAAGTTTAAGTGGCGAGTATTTTTTTATTTTTGAAAACTTTTAAAATACACTAGTTTTTAAGTCGTGGTTTTTTCAAAATAAGGAAACCTCATCGTCTAGATAGTTATTGAAAAATTTTTTCTCTAATGTTAACGAAGAACTTGGAAAATCAGGAGGAATAAGAATTATCATAAATTTTCTGATAATATACAACAGCAGTAGAATTAACGAGTAAATTAATACGGTGGAAAATAAAGTTTACGAAAATAAGTAATTTTTTGATCCTTTTTTGATTTAATCCCATTTTTTTGATAGTTGCACTGCTTTCATTTCATTAAAAGTCGACGAGTCAATGGGTTCAGTAAATGTGCGACAGTGATCTCGATTTCCAGATAAAAAGCGCCGAGGGGAAAATCAAGAAGAAGGAAAGAACAGAGGGGAAAAAAAAGTTCAAGTACTTGCCCAATTTGGGTGAAAGGAAAGAACAACGGAGTACATCCGCGGAAGAAAAAAGGGATAAAAGAAAAAGGGATGATCGCCATATCGCGACGCGCTTAGCCATTATAAATGATTCGCTGCCGGTTAGTAGACTCGAATTGGAGGAAACGATGTCTTATTCAGAATCGCACTTAAACTCTATCAACTCGTTCACTTGGTTGTGGAAGCGAATAGTCTGCTGTTGCACGCTCAAGGACCAGAGCAAGAACATTCGGGCGAGTTGGCGTCTGGATTGTCTCAAGGATAAGTGAGGGTGGACCGGGGGAGGAGGCAGGAGGGCGAAATTAGGAAGCACGCCCCGAGAAATATTAAGGAGCGGAATTGAACCAAAAGCGGAATGGCAAAATTACAATTAACTTAGAGTGTATTAAGGAGATTCGTATTATGTTATATTACGGAAGATATTACGATGATGTTGCAATTTGAATGAACTTTTTTCTCTAAATATTATTCGTTATCTTTTAAATACACATAAAATTTATTATTTAAGTGAACAGTATTTTCACTACAATTTTTTAGCGTGCACGCATAAAATATTTATCTGAAAATACTCGTAAAATAAGACATGTATAAACATTCTTTTAAACCATTATGTATCGAATTTCGGGCAAATAAGTTATATTTATAAGAGTTTTCAAGATTTGTTTATTTTTGATTAGTTTATTGTATCTCATAATATTTTTAAATCCACTAATATAACAAATAGTTTGTTGTCCAATAAAGCTCTAGACTCTTCGAGAAAATTGAGTAATGTTATCAAACTTATTTATTGGTAAAATCTATAAAATTCGTATAAAAATAAACAAAGCTTTTGGTAACATATTTCCAGAAGTAAACCAAGTATATATTTTTGGACGTATTTCATGTTCGTGGTTGATTTGAACAAGTCCTTGATAACTAAATTTCTATAAAAGAAAAGCAGACGAAAAATCATCGTAAAAACCACATCGAACGTGTATTTCATGAAACGCTTCGGCTTAGTATAAATTTCTTAAATGAGTTTGATTACAAAGTCAAAAGCTAGTCATTATTAAAGTTAAACAAGAAGCCAAATTTTTTAATTTGTCTAATGCTTTTATGTCTGAATGCATATTAAAAAATAGATCAGTTTTTTCGGATTTTAAAGTGCGAAAAAGGCTTTTTTCTTAAAAAAAAAAAAAATTTCGCATTAAATTATTTTAAATATTATTAACAAGCTCTTTAGAGTAACGGGTATTACTAGTAGGTTTAATTTGAAAACATCGATTCGAAACGTATATCGCGTAGCAAACTAGTCTACAAAAGCAATTGGAATATCGAGCCAAGAAATTCTGGATTTTAATCAACTGCCGTTGAATAAATTTCCAATGGATTATGAACGAATTTCGCGAATTACTGGTCATTGACGGATGAGAAATCATAAATAAAAACTAGATTTAAATTTAATCGAGTGGATGCAATAAATATAGAGTATTTGCACGGGTAAAAGCAATTTAAATATTCGCTAGGAGGTTCCATTCGTTGATAGAATTTGGTACGAAGGCGTGGAAGGAGTTTTAGGATGTGCGAATGCACTCGAATTTGTAGCGGCGGAGCCGCAAAAGCTCCGTAAAAATGATCATCGTAGTTGGGGGTTGAAAGAAGTTGGAGGGTGGGTTCGGATCGAGAGACACAATGGGCCCTCAGACACTGTTTTTGGCTGGTTTTCCCTCTTTTCACCATCTTCTGGTCTCGACCCTCGGTCCATTGAAAACTGGGGTTACGTGTGTGCGCGTCGATGTCTGCCGGAACAAGGACGCGCCGTTCCTCAATAGGCTTTTCAAACCTCCGAGAGGCTTTTCCGAGCCGTCGGTGAGTGTAAAGCAGATTAAATCATGAAATGTTTGTTGCTATTGCGTGCGGAGGTTCAAACCGATGGTTCCTCCCATTATATTGCAAACCCAAATGTTGCCTTCGTACGGGTATTAAAAAAAGTCTTTCTCGAGTTCAATTGCCTTACATTTCTTATATCTCGCATTGATTGTAGCATTTGCAGAAAATATTCATATTTACCGGATTAATCTAACAAATATCCTTACACTGGAATATTTTTTTATGACAACTTGCATAATTGCTGTAATGATACTCAATCATGGGCAGTGTACACATAGATTTTTTTAAATTACAAAATTATTTAGTTATTGTAAGACTCGGTTGGAAGCGCTCCTTCGGCAGGATAATATTTGTTGTAACCAAGTTTTAAATATTTAATGATAATTAACAATATCATATGAATTTGAGATAAAATTTTTCATTAAAAAAAAAAAATTTCAACCTTTCCGAAAACTCTGCGACAAATGGTAGAATTAAAAAAAATCAACCTTAATACTTATACAATATACCCTGTATATGCTATTTTACCTATTCTATATGTTTTACTGTATAATTCGATGCGCTATAATTCGTATTTTTCATTAAAAATTTTGTAGAATAAAATCAATCTGAATTCATTTTTTAAATAATTTTTGAACAAATACTTGTGTGTCTATCTATAATCATATGTTTATGTATATTTATATCTATATTTTCATTTTTTACGTTCCTATCAAAGATATTACCTATAGATTAGGTTAGATTGATAAAGAATTTAGCGATAAAATGATTATTTTATGTGAACATTTTGACTTTGTTTCTTTGTGACTTTTGCGATAAAACTTTATTTGAACGCGATATACTAAAACAAAACTACATAACACCTACATTAATAAATGTTTAACTTTTCGTATTAATTTGGTATATGACGAGAATGAGTTGAAAAGTTAATCTCAAAAGGAAAGAGAGATGCTATATCACGGTAATTAGATTTGCCAAGTTTCAATAATCAACTCATACGAGTAATATGTATTTCCTGGTAATTTAATGAGGAATTAGATATAAAAAATAAGTGAACAAGATATACTGTTTAATCAAGTACACAAAATTTCTGACAAAAATTCATTCAAAGAAAAAAATTAATCTGCATTAATTTTAATGTTTTTTTTATTATAATAGTTACTATTATGATCGTACATTATATTAGAATATTTCATTAAGGTATAAAAATAAGTATCACTGCATCTGTGTATGTATGTGTATGTGTGTGGCTTTGTGCTGTAGTATACGTGACCAAATTTTTTCAAATTCATTATAAGTATGTCATTAGTTCTCTGTTACTCATGTTGTATGGTTTCTTTTATTCCTAATTTATGACTAAATTTATTCATTTAAATTCAATTACAAAAGCGTATTTTATGGTCACGGAGAAAATCTAGAGTAAAAAAGGTTAGAATTTTTCGATCGAGGAGATTTTTTAAATAATCAATGTAATAAAACTATAAAAAAAACGATTATTAAAATAAATAATAAATTTTATAGGAATAAGTTGTTATTAAATAGTTAATAAGGTTTTAATATATCGTCCATTTTATAAGTTCAGCAATGATAAATAAAATATATTTTTTAAATTTGTGAAAACAAACAAAACACTGTTTGAGAAGTAACAAATTACGAATGAAAAAGCATAAAAATAAAAATAAGAAAATGTTAAGCAACAACAAAAAAAAGATTATGCAGGAAAATTTTTGAAGATTTATTTGATGTGAGTCGATAGAAGGAGATAATGTAAAGAATTCCGAAAATAACTTTGAAAAGATGAATTTTCAAATTTTTCAATGTTTTCTAACGTTCAACCAATCGATTTAAAATTTAACACTGGCGAATTTGAATTCATTGTATCATAAAATTTAGGCTTAATTGAATCTTTATAAATAATTAATAAAGTATTTAATTTTTTTTTTTTAATATTTTAATTTTTAATTTTTTAAACATACGAATAAATTTATTAAAATGAGAAATAGTATCCTGTTCGATCTTGTAAATATAAAATTATTGTTTTATTAATAAAAAATTCCGATATATTTTTATTGATCTTTAGAACTGCTTTAAATTTTTAAAGATAGTATTTTATAACTTTAATTAAATTCAGACTAAGAAAAAAATTTATAAAATAAGTTATAATATATTAAGAAATATAAATTAAAAAATCTTGACGTCAGATGCTATTGTTATAACAATATAAAATTAATAATTTATCTAATAAGTGATAGTATTAACGACAAATAATTAGAAATTATTTTTTCTGTAGTTAATATAAAATGCTCTATATTTTTCTATCATGCAATAAATTGATTAAATATTTATTTATACGAGAAAAATTTTTTTAGTTATTATATGAAAATAAATTTATATATACGAAAAAAATATTTTGGAACTTTGAAATACTAAATAATGTTATCTTTGATTTAAATTCAGTTTAAATTCTACATGAATATCTTTAAAGTATGAATAATGAATTCTTATCGGACTAAACTTAACATTTACAGGTTACTGTTCAAGTTATTATCAAATGTTGTTGAAATAAGTAATTGATTTCATATAATTTATTACTTTTTTTACTTTAATATCAAATAAATTCTTAATTTAGTATCATTTTAATATAATTGTTTGAGTTATAATTTTAAGAAATACACAGACATTTGGAAAATAATTGCAAGAATTTTTATTATATATAAATATTTATGTCTCATATTTAGATTGTTCATAAATTATAATGTTATAAATGAATTACTTCGTCATCTATAGTAATCAAGAATTGAATTGAAAATAATTTTAAAAAGGGTAGAACAAAATTCAGTTTTTAGAATATCATTTATATAATAAGGAATTTTTTTTAAATTCTTTGTTTATTGTATTATCCATGTATATGTGTATATAATTAATAGTAAAAGATAATAATGTTTAAGAAATGGACAAAATTTATATTTTAAATTGAAAAATTTCAAATTAACAAATACAATAATGTGCTTAAAAAATGGTACTTAAACTTATAAAAGGTAAATTTATTAAAATTATATTTTAAATGAAAATAAAACAAGTGAAATTTAATAGTTTACAAAATTCCAGAAAGTTCTTCTAAAAAATTAAAATAGTGAATATTTCAAGTGAAAATTTTATAGAATTGGATTCACTTAGCATTTCACATTGGATTTCTGATATTAAATAAAACTATTATTATTTACGAATGTCGTATTATACATATACATGCCAGAACAGTCAGGAACGCACACCCACGCACACATGCTCATATACAAAGATGCCGATTCAGCGCACTTTAAAAATGGAATAGAATCTTGTTACTGACACAAGTTTTAGGTTCTTTTCTCTTTTTTCCACACCCGGCCACTTCTCTCTCTTTCATTCTTTATCTCCTTTTGTTTCTCTTGCTTTATCTTGTTTCGTATATAAAATATCGTTAGTGTCCGATCTTGAGTATTGTTACTTATATATATATATATTAAATCAATATATCGTCATTATCACAGGTGCATCAATTTAATAGAGATGATGTATCTCTAAGTTGCACTTTACAGAAATGGCAATCCTTTAAAACTCTTATTTCACTACGTAACATAGTCATTAAAATTGTGTAAATAATTTTGTTTATGTTGCTTTGTTATGTAAAATTTCTTTTCCACTGTTCATAAAAAATTAAAATTTAAATTGAATTAATAATTCTCAATTATTTTATTTTTTTACCTTGAGAGATTATTATCAGAGAGGTACGATGATTAACTGGAAGTAAATTTATTTATTGATCCTAAATAATTAATTAGAAAATACTTTATTTTTACAACCTAAATAAGCAATGAAGTAAACAGTATTTTTCTATTTTCTATTAAATATTTTGTTTAAAACTCATAGTTAACTGGATACGTGTGTTATAAATTAAAATTTCCATAATTAAGTGAAGCAGTAAATTACGCCGTTAAAAGAAAACTTAATTAAAATTAAGTTATTTAATGAATTAAATTAACAATTCGAGGTAGTTTATAAATGTAATTAAATATATAAAAATGTTAAAAATTAGAAAACTTGTTAAATCAAATACAAAAGGTAAAACATGTAATATTCGATAAATACATTTTAAGTCTTCAATATTTGTCATATGAAGATTTTTGTAGACAAAAGAATCTTTCCACGATTACCGAGTTTTATTATTATTTAGTGTGACTTTCTTAACGACAATAGAATTATTTTCACATCAGCATCTAAGAATTATATTGAAATTAATTATACATTTATAATAATTAATAATTATGATTCTTTAAATGCATTTTCATACAAATAATTCTTTGGAAATTTGTTTGCAAATATCAAAATGTGAAGAATTTAAATAAACATAAACAGATTTGGTCTATATCTTAAAAATATTTAAAAAAAATATTCGGAAAAATGTTCTACATGTCAGAAAATAATGGAGAAGCTTTCGAATTTGATTGGCAACAGAACCACCCTGTACCATAATTTACGAATGAAGAGAAGAGGAAATAAAGGGATTGAGTCTAGAAAAGCCAATGAACTCAATCGCAATCTACTTCTTCTACAGACTAAAAACTTCTAGAGATGGACAATTTTCTTTCCTTTCTCCGATCATCATACTCTAACAATTTTGATAGAATTTCTGGGCAATAAGAAAATGTTCCAATTGGTGAATCTTGGAATGTTGCAGCAATTTTTTCTCGCCTTTATAATGAGTCAATATTCATGAAATCTGAAAGACTTTATACTGATTTTTCATATTCATTTTTAATATCTTCAACGTACCAAAATCTAGATTCACAATTAATATTTTCAATTTTTTTATATACTTAATACTGTAGCAAGGATTATTTCTAAAAATTTGTAAAAGAAAAAATGTTATTTAATATATATGCATGGAAAATAGAAAATACACTATATTAAAGTAGTGATATTAAATTATTAATAAATATTTTAGTAATAATTCATATATTATGACGCAATATTTTTTAGATATTTTATTAATATTAATTATTATGTTTTTGATAATTTTATAACGGGCATTAGTTTAAGATAATGAATAGTAGAAAATATAAATGTGACGTTATTTACATTTTCGTGTCTATGTATTGTACAAACAATATACGTTTTGTGTGTAATCATTTTAATAATTAACATAAATTACTTAAAAGTATTAATTGATATTTAAAACTATTGCGTATCAATTCATTATATTTATTAATGCTAAAATATTAAAATATTTTCAATGAAATCATCAAGAACTAGAGCAGATGATAATAGAAAAATTGTGGAATATTTCAACAATCATATGCCATTTCTAACCAAAAATTGGAGAATAATTGCCGTAATTAAAGAAACTTTAATTTGAACTTAAAAATATCTAATTGAGATTCATTATTCAAAAAAGGACTCTTAAGGCGATTGACTCATTGTTGTATAAATTTGCAATTTTTAAAACAAATAGTGCAATCACCCTTGTGGGTATTTGCTTTTAAAGGATTATGTTCCTTGCAGATTTCCATTTCTGGAAGAGTCAAATCGATTGACCACCGTAGTGACGGGTTAATATTCATCCCTTCGGCATCAAAGCACTCCCCCCCCTCTCCCACAGAGACACATCGTTTTTAATTCTCCGTCAGCCAGGCACATCATATTATCGCTGAATAAACATGACATTATTAAGCGACGGATGGGAAACGCTAACAAATTAACATACAAATTGAGCAAACCTATGCCCACGACCAACGCCACTCAGTGTCTCCATCAAAGGGTGACGCTCTTTCGGTCCAGAGTCTGAAATCGCGTCGGGGAGTTTGAGGAGTTGACTCGTGTTGTTCAGCTGGATCGCAAGTTTCGATGACCGATACAATTTATGTTTACTTTATATTTACATTGATGTTGGATCAAATCGGGTTTGTTTGTTGATGATTTTCTTTTTTTTTTTTTTTTTTTTTTTTATTGAGAAATTTATTTAACTCTGATCGATGTTTCGAAAATTAAACAGCTCCTCGTGTGTGTAAGTCGTCCAAAAATTTGTAAACTATATTGGTTGCCATTCTCGCTTGTTTACTGGTCTTATTTTTTTTGTTGAAAATTCTTTGAAAATGCAGTTGCAATATTTGTTCGTACTTAAAGCTGGTTCGATTTTCCATCGCGGGCCACAGGATTAATTAATCGAAACGTAGATGAAGATGGGGAGAATAAAAGATAAAAAAAGAAAAAAGAAAAAAAATTAGCACAATCGCGAGAGATGCCCAGGAGCGTCAAAGTTTCACTCTGATCAAAGTTCAATTTCACCGACTGGACGTGAAAATGTCGGGGTGACTGAGGCGCGAAACCACACTGTTGGAGGTACTTTCGGGGAGCTGGACGTCATTAAACAAATGGCGGGAATATTTCCGTGTGCGAGTCGAAAGTGGTGGCGCTTAGAACCGGAAACTGGGAGGCATTGGTCTAAGTGACCGACATCAACGCCTCTGTAATTGCACGTGCGGCCGACTCCGAGCCCCACCCCAACCCCCGACTCGGAGCGTCGACCCCGACCAGAGAGAGGAATATGGTGTCAAGGGAGATTTATGAACTCCCTCTTTATTATTGTGGCTGCCTCTCCATTTGCAATTCTTTTCAGTTCCCTCAACAGTTTTATAACACCGATCGGACTTCCACTCCTAAGGATGCCGGGCCCAGCATCCCGCAGAAGGGATGTTTAATTGCTTAATTTACAACAACACCGGCTAAGATAATAATTGTTTTCCGTAGTATGTGAGAGCTCGACTGCCTCGATCTCGCGTGTCACTTTCCTCCTCAAAATTTAATCATAAAATTTTAATCCAAAATTAATAATTTATTAAAATTAATAAAATTAGAATTTAAATCTAAAGCGCCAAAGTTCCATCAAGTATTATATGCCAGGAAATATCAAATGTCTTATAAACATCAATCGAATATTATTTCATATGAATAATTTTCGTTAAAAACAAAACAATACTCTTTTTAATATTTTATTGAATATAATATAAGATAATACTGTAATTGATTAAAGCTCCAATTTAATATTCTTAGCAGTTTACTGTGTATAATTTCATATCTCTACCCAAGTACACGCACATTGACTAAAAAATATCATTATTTACCTATTCAATAATAAATGTTTTTGTGTGTAAAACTTCGACACTCATTATTGAAATGAATCATTACTTCGAATACTAACATTTTGTAAATATTGAACATTTTACAACAAAGTACCGAATTCGGTTTACACTGGCGAAAAGATAATAAAATGAAATACCTATTAAACTCTTGGATATCATGAAAAACATTTGCAAGTGAATGACATACAACTAAAAAATTCACGTGATGTCCACGATGGCGTGAAAAATTGCGTGCAAACGGATTATTTCGGCGGCGCGAGGAGAGGGCGCGAGGGAGGGAGGGAGGGCGACTCGCTTTCTAGCACTGTCTCAACATGCCATCATGTCCGAGACAAGCAGAGGGGGTGAGAGTGGGTTGGTCGGGGGAGGGGGAGAAGGGGGGGGGGTGAGGAAGGGTGGAATGAAACGGGATAAAAGGGTCGTGGGGGTGTCGAAAAAGCGAAAGCTCCGGTTCTCCGTCACGTCGCATACAAATGATGAATTACGGATATTGATCCACGACGCGTTGGAAAAGCATCTGCTTGATCCGCACAACCGAGAGATTAAGTGGATGGTGAAAGCGGAAGGTTGAGAAAAAAGAGAAAAGGACGGAGAGACAAGTTATTAGTCTTAATGTATGTTTTCAAAAGTTGAGAAATGGTGCGAGGGAAGCGGGGCTGATGAAAAAATCCCAGAATTTCATTGTTCCACCGGGTACCAACATAAAGAGTATAAGTCAGTTTTAATTATTATGTTAAACATACGCTTAATTTACATATTTTATGAAATAAATTCGTAAAATAATATCTCATATAAATGTCTCTTAATTTAATAAAGCAAACTAAATTTAAACTAATCGCACAAATGTACATATAATTATATGTTACACAAATAAATGCCAGACGAATATTTTATTAATCAAACCAAGCTATTTAACGTTTACAATGTACGTATAATTGGAATAGTGTAAACATGCAATGTGTGTTATTTAAATGCAAAAGCAACTTTCCATTGAATAGTCTCATGAAACACTTCTATTTAATTTAATCAAAACCTTGTTGCTTTAATTAATTTATGAATTATCTTAAAACTCATTTTGAAAATCGTCAAATATTGTAATATTTCAAAAATATTTTAAACATAAATAGATGGATTAAAAAATTAAAAAATTATATTTAACTTTTATAATAATTAAAATAAATATGTAAAATAAGCTATTGGATATTAATAAATAATTAATATTCCATGGAAATTGTTTCAAATTTATTCAATTATAAAGCTATGAATAAAAATCAATATCACTTCTGTAACCAATTTTATTATTAATAATAGCTTTATTTTCAAATTTCAATTATTTATTTATAAATTTTTAAATATTAATCAATATATAATAGTTAATAAAAATGTTTGATTTTCAGTAAAGATAAAAAAAAATTATTTATTTTTTTTGTAAATTATTATAAAAAAAACTATTTACAAACAAGGTTTCTAAAATAAAAATTTAACAGTTAATAAAATATATAGCTTTAAAAAAAATTAGTGTGATTAAATATAGAATAATGTCATGTTTCACGAATATATTTAAAAAATACTGTAAGGAATAAATCTATTTTATAACCTTTTTGAAAATTGAACTTTGAAGAATAATATCAAATGAAATTTATGTAGTTTGTATATTTGTTTTTAATTATAAAATGTGGATAGAATAAGTCTTATTTTATTAGTACATCACAAAAATAAGTTTTTTTGTTTTAAATTTTTCGAATACGTTTTTAGGAAGATTAAATATGTAGGCAAACAAATTTTATTCATTCGTAATGTAGAATACATATTTAACTTATTTAATTAAATAAAATCAATATAGCACTCTATAACTAAAAGTTTACACACGCATTAGTAATACAAAATCATATTAACAAGAATGACCGTCCTTCATAAAATTAAGTGGCAAAAGTAAAAATTCATGTCTATTTATTATTATAATCACCGTGTAGTCAAGCCGAATTTGAGCATTCATGACAAACAATTGTTGAATCCAATATTTTGCAACACGTCAAATAAATTCAAAGACTAGTCAGAGTTATGATCGAGTGAATAAAATTAGTCATTGAACAAGCGTCATACGATTGCGAACTAATTAACAGTAATTTAGATGCAAAAAGAATGCCCGGGTGTATAAGCAGATAGGAATGGAAACAGATGAGCAGAGAAGAGAAGAGAATATTGTGGAAACATGGTTATTCTCTGAAGGGAAAGTTGGTTTTCTCTCTTTGGTTTTCCCCGACGCCAACCTCAGCCTCGATTTCCCAGTTTCGTAGTGTCAGTCTCCATCTCTTTCCCCTCTTTCATCCGTTCGTTCAAGCTAATTTTCACGGAGTTTAATTGAGTGTGAGCCTATGGTGCTTCGAAATCGGAAGAGTCGGTCAAAGCAAATATACAGGAAATTATAAGTGTTGCGGCAATGGGGTTGGGCTAAAAGTTCATCCAATAATTCTTCATTCAACACAACTTGTATTTAATAATGTTTCTCCTTCAAGTTCAAACAAATGAAATACACACATACGTATGCGTCCGTATATCGACACGCATTACGCAATCACGTCTAAAAATATTACTCAGACATTTCTTTTTTAAAAAATGCTATAAAAGTTTTTGTATTCTCATACGTGTCGCCTGATCGTCGAATAACGATTACATAAGCAATTACCAGAGTAAAATATTTAAAAAAGTACCTCGGTCAAAATGGGTATTGACTAATTTTTTTTTTTTTTTTACTTACATCTTACCCGTCATTTGTAGCTTCTCTGAACCAATAATTGTTATTTCTTGGACGCACCTGTTTTAATTTACTCTTACTATTTGTTTATCTTATAAACAAATGCGGGCGTATGTTTAAACACATAAAATTCGTAATTTAAATATGCTAATAATTTTTTCTAATTTCCTTTTATCTTGTAATATGTTTTAATTCTGAATAATTTATTAACTTGTTCATTTGTATGATACAGAAAAAATTTTTTATTAAGAAAAAAAATTATAATTACTTAAATAAAATCAATACTGTATCTCATATAATTATTTAAAACAGGATTTTAAATAAAGTCTTTAATTATGAAAAGTGATTATACTTAGCTACGAATGAAAATATTTGATATCATATCTTTTAACATAAAATGAAAGTAATATAGTGATATATAAGATGTACAGTAATAAATGTATGATTTGTGTGTGTATTTAACATTAAAACTTGCAGAACATGATTTAATAATTGTATATATTTAATCATGAGCTTTTTCCAGAATAAACTCAAACATGTATGACCTCAGCCTAAAAAGTCTAGGAAACTACTAGAACTCGTGAGGTTTCTAAAAACTAATAAAAAGTTAAGAAATAGTAGGGCTGTACATATATATACACAAATAACACACACACATGTGTGTGTGAGTTTGTATATTAGGAAGAACTTTATTATAATTTATTATAATTTATTAATAATCCTCAATTCCTGTATTTTCTTTTCGTATTTAGTGATCCATTTTTTCGATTTTTCCTCTCTGTCTTTTAATGCATATTTATTTTGATTATTCCAGTATGCAAAGCTCTTTACTTCTATTCTTCTGAATTTGTATTTTACCAAAATAAACAATAAGGAACTTTTTACTTTCCTATCTTTTTCTGTATTTTTTTGTCTATTTTATTATTTATCTTATTACTATTTTTCTTAATCTTTTTTCTCAATCTTATTTGGATGTTTTTATTTATAAATAACTACCATTATCAATATCATACAATAAGTGCATTTATATTCCATAGAGTTTTTTTTTAATATTTTTATAATTAATTTTTTATAATAGTCAAGCATTTATGTATATCAATAACAGCATAATTCGTTAATTTAATTATGATGAAGAACTAAATCGATAATCAGAATTTTAGTTGACAATTTATGGATAAAACTTAATATTACTTTTATATTTATTTTAAAAAAAGAAATTTTTTTTCACGAAGCATTCTCGTGCAGTAAAATTAAACAAAATGCTTTTGAAATGAACAAAGTGAGTTAGTTGGGGAAAAGCTTTCATTGTGAAAATCTCGTTTTAAATCTCTTTTTAAATATGAAAATTTGAACATTCAATAGTCAGTGCGATTTTAAAAATATTATAGTTTGTATAATATTTATAATTATTATTTATATCTTTTTATTGATAAGTATTAATTAAATTCCTTCTTTTTATGTTTCCTTTTTTTTTTTGAAAAAATTACTATTAAGAGTTTTAATTACAAGAAGAATTTCATCAACTCTAGAAATATAGAAAATAAAAAATTTTATGAAGTTTGAATGCTCATCCATATAATAATACGTTTTTATTTTTAGTTTTCTATCTAAATTACATAAAATTTTGCTAATTAATTCATTAACAAATAAAAGTTGAATTTACTTTATGTTAATTATTATCTAGTTTTCAACTTTATTTATTAGAAAGTTTAGGTTTCTTTATTTTTTATTCGTTGAATTTTTTGTTAAGAAGTTATTCTATGAGTTAAATTTATAAAAAAGTAGTTGGATTTTTCTTCTTGTACATACGTATATATAAAATTCGTTATCTCGATAAATAATTTACTTCATGATTGTACTGAATGGAGTGTATCTCAACTGAATTTATTTCATTTCATTTTTAAATGTTATGGTACCAGAATAAGAGTTTTGTTGAGTTAATCGCTGATCTTAAGCTTATTTTAAAACCTAAGTACGATGGTGGTAGGAACTTATGTAATGGAAGTGTTTGTACTTTTTCGAATAATTTATTGGATGTTAAATAAATTGTTAGTCAAATTCAAAATTAAAGAAAAAAATATTATTGTTATAAATCATATTTATTTAAATAATTTATTAAATAAATAATGATTTTCCATTATAAAAGATATATATATATAAGGATTATATATGCTTATATACTTTTATTGAAATGAGAAGTGTATAGAAATCTATTTATATCAATATATTATTATGGTTAAGACAACGAAAATTTTGTTGACTCCATACATTTTCTAATCAAATTAGTAATATTAAAAATGTAAGATAATTTTTTCTGTATGCTTCACATGAAATAAAAATCAAAATACACAATAACAATAAAAATTAAAGAATAGATAAAGAAACGCAAAATTCCATAAATTAAAATAATTTAAATATTTTTGACTGAATATAAATGAATAATTAATTATTATTATCCAGCACCAATTAGAATTATAAAATAGGTTTTATATACTAAAGAGTAATATATTGTTTTTTTTAACGGTTTCTTTTATCTTGTGTTTTATATTATAAAAGTTAATATTTCGATAATGAAACAATAATTATGAATAGTTAATTGTCATTTATAAATAATAAATTTATGTGTAAAAAATTTTTAAAAAATCCATTCATGCATTTTGTACATGCTTATTATATTTATTTATATGTTTAATGGATTAAAGCAGTATACGTAAACCTATAACGAATTTAAAATACAGTAATGGAAATGAAAAAAGAAAATTACAAAATTGTACTCCTATGAAACAAAAAATCTGTTTTAATGAGGTTTGTAGAATATGGGCTCAAAATTCAGAACGAAAAATTTAAAAGACAAAGCGCTGAACTTGTAACGATTCTGGAAGTGAAGTCTTGTTTGAAAAAAAAAGTAAAGTAAGGGAAAAAGGAGAAAATGGCGAAAAAGAGAAAAATATCGCGATAAAAATGGAATTCCGGGAGAAGATGTAAAAGGTGGTGTAGATAAAGGGGGATGGGAAATAGAGGATAGGGGGTTGGTCTTGTTATTCCTCTCTACGTAGGCAGCGAGAAATGAAAAAAAAAGTCCTACGCGTTAAAATCGAAGGAGGTAAGAGCCTTGGACTCGTTTTTCTAAACCTCTTCCCGATTATTTTCATCGGCTTCATCAGTTTTCACAAGAACTGATGAGACGGCGTTTCGTTGCCAATCTTGATTGAATCTTCGCAAATGGTGTAGCGCCGCGTATATCATCACTCAATCCGCGCCGGAAAATTTCATTTTTACTCGAGATTTATGAAATTGCTCTTTCTTGCATTACTTCCAGCATTCGTTTGTTAAAAAGATACGCACTTTTATTATGATTGCGATTTTCTTTTATTTGTCACTCGTTCTACCGATTAAATGATTAACATATTTCCGCTTGAAATTGCAAATTCATCGAATAGCCACAAACACAAAGATATTATTTAGATATTATAATCGCCTTCTTACTATCAGAAACTCCACCTTTCGTCATACCAGCGAACATAAACTGAGATTTTTAGCATATTGTAAGCTTGAAAAAGAGAACAAAGTTAATTGTATCAATATTAAATTTGCAATTGGATACATAAGCCAAAACCAAAAGGAGTGTCTTTTATGTTTGCGTCATTTGCAGCCTTGAAATTGAGATTTTTAATTTATTCGCAAGAGTTATTTCTATGTTTGATAGACAATACGTAAGTGAATAAAAATGCTTCATTTCCATATCGTCATTTATTAATAGTACTTTCGTGCACGCTTCTCACCCTCTAAAAACTGTTTCAATTTACATCAAAGTTACACCCTGTGTGCATGTTAACATTATATTATGGAACAATGTAATTGAAAACTCAACATAATATAAAACAATAATGATACAACAATAATCAATAAAACATATTCATATTAACAATACCTGTTTTAAAACAAAAAAAATTATAAAATGTGCTTAAATGTAATTTTACTAAAATATTAAAAATAAAGTATTGTTGACCGCAAGTTTATGCAATTATTAATTTATATTTTCTAGTTCTTTTGGTGAATATAAATAAATTTATTGATCCCGAACTAGGTAAGCAGAAAATACTTGGTAAATCATTAAATATGAAAAAAATAATGAAATAATTAGTTTTTTCAGGTAATTTTAATCCTTGATTTTGTTATTCTTATTTTCATTTTATTTTTATGAATTTTATTCATTGTTACAAAATTATTAATAGTTAATAATAAAAAATCCTTAAATAATACAATTTTATGAGAGATGTTTCTAGATTTTTAATATTTTCGAATAGATGTGACAGATTTCTATTTACAAAAATATTTAGACATTAAAAATAAGGTATTTTTAATTATTCTTTATTTAAGAGGAGTAGTATATTGTATTTTAAATCTATTGTTAATAAGTAAATTTTACAATAGATTCAAAATACAGTATACGTTTCTTTGTTTTTTATTTAAATTGGATTTAATTAATTTAACCTAAATTTTCAACAAGTGTCAAAGTACTCATGAAATTCAACTTCTATTCAATATTAGTAATTATAAATGCATCTGTAATATTTCGACTTTTCTGTATTTTAAATAAATAATTGAATTACCTCATGAATACACTACATTATTTATTAATTAGATTAATTGGTCAATAACGTATATTATAGCTTTTATTATGTATTAATCAAAAATACATTAATAATTATTTATATTAATGATAGTAAAATTATTTTTTTACCATTTTTTATTCTGTAGTTTTATTAGTTCTTTGAAAAATTTTTGTGCTATTTTAGATACAGTTTTATAAGGATACACATTAAAATTATATTTTTTATGTTTTATTTTTTGCGATTGACGTGACAACAAATAATCACAAGTACGAGATTTTTAAAGATAAATACAATTAATAAATGAGTTATTAGGCCGGGTAATAAAAAACTGAACATATTGTAAACCATTAAACATATCCCTACTCATTTTTATGATTCAGTGCCAATCCGTTCCCCAATTAATTCGATATAAAAAAAAGTACTTTCCCGTTAAGGCATACCCATCCCCCATTAATATTTAATCTAATAATGTCCATAACCGGTTTGCATCTCAGGTCGTCGAGGGTATTTTTTGTATTTTTCCCGTGCACTTGGTATTCTAAACAGGCTTTCCGTTATCGTAACCCAATTGAAAAAGAAAAGGGCTGCCTCGCCTCACGAGATTGGGTTTTAAAGACTATGAATTGTTATAGGAAAGGCTAAGTGGATTGAAATTAACATGGGGTTGAAGTTTTTCTCTCCTTTTTTCTTATGCTTCTGTGCTAGCATCCTTAATGATAACTCCTAGCCTCTTATAAATTCCTCGGGGAATTTAATATACAATCTAATGAAACTCGGGGAATACTTTGTTTTGTTTAACCTACTTCCTAAAATGAGATCCTATTTAATATCTTAATTATATTATCATCAAAATTACATTTTTGCCTTATTTTTAAGTAGAAAAGGAAGTAGATAACAATATGCGATTGGAGTTATGATTTTTGCAAGTTATATATCACGCCATTCATATTTTAAATGTAGTATATTATTATTTATAATAAATTATGGATATGAATTAGTTCTTATACGCTAATCAAAATTTTTATTAATTTTAACCATTATTTTCTTCTAAAATAAAAGAATTTGTTTTTATATAAATATTATACTTTTTTAGTCATTTGATTCTGCTTTGATTTGAAATAACATCGTTTATTATTTTTGTATATATTTACTCAAAATAAAGATAAAAACGCTAGAAATTGGTTTGTATAATATTAGTTCTAAAAAACTAATCAAGTAATAAACGACAAATTACTTTTTTACACAATATGGCAAGTTTCTTAATATTTAACTTTAAAGATTTTTTTAATAGTGTAATATCATTTTTATGCATCTTTTAATTCTATGCAACATTTAAATATTAATAAATTGGTTAAATTTCATACCATTAAATTTTTTAATTAATTTTTATTTATTATTAATTCTATTGTATACTATATCATTAAGTGAATAACAAATCATAAGTAAAACTAAAAAATCCTTTTGGTTTATAATAATCAGTTAATAATCAGTAATTCTACAGCGAAAGAAGCATATATATTTGAATAAATATTATAAACAAAATTGATTAAAGTGTTATCTTTATTACCATAATATAATAACCTCATACATATTATATTATTATATATTAGTAGTTTAGTTTTTCCAAGATTGTATGATATAAATATCTTGATATTTATATCATACAATCTTTATTTTGTACATGTTGGTCATGTGATATTCATCTACAAATAGACATACTAATAAGTAACAAAAATAAATAGGCTCAAGAAAATTTAAGTTTTATGCAAGCAGACTTAAAATAAAGTGTAGAAAATGCAATTAAAGTACACACTATAGCGATTATATTATGATGATGCCCGTTGACGTCATTCAGCAAATATCTTATCGGATAGAAAACTTAAAAAGTTTTGTAGAAATATGTCAATTCGTATATTTTTCCAGCTTCCTCGTAAAATTTGACGTGGCTTAGCTAACTTGTATTCAAGGAAAATCAAAGTTTTGACTACACATAATTTTTACACAAAAAAAACATAGCTGTGAAAATATTATAGAATATGCGAACGCAACTCGAGTTTTTCATTCGATCTTTAACGAATAGATTAAGGGAGTATATTATAAATTTTATTATTTTTCAAAATTTCATTAAAAATTTAATATAGTTACATGAAGGAAGAGCGAGCGTCGGTCATGTTGGTAATTCGTTTGGGAAAACACGAAAGCACAGTTTACCACGAGTTAAGACACGCCGTATGAAAAAAAAAAAAAAGAAAGCTTAAAAAGTCCAGTCGCATCTTCTGCTGAGACATTTTGTTCGTAGTCAGAAATGCCTACGAGGAGGAGCTGACGTTCACCCTCGAATATGAATAAAAAATTTTACGAGCGGACTCGAAGAGACGACGTCGACGGAACCGGAACTATATAGATTCTCGGAAGCGGAACCACGTAGTGCAGGCGTGAACTGCGAGGCGTCGGGGTGATAAAGGACGTCCGTCGCATCGGTGAACTCGAGGACCAACTCGAGGATGAGCTCGGGGACGGAGGAAACTGACACGAGTTATGGCCGTGCGAATGAAATGAAGAACGTGATCTAGAGAAAGCCTGACCCTTTCCCTACTTTCTCTTTCGCTTTTCTTTTGTTTCCAGGTAGATTATCGCTTCAGGTGAACTTAAGTACTCGAGTCGACATCAGATCTGAAGAACATTTATTACCCCCGATAGAAAAGGATAATTTTTAATTTGTTGCTGGTTGTGGTTAAGCCGCAAAATTGAGCTACAACGTGGAGACAATAACATGATTAGATGCGTCGTTAACTTAATGTATCTGAATAACATTTGCTTATCCGATGGATAATGAATAAATAATTGAGCTGTGAGCTAAATTTTTTCAGGGTTATTCCTTCGAGTATGTATTTCGTATCGATGCAAGAGAGAACTTTTTTTATTGTTATTTAAATATTTATCTTTAACCGACTGTATCAAATAATGTCGAAAACTTTTAATTTATTCAATAACATTTGAATCAGTACATCAGTCTCAATGAATTTTAAATAGCCTAATAATAACATGACCCAGTTGGATTTTTTCAATTCCTTACATTTGTACGTCATCGATTTAAAAACTGAATTTTCATCATGTGAATTCTGCATCCGCGAAAAAAGGGTTGATTATTTATGCATATGAACCGAGCACATACGTGGATACATTGACTTTTCGAAATTTAGTTATGGGATTATGCTTGTCACGCGATAAGTCTCCAATTCTCCATCCCCCCTCCCCGCCCTATCACAATCCCTCTCTCTCTCCCTCTCTCTCTCTCTCTCTCTCTGTCCTGTATTATTCCTCTTTGTATCTGCTCAATGGCACGTGCTTAATGGCATTTCTGCTAAGAATATAGATCGGATACGTTCACAATAACGAAAAAGATCTCGTCCTTTCTACTCAGGATATTCCCGGCACGGATGTTGCTTAGGAAATGAGATCCTATTTACACTAACCAAAGACCATTCGGCCTAGTTTCTTGTTTAACATTTGACTTACTAATCTCCACCTGATTTTCACTCTATTCAGTTATTAATTTTTTATTGTATGTTTTTATTGAATTTTCAGAATAACAGTCGTACGTATATGTGTATTAAAGTTTTTGTGTGCACATTGCTTTTTCTACATATTGTTGTGAATAAATTTACCTATTTTTACATATTAAATATGATCTGTATTCAATGTATAATACTTTATTATAAACGTATATAGAAAATAAAAAAAGCGAAATCTTCATTAATTTTAAGACATCGTAATGTTAAAGCATAATTCAATGTTTTAAAAAATGTGAAAAAATGGCAAGTGAACCTTCCATACATCCTAGAATTTTCAAAGTTGTGTATATTAGATTAATTCTGTAATTGTATAAATAATAAATATATGAAATAGAATCATGTCATTACTTCATAATATTTGTTTCGCTACTTTCGTTTTTTTTTTTTTTTTATTTTAAAGACCATAGACACATGAATTTATATAATAAACTTTACACATTGATTTCAAATTAAACAACATGAAAAGAATATAGTTTTTTGAATCTTTTTTTTTGAAAAAATGCATAGCCAATAAACTGAAAATGTAAATTGTAAAGAAACTATTGATTTTGTGAAGAATATAACTTGTAAAGAAATTAATAATAAATAATGCTTAAAAGTTTTTGGTCAAATTTATTGAAGTTTTCGTAATATCTTAGTTGAATAAAACATAATCCGCGAGGCGGCAAAACGAAAAGGAAGTAATTTAATGTTTCAAGAAGTGAGCAAAATAAATTAATTTTAATTTTTTCTCGAGATGCATTTTGTTTCAATAAAGTGGCCATAAAGCAACAAAATTTACTAGTAAATAAACTTTGAATATAAATGTGAAAGGTCTTTAAATGTAAAGCATATTGTTCGATCAAAAGTTTAGGTAGCGCCCCAGCGAATGAAGTTGCAAGGCGCATCCACAAAGGAACAACAGCATGAAACACAAGTAAAAAGAAATAACATGTGCAATAAAACGCGATACTTTGCGTGGCAAAGTGCAATGTAATAAAAAGCCATCCTCGTATTTTACTCGTT
Organism: Eupristina koningsbergeri; assembly: GCA_018907245.1. Classification (NCBI taxonomy): domain Eukaryota; kingdom Metazoa; phylum Arthropoda; class Insecta; order Hymenoptera; family Agaonidae; genus Eupristina; species Eupristina koningsbergeri. The sequence continues at coordinate 552,598 of JACCHV010002892.1, read as the reverse complement.
ATAGGAAGTTTAGCGCCGAACACTCCCACAATTTGTCTATATACTCCTGTACGTATTTCTAGGTGTGTGGGCGGGCACTGCAAAAGTGAATTATGAAGAGGCAATTTACGACGGATGTGGCCTTATCAGAAACCTTTTTATTAAATACTTTTTTAAATTAATTACCATTAGCTATGAATTATCATGTTTGGTGTATTTTTTATGCTTTCATAATTTGAGGATTATTCATAAGGCTCGTAGTTAATGCTCGGCGTCATAAATTCTGGCGAGAACAAAATAAAACTAAATGTACCGTTAACGGTAAATTGAATTTGTGTCGGTAAAATTGTTTGTGACAAGACCGAAATTCGCTTTCAAAGGAATCAAGTGCCACTACATTTTAAAAGTAGTTACTCCTCTCTTCTAGCGGTGCCTTCAAAAATTGAATAGAGAAACTTTTAATCATAAAATGTCGGAATTGCTACTCAATCGCGTAGCCCAAATGATTGCGGCGAGGACAAAGTAAGATCGAGTTGTTGTATTATCGCGAGAGAGTAAATTGGTCAGATTGGAAAATCCTTTTAAATAGATTGTGAATTCTCCAGCCTATATAAAAAGGGGCAGGAAAAACACGTTTTCCCGCTTTACAAATGAACGAGGCTACAAACGCTTTACAAAATGCCTCATAAAGAATGCGTTACAAAGGACCACGAATTGATTGATTACTAGTTTTTTATTCCCTCTATTTATTATTTGCAGATTTGGACTTAGTAGCAAAGTGGATTTTTGAATTGGAATTTGAAGCGCGTGACGTATAACAGACATTTTTTAACGATTTTTTTAAAATATGTAGAGGATACGCATTTGGTATGCATCTTATGTATTATTCCCGTTGTTGTATCCACTTCCAATCATATTTATTATTTTCTATAACGAGCTTACATTTGCAGCAGGTAAGTATTAAAGTACCAAAGGCTCCTACATTTAAGCAGATGGAATTTCCAATAGCCAACTGTTTAATTTGTGAAACATTTTTCATAAAACAATGGACATGCATTTCCATTTGCACGAAGCTACTGCAAAATATACTGGAAAATGGGAATCCCACGAATCTCATGAATGATCGAGTGGGTTTTTTTTTAAAAAAAAAATTATTTACATAATTACATTAAAAAATATCTCGTGATAAGGGAGTCGGAGTAGAGCCGAAAAGAAGAGCAGATAGAGAAGAATTTATCTAGATTTAAATTTTCAATATCCTCTTGATTCTTTTTATATTGGTTTAATTTATATTACCTCTCGAATAGTTGTATATAACGGATATGTAAGCTTCCAAATCAAACTTTCGATCATATGCCTCTAACTTCATTAGCCCTCGCGGGGACGAATGTCTCTCTCAATTTTTCCAAAGCCCGTGATTAATATCCGCCAGCGTCAGACAATCGACGACGTCATTATCCCCCATCATCCCTTCCCTCATCAACCTCGACATTTAATCCTTCGACTTGGAAAATAGCTGCGAATTTCACCTTCCAACAGGAATCAAATCAAGGGTTCAAAGACGTTTAGTGACTCTGAATCTATCCTTTTTCATTTTTACTCTCCACGTGCATACGTCTCCGTCTGAAGAATGACATTCACTTTTATTTAATTTTCCTTCTTTTTCGACCTTTCTTTATTAGAGTACTTTTCTATAAAGAGAAAATCTAAAGTTAGTTTAAGTTTTTCAATGAATGATTAAGGTGATGCAATTAAATTTTTATAAAATACATTGTATTTTCGTTATTTATTATCGATTTTAATTGCTTAGTTTTTTATTATATTTATTTTTAAAAAAAAATAAAAATATTGTCAGTTACATTTCAGCTTAAGTATTTATTATTTTTATTTTAATATACTTTGATTAAATATTTTCCAATAATAATCATTTTTAGTATTCCTAATTGTTTTTGATCAAATTTTTTAAACTAATATTCAATTAGGATTAAATCAAGTTTACTTGATTAGAAATTATTATTTTATTAAATATATAAATCTAAAGTTTAGTTCAAGATTCAGTAATGTATCTATCCAAGAAAAAAAATGTAATAAACATTAACAAATTCGATGTCAACGGAATCTTATACAAAAATTTTTTTAAGAAATCTGCATTACAAAAAATATAAATTGGTTTTCAAAAATTGATCATTATATAGAGACATTAAACAGTTGAACAAATCGGATTTTAACTAAATAAAATTAGAATAATGTAAAATTGATTAAATTGTGAACTGAATTTTTAAAAAATATTGTTCAAATAAGTAATAAATCTGAATATTTCTTCCAAGTAAGAAATACAATCTGTCTTTATATGTGTCAAATAAAGTTAAATTCCGCCACTCGCATTTGTCAAAATCCATAATCAATACTCCAATTACGAAATAAAGTTTGGGAATCGGTTTTGATGATTCCTACCGATACACCAAAAGTTCAAATTAACTCGCTGCAGGCATGAACTCGTGAATTATTAACAACGCGATGATTAATCGCGCAAACGGCAGTTTCATTGAGTGGAAGCGAGAGCCCGCAAATGAACAAACGCAAACAAAAACGCAAACAAAGAGCTGCGACTCAACTTGGCGCAGCTCCCGCACTCCAACCAAATCCAGAGGATGCTGGAGCAAAGACAGATCGCGCGTCAGTGGAGTTGATGTAAAAATCCTGTTGGCGGGGATCGGGGGCGGGGAGGGGGGGTAGAGGTGGTTATTACGCGTTCGGGGTGTCCACGAATGATCGATGGATTTTCGTGTTCGGAAAAACCGAGCGACTCCTCCAGTGACATTCCAAAGGGATGCGAGGATCTACGAGAATATTGATTGATTGAATATTTGGTGATTTTTTTGACGTGTACAGGACTAGCTCAAGTATGAACGTGTGGGGAAAAATGTCCGGAAAACTATGTTTTTACCGACAAGTGGTTGTTCGGGCAAGAATAATGGCATTGATTACGTACTTTGATTTTTATTACATCATCGAACCTGCCGCTTTATTTTTTCCATGTATTCTCAGGTGTTTGGAACAGCAGTTTTTTTTTAAAAGGTCACTTAATCGATTCCCGTACACATAGGAATATGCGTAGACAGGCAAATGTCAATGACCGGTTAATCGCTAAAATCATCTTTTGATATCATCTTTAGATTGTATTGGAGCAATAAACTCGATTAGACACAAAAACGTCACTATCATTCGCCCGAGTGAGTGATATTCATCGGGTTGAGTTGGTTGAGAATGCGAGCGGAGTTGCTTCGTCTGTGGAATCAAGTGGAGAAAACAATCCAAAGAATGAAATTAGTTTGCCTTGGCCACACACACGCACGCACGCACGCACGCACACACGCACACCCACACACAAGTGTACTCAACAACATGTACACGTGAGGTTCTCTTCAAAATTCTGAGTCGCCTCCAGCATTAAAATTTACTTTTTGTCATAGACTAACTCACTTGGTATTATAAAATGTGGATCGACGTGGGACGCGGGAACCGGAACGGAAGCGGAACGGAAACTTGCACACACGCACGTGCGCTTGTGTGGGTGGGAGTCTCGTGGCTGCACCAGTGCCGAGTGCTTCTGGAATTCCACTAGAATTTCGGATTCTGTACACGCTTTGGCGAATCCATTATAGAGATTGTGGGCCTGCTCCCGGCGAGCCTTATAATAGAAGGGACCACCGGCAGTGTGATTTTCGCTTTTATTCTCCTGCAGTTCCCTGTTACTTATCCGAGTGAATGAGAGAGACGGACGAAGCGAAATTGCCCATGCGAAAACGGAACCAACCGATGCAAAAGGATATTGCTTCTCTCTTGCTTACTTCCTCCTCTTTCCCCTCCCTCACTCTCAACCCACCTTCTCGACCTCTTTCTCCATTCTCGATTCGGCAAAATTAGTCCGAAAATCTAGTAATTTGTTTATTTCATAGATTGTACGAGACTCGTATTACCGGATAATGAAAAGGCATTTTATCTACGAGTCGCAAATAGTCTAATATAAATATACCTAAAGCCACATTGGATGGTGTTTGTTTAGGCGAGCTTCGAGAAAATTTACTGCTTGCCGAATATTATAATTTATTTAACTGACAACATTAATATCACAGAATATTTCTTAAGTTCAGCATGCGTAATAACATAATTTTACGTAATAATGTTTCACAAATAAACAATTGGAATTACGAGAGACTTTATTGTCATTTCATTCAATATACTGTCCATACAATAAATATTAAATGAATGCATGAACATTTCTTATATTTCTTTAATTTTTTCCTCTAAGTGAATAATTAAATAATGGCTTAAAATTATTGGTAAATATAGCAACTATTATGTAATTTTCATACAAATTTTAAATGTAAAATAAGTTATAGCTTAACTTATTCTAAAGATGTTATATCTGATTTTCAAATATAGTTTAATTAATCCTCATTTTATATTTAACTGGAAAACAAGATATTAAATGATTTTAGTCATTTTGAATTGTTGCTTTATTTATTATGGTTGAAGAACTGTGGAAAACTGGGTAGTGTTTTTTATGCATTCAAATTATGTATTAAATCTTCTATTTTATTTAGAATTTAAAATATAATATGAGCGTATTATAATTAACAGTTACAAATAAATAGTCAGCTTATTATTTGTAATGAATATGCTAGGTTTACTAAGTACATACTTAAAAGTACTTGTAAAGATAAGTAAATAGTAGATAAGCAGGTACTCAACTAATTTATTAAGCAAAATTACAAGGAATATAAACGGTCTCCTCATTGCATCAATATTGCATAAATATATATGTGTATATATATTTAATAAAGCATTATTGAACAATGTAAATTATTAATGCTAATATTTCTTAATTATTCCATTCGATCCTTTCTTTCCATGAAAAATTGAATTGGTTCAATTAATCAACAGTCCATTAATGTAATAAGGGTAAATAAATAGATATTTCTTAGCAGAAAATAATTGATGAAAGCATAAATCACAAATGCAAAATGTAAGAGAGCAAATGTTATAGCGAATAACTCATGATTAACGTTTTGAGTAGGGTTGTAATATATTTCAAAGGTAATTTACTGTACGTTCACATTCAGTAATGAGATCAAAGTTGAATGGATCTCCGACTCAGGTGTCATATTCTTCTTGTGCACTTTTTACATTTTTCATCCGCCAACAAGTTGGTTTTTACATCTTTTTGAGCGTCACAAGTGCAGGCATGCACATAAGTCACGCGACCCGACCGAGAATAACACGGCAATAAAGCAAGGCGTGTACGGAAATGACGGCATTTTTAAAAGAATGAAATAATATACATATTTTGTTGTCGAGACACACTGAATGTGCCTTTGCATGCGATTTTTATCCCCGGAGTTGACTCCATCTTTTTTATCTCTTTCTTATTAGTCTCCATTAATTTAAGTAGACGCTCTGATGAATAATGCGCGGTCGCCATTAATCCAATGACTGACTTTAATCCCTTTCGCAAATTAAGGCTACCCGCGGCTTATGCACATGTATTTCAATAGATTTTGACAAACGGAAAAAATGTACGAGCGAAACATTAAAACGCCAATGATAAATTCAGGGGAAGCTTCTCGGTTAATAAGGAGGAGGAATAATAAAAGTAATGAAATGGCATATTTAACTTTATCTGGAAAAGATGACAAATTTATAATAATATTTCTATCTACGGTCGCAGCACTCGGTTTCCTTAAAAGGGAAAAGAATGCAAAAGTACAGAATCTCCTTCCCCTCCCCTCTCCTGCCCCCGTTCCTCTTTTTCCCGCTTCTTTTCTTCTCTTTCTCCGCAGTCCCAGGGGATGGTTAAGGACTGCAAAACTGGAAGTGTCGCGGAAATTGGAATAGCGCCGTCGGGAGTGAGTCTCGATTCAAGGAAGACGACTTCGTGTCCTTTTCGCCCCTCCACCCACTCGCCCACCACCCACCACCCACCACCCTCCACTCCCCGGGAAAGTAAGACAAATTTCGTGTAATTTAAAGTGGCGCAGACTCTTCGAGACTTTATGGCGTCCTGTCGACTCGTAGACTCTCTTTCTCTCCTTCTCTTCTATTTTTTCTTTTATCTTTTTCCTCTTCGTGAGCTGTGTAAAAATGATGTCACCCTAACTTCATTATTGGCCCATAGTGGAGTAGGTGGGGTCCGTGGGGTTGATGCCACTATTTTCTTCTTCCCTGTTTTATCTTACTTGAGATAGCTAACAGTTTTATCATTCGATTATTTACATGGAGTTCACGTCTCGACATGTATGTACGTCTATATTCACAAGTTCTCCTGGAAATTGATTGCAACTGAATATCATCTAAGTTATTTTTATCGACATTTTATAACTCATTATCCTCTAATCGTTTAAAAAAAAATCATGCATTTTATTAAAATATAATGCCTCTCGGTATAAAGAAAAGAGAGTTGCATCATACAATCCCAATGTTTTACATTTGGTTTTTATGAAAATATGTTATTTATTGAAATATAAGGCAATCTACTAAGTACGGATAACGAAAAATTCTTTTTCACAAAATATTTAAATAAATAATAAGTGAATTCAATATTTGATATTATAGAAATATTTCTGAATTCGTCAAAATCAAATATGTTCAATGGTATTGTAACTATTTTAAATATTAGAATAAAAAAATCACTTATGTATCAAGTGGCATTTTTTCAGTGAATCTGCTTTTAAATTACATTTCATGAATAAATGAATACCTTGAAAAATTTCATAACCTACTTCAGTTATACAAATTTAAGTTCTAAATAAATGGATGAATAAAGCGACAATAATAAATTTCAATTTGCAGTATTTTCATGATATTTTTCAATATTGTGTTAATTTGTTTTTGGTGGATATAGAAAATAAAAATTTTATAAATTTTTACCTTTATCTTTGGTTTTTTTTGCATATTCGGTCAGTGATTTGAAATTTTTTCAATACATAAGCTGTCAAGTTCGGGAAAGGATGGCAAATTGAAATGCCGTGAAGCCTCGCATCCAATTAAAATAATCCATACTTTTTCGAAATAACATTAGGGTGCACACAAATTAAAATAATAGGTAGTCTGTTTAATATCCATATTTCAGTACTGTGTATTTGCATAAAATTTAGACATTTTTATAATAATTTTTTACTTATTTTTATAATTCTTCTTTCTTTCTAATTGCCAGTTCTAACACGTAAAAATGATTAGTTAGTACGTTTTTTAATTAAAAAAAAAAGCATGTATTTTATAAATTTAGTAAAATATTTAATAGTATGACTCAACTAAAAAAAGTATTAGTTAAAGTAAAATGAATTTTTTTTTAATCCTGCAGTTTCAAATTCCCATTGAATTAGTTTTTTTTTAATAAACTTTACTACTAACTTTGGTTAAAAATATTTACAATATATATTTTTACCGAAATACACAGTTGCTCAAGAATGCTTGTGTACGTTCTGCTTTCTTCGGTAATTGAATAGTAAACTTACCTGAAACATAAGAAAAATAATGATGTTAGATCTATATTTTGGTGCAAAAGCTACAAGTTTGTTTTGTATTAGTGAAATTTTAAGTTCATTGTTATTGTTATAAGAATTATAGTATTGTATCGTTAAGCTCAATTTTAAAGCACATGAAACTTACTGTAAATTGTTATATTGATAAACAAATTAATGTAAATCAACATCTTATTTAAATTTTTTATTATATAACATTAACTAATTAGGATTTTAATTTAAAAATGAAAATAACACATTTAAATTATAAGATTTAATAAATAATATGTATGTAAAAGTAATAAATTCTCAAAAATTTAAAAAATTTTGATATTTTAACATATAATTTATAAATTATACATAATATTTATATGTATATATATATATATAATATATAAAACTTTTCTAAATAATATAATTAAAAATAGTACTTCAATACCTTCGACGTGACTACTTCAGAAAAGGATTTGTTTGTATTTAATAATTCATACATTATCGCATTTTGATAAGTCTAAAAAAATAAAATTATGAAAAGTAACGTTTTAGCAATTCTGATAACCTTGTACCAAAATTGACGAATAATAAAAATAATGATTCTGAAGATGATTGATACTGATAATTTGTACAGATAAATCAATAGCTACCGTAGATAATAAACGAATATGTACAGTGACGAATGAACAAGAAAACTTATTATTTGTTTTTAATGATTTAATCGCGAAATGATTAAAAACTGTACAATACAAAAAAATTGAAAGGTGAAATATATTTTTTATCGCAACCTTCGATAACGAATTAAACTATAATTTTGAGTAAAGTAAAAAAAAATTTTTAATTCACTATTTATGTTTAGTAAATTTCTTATAAATGCATTTATACATTAAATTTTGAAAATTATTTTTGAAAATTAATATTGTTTCTTAATGATGAAGAATTATCAACGATTAATTAATAATTATTACTTATTATTTACTGTAAATATTATTGTGCTTTTATATTAAAAATTTCTAATATTAAGCATATTAAATTTCTATGCTTATGTAATATATTTAGTTACAATAATTATATAAATATTATTCTAAAAGTAAATTTACGGCTAATAATCATTATTATTTCGATATTTTAATGATAATAATAAAGTGAATCAAAAGGCTCTTTTTAATATTAATTATAATGATTTATAATTAATATAAAAATAAAATCTTATCTCGAGTATTTAAATCCGGAGACTTAATTGACCGCGATAAGCAAATATTAAAATTTTTCTAAGAGCTGATTATTGTATAAATATCTGAACTTGAATTGCATATTTGTCTTGTCTTCTAAATTGGGTGAAAATGATTGAGTTTCTGGTCTCGGTTTTACTGATTCTGGGTAATTTTATATTCATAAATAATAAATATATATACATACATTCAGTGTTCTCTTGATTCCTTTTTTTAGTTTATTTTGTTTTAAACTTTTATATAGCCTTCAATACGGAGTTAATTATTTAAATTGTTTCATGAAATTAAAATTCTTTCACACGAAGATTTTAGCGAACGAAAAACTACCGCGTCATTTATTTAATCTAGTTTATTAAATTTTAAAATTTATATAATTATTTTCGATATTATAGAAAACTTATATATCAGAGCAAATTGCTTTCTATTGCTTAAGGTGATCATATTGATTTGTGTTTAATTATAAAAGTTGTCTGTATGTAATTTATATTCATTTTTTATATAATGTGGTAATTGTATAAATGATTTTAAAATGTCCACAAACACCTTGAGTGATTAGACTAAAAGTTTGTTCATTAATGATTATTGAGAAGTTCGATTTGAATTTCGTCGATATTGTGCAATGTAGAGGATACGAATTAACAATTGCTAAAATGTAATATAAAACTTTTTTTGCAGGATCATGGAGCTGTGCCAAATCCAGCGAAATTAGCTCATTAATAACTGGAGGATCGGATGCATATCCTGGTCAATTTCCATACCAAGCACTGGTCCTATACGGTGTACCACCACTTGTCAAGTACAAACCAATCTGCGGAGGATCTATTATTAGCGAGCAATGGATTCTCACTTCCGGTCAATGTGTGACTCTCATACCCAACGTCGGCAAGACCATTGTTAAAGTTGGTAAACAGGAACTGCGCGACGACAGCGAATACGTGCAGACTTCAGAAGTCTCGCTGAGAATTGCTCACAAGGATTACAGAGGGTACGGATATTTATTTTTCGTTCAATCTCGTATTTTACGAGCGATTTAAAAAATGATAATGTAATCACATTATTGTGTGCAGCGATAAATCATAATCATAGTGTCAATTTTATTAAAGAAGTAACTTTTTTAGCAGAAAGATATCTGTCTTCGTTAATGCTGACACATGATAATAATTCGTGTAAAATAATTAGGAAAAGATAAATTTATTTAGGTAAACCTTTGCTTTCTACTGTAAAATTATTATTTATTAATTTTCATTACTATTGGTATAATATCTCTAAAATCATGATTACATTAAAATAACATCAGTATTTATTTGCTATGAATTTACATTTAATTTTATCCCACAGTGAAAAAATAAAGTAGCGTTTGCATTTGGACGAATTAGTAAAATACAAAATATCGTTTGGGACTGAAATGATTAAGTGTAAAAGTGACTTTATAGAAAGTCAATGATAACGGCAAAAAAAAGGAGAAAAACGTAACGAATAATATAGTTGAATAAAAAAGTCCCGAAATTAAGCTCGGGGCTGAAGAAATAGTGATTATCAGTATTAACCAAGGAATTACTCGAGCCAAAGGGATGAAAATATCAATTAATTAAGGGTATCACAGAAAATTTATTCCAACCTTTTCAGAATAATCAGTGTCATTAAGCCGTTCGACATCGGGCTGCTGAAATTGAAGACCCATCTCCGATTAAACCAACGCGTCTACCCCATCAAACTGCCAGAAGCCTATACTCTGCCAAAAGGCATGGCCAATCTCACTGGGTGGGGCTCGGTTTCCAATAACATTATAATTAATCTGCCCCGTGCTCTCCAAGTCGCCCAAGTGTCCATTATCTCCAAGAGTAACTGCGAAGATGCACTGAGAGTCGCCGCGCCCACTGCGTCCATTTTAGATGTCCAATTCTGCTCTGGACCCCTCGATGGAATTGTTTCCGGATGTGTCGTATGTCCATTTATTCTTATTCTCTTCATCCCATTCTCGTTATTTTAAATGCATTCTACTTTTTTTGGCACTAATTTCATTTGAGCTTGTAATTTTATCAATTAATACCTCGCTCAATTGAGAGTTGGTTGCAATTTTCTTCGGCTTGTTATGTTATCACATCCAGCTATTACAACTCATCCTTTATTTCATGAAAAAAAAGTCCAAATAACGTTCATCCATAATGAATACAATATTACAATTGTCTTCTTATTTAAAAACAATTGTTTTTTTTTTTATTATTTTTATGTAAAGGGTGACTCGGGTGATCCACTAGTACAAGTCAAAAAGGGTAACGTTCCTGTTCAAATTGGAATTGCATCTTGGGCGCCATTTCCTTGTGGTGCAACAGGTTCACCTACTGTCTACACATTAGTTTCTGCTTTTGTCGATTGGATCAAAGAAAGAATTGCTGAAAACTAACTGGAACTGATTTGGTTTTTATTAAATAAGTGTAAAAATTGAAATGTATAATTTATTTATTACCAAGAAGATTTAATTTTTTGTTATATTTCTCAATATTTCTCAAATGACTATTCTGTAACTATAACTCACACTCACGGAATTGTTAATTTCACCTTTTTAATTGTATATTTATCAAACTTGAATATCTAATATTTAAAAATTAATATTTCTAAATCTAATAATTTAATAAATAATAAAATCTAATATTTTAATAAAATTTTTTGAAAATCGATACAATTATATTATATATTTACACTACTATTTTATTATTATTCATGTATAAATTATTCACATACAAGTGTTCACATCTGTAAATTTAATGAAAATATTTTCATTTAAAATACTTATTTACTAAGAATTTATATTGAATATTGTAAAATGTTATTAAAATTTTTACTTTTTTTTAAAGATACTAAGTTGCTTGATTAATTTAACAATAATCGATACAAACAAAATAAAAGCTTATTAATAGTGTTTTTTTATCATTTTATACAAAAAGAAGTATAGAACAAAATACAATTACGGTTTTGCGTTACCAATAATTCTGTCGTAAGTTATAAGTAATTTTAATTATAAATTCATTATACATATTGAGAAAGATTAAATTATAATATTCAGACACGAAAGATTAAATCGAATATACATGTATAAAAAAAATTATATACATAAAAGATGCAACAATTTTTTTCTGATTTAAAATTAGAATTTTAAAATTGAATAGAATAAAATTAAAATTTCCTAATAAGCTGTCCATTTCCTGATGATATAATTTTAATTTTAATTATTGTAAAATTAAATATTAATAATATTCTGATATAATGCGTTAATTTAGAATTATAGATTAAATATAAAAAAATTTTTAACAATTTTAAAAATAAACAAAACAATATTTCTTTTTCTTCTAATACTTCATTTTAAAAGCTATATGTCAATGAAATGGATAATTTACATGTCTTATAGATGTTTACAAATATTTTCACTAAATCATTCATTCAGAAGTATGGCTAGTTTAAATGGATTAAAATTCTCGACAAATCATGCATTTAGCAATTGAAGGTATTTTAATAATAAACCTTATTTTTAGAATTAAATGATTCAACAAGCAATGGAAAAAGTTCAGCTGTTTCACTAACTTTTAGTAACTCAATTATACTACCATCAATCCTACGCAAAAAAAACTCATTAAAAAAAAAAAAGAGAGACTTTTGTCAATGTTTATGGTTACTCAATTTACGTATGTATTATTATTTATTCATTAAATTGATCATATATTTAAAAATAGATTAATGTGAAAAATGCTTTTTCGAAAATTTTAAATGGTTAAAATGGAACATTAAATTTTAAATTATTTGCAATATTTAAATGGGGAAAATATTGAAGTAAAATAGTTATTGAAGTTAAAATTTTTATTGTCATTATTATTTTAAAACATTATTTTGTTAACTGAAATATTAATGTTTTATTCGAATATTTACTGGTGTTTGAGTAATTTTTAAATTTAATATTAAAAATATTCAATATTCGTACAAGCTATATATAATATTTTTGTCTATTAGCGTAAATTTTTTTATCAATAAAAATAATGAATATCTATAGGCTCTGATAATATTTTTTCAAAAAAGTAAAATATATATTTTCCATACTTGATTAAAATTTTAAATGAGAAAATAAAGAAAGACGGTGTATTTTTAATCGAGTTATTTTATAGAAAATGTATAATTTATAAAATGTGTTAATCTTTAATACGCATAAAGACTATTGCTTAGTGTTACATGTTAAAAAATTTCATAAGTTTAAAAATAGACAATTAGAAAAATTAGGTTCTTATTACAGTTGAAAGTTTATTAATAATATACATGAAAAATAATTCTTAATGCGCTCAATAGATGGGGTACACTAGTCTTTTATGAGGAACGATCGCAAAGGAGATAAAAATAGATTCGATCATTCATTTATTTACTCTGATTTCATAAAGAGCGAAATTTAAAATATAGATGTGATTTAATCTTCGGGATTTGTTCTCCCTTTCAAGCTATTTTTAATCTGTACGTTTACAGAAATATTGTCTGTTATTCAGTTCTGGGATAACAAATACTGTTTTGCAAGTACACTACTATAAAAGAACTGTCTTATTTGTTGGATTCAGAATCGGGAGGTTCACGTGAAGAAAGAAAGCTTCTTATGGCAAGAATAACTTTTATTTTACAAATCACCAAATCGCAAACATAAATTACCTGCAGAACGCACAATTGAAACAATAATACGCGTACCAGACAAGAGCGTCAACGCATCTGACACACAATTTTTTCTTCCGCACGCAATGGGGCCTCTTGGCCTTTGCCCCGCCCTTCGAGATCAATTGCCTTTGTTTTTTCTCGAAGCAACGAACGGTTGAGCTTATCATCTCGATCACCGAAGCTTCTCGCATTTTCCAAATTCCGCGAAACCGCAAAACGCGACCACACATTCGTCTCATCGCCCTTGGCATAAAAAACTCCCGTTTTGCCATACGGGAGAAAAAGCCCAACAAAGCTAAATATTCACACTCGTGATTTTATATAAATTGTACATAAATCTGACGGAACGTCTCTGTCTCCGATGAGAAATCAGAAAAGCAAGGAAATTCGCCTCATGCAGCGAGCGATCAAAATGAGAGCGAGAGAGAGAGAAAGCGATAGAAAGATTGAATTTCTGGCCGGAACAAAACGGGAGAGAAAGAGAGAGAGAGAGACGGAGACTTCGACATAGGCCGTCACCCGCACATACTCACACATATAGTTTACAAACTCACACTAGCAACCCAACCCTTCTCACACATCGGCGAAACTACACGCACGTCCTCGTGAGCCACTTTGCTCTTCACAACACACATGCACGGCCAAGCGCACAACACAATCAGCGCGTTTTAATTAATTTTAATTAATTTTAATGGCCCTTTTTAATGCAGATTTCATTTTGCGGGCGTCCCCGCACTCAGGACGTCCGACTTCTGGGCCCAATGCCCGTCCCTAACAAACTGTGATGTTCTTTTCAATAGTTAAAAATTATATTTGAATATATTTATGATTAATTAAACATTAACAACAATAATAAATATTATTATAATAAAATATTTGAAAAATTTCAATAATAGTACATAGGTGTCTCTCTTATTTTATATTTAATTCGATTGTGTTAAATGTTCATTAGTTTGGTCAAAGGTTTATATTTTTCATTTTTATTGAATGGAAATTTCATTTAATGCATATATAATAATTTAAAGATATACAATATAAATTTAATTTTAAGAAATTACTCTGCATATGTACTATAAATATTGTTTTACGTAAATATTAAACAAAGTATATACCTACATACGTTCATTGTAAATCAATGATATTTTAATATCCAAATCAAATGTTTGGAAATTTCTATTAAATAATATTTTACAATAAATGTAATATAAATAATCCAATAAAATTAGCGTTATTTTAATTATAATTTAAAAGCTTTTTAATATAATTATGAATTAAATAGTTTAAAATTCATGAATACTTTTACTTAGTTGTAAATAATTCAAAGTTAATATTAAGATTTTTGTAAAATACTTTTTTTATTAGTTTTAGCTACAATAACCAGAAATTTTAATAAAATAAATAATTTCCGCTTGTAGTTTTTAGCTTTTTCAACAAATTTTAATACAAATTATGAACACTTAATTAAAAAAATACACGGGACAATTTAAAAAGTTTTTTCGTTAATCTCAAAGTTGTCATTTGATATATTTAAGTTAATGAGTATATAATAGTTTTATTTGTAGTTGTAGTTTCTATTCATAAAATTTCTTTGAAATAATTTACTTGTATTATTAAATTTTCATATTAGAAGTAAAAATTTGTAAGTATATAATAAATAGTGTTTTACTTTAAAATGATTCAAAAGAATATTTTAATAAAAGCATTACTTTTTCAATTATATTTTTTGAATCATCATTGTATTTTTATATACAGAGATGTAATCCTCATATATTTGCAAATATTATATAACATCATAATATGTTTTTATACCACTTATAATTTCTTTAATCAATGTAATAAATTATTATCAAATTTTCAGATCGTTAAGTTAATCATTTGATTAAATTATAACATGAATCCAATCTCAATCGATAAAAGAAGAATCTGAGTACTTAAACTACCTATAAATACCAATAAGAGATGTTGGATTTTACTTTCATTTCATTAGCATGAAGGTTGTCATTGGTTGTCTGTTAGGACTTTTGATAGTTCAGGGTAAGTTTCTATATATCTTTTACAGTATTAATGGTGAAGATCAAGTTTCTGTAATCACCTAATTTATTTTTAATGTGTTAAACATTTGTAGATAATCTTCAAATAACATACACGTATAAATGAAATATATTTTACAGTATGTATATGTTTTGAGTACAATGTAGTTACCATTTATATTATAATTTATATATATTTACTTGTTACAAAAAATTATTGTTTATTGATAATTTTTATAGAATAAGTAATGAAACTTATTAATTGTAAATTTATACAATGAGAGACGTTTTTCAATACATTTTATGAAAAATTGATTTTAATTAAATATTGAATTAATACTGTAAAAATATTTTTATTTTATTATATTGAATGTATTGAAAATAATTAATATTATAAGTATATAATAAGTTGAATGATTATTTTAAAATTATATTTATATTCGAACGATTATATATAGGAAAAATTCGGATTATCTAATTCATTAATAATATTTAAGAAGATTCAAATAGTTGTTATTTGTATTATTATGCTCATGCTGTAGCGTATTTTCTGTATTAAAGAAATTAAAAATTGATTGATCATTTATATATATAAATTTTTATACATTTCAATTGTCTTAAACACGAATTAATATTTTTTACTTGTTTCTGTTCAAGAAATAGTTATACAATACTAATTTGTGAACATTTTTTGACGATTGAAATATATTTGTAGTTCAAAAACACTTTTATCTAGTACCTATCCTTAGATGTAATGCATAAAAACTAATTTTAAATTACTGCTATCGCGATTAAAATGATTTTTAAAAATAAATCTTGAATTTCAGCCGGGAGTGCGTTTTCTTTCGGTAAGTACTTTGGAGTGCGGATAACCGAGGGTCAAGATGCATCTCCGGGTCAATTTCCGTACCAAGTGTCGATGCAATGGGGTGTGCCCCCATTTGTCCCCTTAATGCACGCCTGCGGTGGCTCCATCATTAACGAGTATTGGATCCTAACCGCCGGACACTGCGTCACTAGTGTACCCAAGATCGGGAAGACCAACGTCAAGGTCGGCAAGCACCACATTCTTCTGGACGATAGCCACGTGCAAACAGTTGACATCGTTAAGAAAATCGTCCACAAGGATTATCCTGGGTAAGTACTTTTTCCTTTTTATCAATTTTGTCAGTGATACTCCAATTAATAAGTGTACCTCTATCTTTTGATTATTTTTATATTTTGAATAAGTATTAAAATGTTCGCCGGAGTATTTTTTTTATAAAAATTAAATATCTATTTGGAAAAGTCCTCGATAAATCCGTAAGGGACAATATTTATTAGGATTCATCTAATTTTGATCTCATTTCGTCGTAGGCCGATAAAGAAAGTTTTTATAACACGTTTGGAATTTACAGAAATGTCGCACCCAACGACATTGCACTGTTGAAGCTGAAGAAGCCACTGGTCTTCACTGACAGGGTGCAACCGGTTTCACTTCCGAAAGCAGATTCCGTGCAAAAGGGCGTCGCAGTCCTCAGTGGCTGGGGCTCGACCTCCAAGAATTTCCTGCCGAAGCTCCCTCGAGTCCTGCAGACCGCGACCATACCCATCGTTCCCAACCCGGAGTGCGTCGACGCGATGGCGGCCATCGACGACTCCGCCAAGATCTACGACACCCAAATGTGCACCGGTCCCTTGGACGGAACCGTCTCTGCGTGTTCGGTGAGTGATTCACTGTTGTTTCTTGTTTCTTTTTGTTGCTTGTTGTTTGTTGTTTGTATTTGAGAATTTACGAATCCATCTTATATAACAAGAGCTAAATAAACCTTCATCTTACATACACTCCATGTATAAACATGATATCAACTGGGTTTTATCACGAAGATCAGCACATCGGATATGTCAATGTTTCATAACACCGATGTAAAGATATTCTTCGCTCTATTTACAATTTAAAAATAATCCTCTACTCTCAGTAACTAAATAATTTATGTTTGCACAATTAATACATAAAATAGTATTGATGCAAATTGAGATGAAAGTATTGGTGAGTGGCTTGGAATTTATTAACTTTATTAGCATTTCTAGTGCATTTCAATTTTTTTTTTAATTTGTTTTTGTTTTATTTGCATATTTTGTCTTTCTCAACTAAAATATTGAAAAATTATTGACTTTATCGAAATATAAAGAACAGCTTTATTTATAGTTTACTGAAATTATTTTATCAATTCAATTACAAAAAAAAAAAAATGATTTATCGGTATAAAATTTAAATTATCATGGCATCGACGAAAATTTATAGATAACAAATTTTTTTGTACACAATAAAAATTACTAGTTAGAATAGACAATGTTTGTTTAATAAAAATCAATCGAAAATATTTTATTCAATTTATTTTTTACCACATATTTACATTGTAAATTTTAAAACCTATAAATTATCGTACGAATTTACTTTTAATATTATTTTACTCATATTATGAATGACATAATAATTTAGGAAGCACAGTTATTCCAACATATATTTATGTATTTGAATGTATAAAGAAAGAAAATTATTTGGAGAGCTTTCATTGTTGATTTTCAAAATAAATTAAAATTATTAACTTCCTTTTAAGACATGGAAGCTAATTCATAATTCGTATTTGGTGATTTATTTTTCTAGGGCGACTCCGGAGGTCCACTCGTGCAAAATGAACAAGATGATGTTGTACAAGTGGGTATCGTTTCTTGGGGTATGATACCTTGTGGATCAATTGGTGCACCATCAGTTTACACGCGAGTCTCATCCTTTGTCGAATGGATACATAAAACCATGGATGAAAATTAACGATAATCTACGTTTTACTCTTTGTATATATCAAGCGACTGTCTCGAATTATGAAAATAAATTTTAATAAATTTATCACAATAATACTTATTAAAAATTGCAGTTTTATTAGAATCTATTCATTGAATCAAAATAAACTGAAAACATGAAAAAATACAAGTACTATATTCAGCAAAAGTATTAAAATTTTTTTAATCTTTATTTTTTTTTTTTTTTTTATATTGCGTGGAAATATGAATATAAAGCTCTTTAATAAATTTTTTTATTATTTATATTTATATTGATCATTTAATACTGATCATGAATTTAAAATTTATATTCTACCAGAAAATATTTGCATTCAATTGACTACATAGATTATACTCTATAGTATTTTTGATATAAAAAAATTACAATTTATAAATTCATAAATATATGCAGGCATAAAAGCATTTCAAATGAATAAAAATTATCTTATATTTTATTAATTTGTTTGATAAAATAACTCTTGATCCATTTTCTATTAATAAAAATTTATTTATATAGTTTTTAGTACTGAATATAATAATAATAATAATAATAATAATAATAATAATAATAATAATAATTAATAATAAAAGTAATAATAAAAATCACAACAACAACAACAAAAACAACAATAGTAATTATAATAATTATATGCATTACAGTTTGAGTATCTAAAACTTGAAAATAATAGATAGTATTGAAAATAATCATGATTTTCGCATATGATTTATGATTCATTAAAAGATTAAGCTTTAATAAATACAAATTTAGCAATAGAGTTTTAATTTGTAATTTAAATTGATAATTTATGAAATTTCCTGTATTCATTTTTTATCGTCCGCAAGTCGATGTTTGAAATTTGATGATATATTACTACATATGTGAATTATTTGATTAAATTTTAAAAATAACTCAGGTACTATTTAATCGTGAAACCATCCGATAACTTAAATTGGATATTAACTATAAATACTGACTATCATTTTGAAATTTTTTAATACAACAATTACACCGTCAACATGAAGTTTGTTATACTGTCTTCTGTACTTCTGGTTCAAGGTCATTTTTAACATCTAATATTTAGAAAATAGTACATTTGAAATATTTTTTAAACAAAAATTTAATGTTTTATTTGCTTAAATTCATTTTTTTACGAATCACTCTTTAATTTCATTGCCGCTTTGTTGAACATAACCGTTAAAGAATAGCCAGCAAAGTTTTTAGAATTGTAAGGAAATGGGGAAACAATAAGAAAAGAAAAAACTTCATTACGAATTCATTATGCATAAAGCATGCGTCACGATTAATTATTTCCATTGTACTTGCGTAAAAACCATTTGTTCCAAATGAGTACGCCGATAGATAAATGAAATACGAGAATTAAAGTTAAAGAGTTATTTTATAAAGGGCAAATTATTCTGAGATTGAGTTTAATAATAGTTGTTGATTAATTTGACCTATGGCCATCAGTTGGACTGGTGCTTTCTGTTGTGGTCAGAATAAATGAAGGTACCGATGCTCAACCGGGACAATTTCCTTATCAAGTTTCAATCCAATGGGGCGTGCCACCTTTCATCCCACTCAGACACGCCTGTGCCGGATCGATTATTAAGCCCAACTGGATTTTGACTGCGGGTCACTGCATCACTCAATCATTGCCAATTGGAAAAGCCAAAGTTAAGGTTGGCCTTCACGACCTCAACGTCGACGACGCCTTTGTCCAGCTGCACACTGTTGAGAAAACCATCACTCACGAGGATTACCCGGGGTGAGATTTTCACTTTACCCACCAGACCTCACCTTTATTCCTAGTGCCTCTTTCTCAATTTTAAATACAAGTGCGCTTGCTGCCTTTGAAATAATATTGCATTTCTAATGATTACCACTTTATCCTCTAATACTGATGGTTAAAATGTTTTCGCAAGTAAAAAGGAAAAACTTTTTATTTGTATTAAACACATCCTTTTCTGCATACAAGAACTTTTAAAAAAGTTTTAAAGCTTAAGCCTGGTAATTTGTAAAAAGTGTAAAATGACATGGACATATCGATAATTCTCCCATGTTAAGCTGTGTAAGATCCGTTGAAGAAAGATAAATTTTGCAGGGGCATTACTCCGAACGATATTGCCCTGCTATTGTTGAAGACGTCAATAACCTTCAACGAACGCGTGGCTCCAGTGGAACTTCCGGCGGCGGGGCTGGACCGAGTGGGGGATGCTGTGCTCAGTGGGTGGGGTGCCAATTGCAAAACTTGTCACCTCAAATCTAAGCGCATCTTGCAGACCACAACATTGCCAATTGTCACAAACCAAGAGTGCCAATCGGCTGTCACAGCCATTAACGAGTTGGCCTTCATATACCCAAATGAGATTTGCACCATATCTCGAGACGAGTCCAACACTTGTCCGGTCAGTTGAAAATTCATTTAAAATTTCATTCTTAATTTTATATTGTGGTTATCACACACTTTTATTCTATTTTATTGTCTTTTATCGCGTCATCTCCAAAAGCCACCAGCGCCTTAAATGTAATGCT
Organism: Eupristina koningsbergeri; assembly: GCA_018907245.1. NCBI lineage: Eukaryota > Metazoa > Arthropoda > Insecta > Hymenoptera > Agaonidae > Eupristina > Eupristina koningsbergeri. The sequence goes on along the minus strand of JACCHV010002892.1, from coordinate 531,804 downwards.
ATAAAGGAAAGGCTATCTTGATTTAAGAATAAAACCAAATTAAAGTTTCGGTTAGCATTTATAAGTTTCTTTAACCTTTACTATTAAGTAAGACTATATTAGTGCATAAAATATATGGTAATGAAATGTGGAATGATTAAAAAATGCCTGATCTCAGATTTTTCATTAAACCGAATCTTCCTTTACATAACGAAATGCTATTATTATTACTACCACTGCTACTACTACTACTATTATTATTATTATTATTATTATTATTATTATTATTATTATTATTATTATTATTATTATTATTATTATTATTATTATCATTACGCATTAATCAATATATTAAATAGCGATGAAATATTTTTTACCATAAAAGCCTATAATTCAGTCATTAACTAATATATAAATACAAGGAACGAATATATCAAAATATCTAGCAGAATATCCATTATTATACATTCTTTAGAATTATATTAGTCGTGAAAATAAAAAAAAATGAATATAAATTATAAAAAATTCCTTTAAAATATCTTTGCTCCAGAAAAAATAAATGGTGAATTATTTACAAATATGTTATTTTTATCATTAAATATTGATAGATAATATGGAGTACCAGTAAAAGTATTGTATTAATACACTTATTTATAATAAAATTTCAATTCTTTATAAGAACAACATAGTATTATCAAACAGAATTTAATAGGCATGTACAAAAGATAAACATCAAGATTTTATTTTTTGAAAACTCGAGTTAAATATTATATTAAATTTCTCGAACATAAAACGAAAATTCCACTTGAATATAAAGTAAAAATGGTTTCTACATATATAGAATCAGGAATAATATTGGATGTTTCCAGCAGTAATACTAATTTTATTTTCTTGAATTTTAAAGGGAGACTCTGGCGGTCCACTTGTCCAAAATATAAATGGTGTAGTTATTCAAGTTGGTATTGTTGCTTGGGATTTACTTCCGTGTGGATCAGTTAATGCACCGGCAGTTTACACTCGCGTTTCTTCCTTCGTCAATTGGATCAATGAGAAAATCCAGTGATTTACAATGATCTCTAGCGATTTCTAATGATTTATCAGTCCCGGCAGCTATTAAGTGGAAACGCCAGTTAGTCCGTTAGTCACTCCAAGACGGAAATAAAAAAAGACTCTCTTCATCTTCAAGATTTTCATAAGATCAAATTTTTATTTCCAATTAGCTTTGTTATAATGTAATTCTGAAGTAAGTTGCATGTTTATCTATATTATGTAAACACCTATTTCTAATAACTTCTAATAAATGTTATTTAGATTTGAGTAACTTCTCTGAATAATAGTTACATATTGATTTATATTCTTATTCTTATATATGTATTTATGAATTAGTTCTTTGTACAATAAAATATACAAGTTTTTTGTCTCAATAACTCATTTCTAAAAATAAAAATATATGTAATATGATATTGTAAATAAATTTAGCACACAATTGTAATATATATTCAGAAAAAGATTAATTAATCAAATTAAAACTAACTAACAAAAGCATTTAGAAATAAGTATATCTTCTTTGATTATTATTGATTAATCCAGTTAATTTTTTCATCTTAATACTGCTTACAGGAATAAAAATACATATCCTCATTTGAATAAAATTATTTTAAATAATATTGCCTATTAGCTAATATGATCATCGTGGAAAATGTAAAAATTAATGTGATTAAGACATTTATTATGTAATAAAAATATTTTGAATTTGTCAAAAGTTTTTATATTTTTTATAAATTCAAAATCTTTATTTGTTAATTATTTCAAGTTTATGAGTTTATTAAATTAAGTAATATTTGGAAATTCAAAAATGTTTAATTTTATTATACAATCTTTAAAATAAATAATTCTATACATATCAATGCCTTTGATAAACGTCAATATTAAAATTAATGTATGTAAAAAAGATTATAGAATTATTATTAAGATAAAAATTATAATTTTAAGAATAATTTTTATATAAATACAATATTTTAAAGATTATTAATTAGAATTCATAAACGAAATTCATAAGTATAAGTAGAAGTTGTAGAGTGAATCCAATTCGGTGCGGTGAAACTAATTTTAATTCTTGTTTATTAATCAAACGCCAAAAAGTGGTGAAGTTCATAAATATTTAAATTATTTTATTATCATATTAAATTATATGTACGATATATTTTGATTTTGATTCTGTTCTCATCATAATCTAATCAAACTCTTGATATATCCAATAAAATTAATTTTTCGAAGGTATTTCACAAAAAAACTAGTATTTAATTTTTTTACTATTTGTACAAATATGAAAGATATCTATTATCATGATAATACCAATAATAATGAAATACCAAAGTAAATAATTATGCTGCAATTTAAGACGCAATAACACATAAGACTCAATTTGAAGTATTTCAGGTATTTCGTTATAATAATAATTTAATAAATTTACCATTTAATAATTTAAACAAAAAATATTGAAACATTTAATATATTAAACATATTTAACTATTTTCAAAATAATCTAAACAAAAGATATAAGATTTAAAAAAAATTTATTAAGCTCCTTAAAATATTAAAATCAAAATTTCGGATAATAATCTTTTTAGAATATGATATATATAAGAAAAATATCATTTTTTTTTATAGAAGCTATAGAAGTTTTTTTGAACAAAATTTATTACAATTATTAAAATATCATTTTTTCATTTTATTTAATTATTATAAATTTTAATTATTTTAAATATATTTTAATTATGATAAATTATTGATTTTTTAATATATTTATAAAAAGTTTATTGTAGTAATTATTATTACTATAAATCTGTTAAATATCGCTTGCTGTACGATTTTTAATTCATATCATTTACGCATAATTTGAAATATAATTTTTTGTAAATATATTTTATTATACTTAGATATGTGAGTGTAAATTAATATAAATGAAACTACATAATATGAACAATTTAAGCAGCAAAACATATTTATATAAGATAATTTCAAATTAAACAATTAAATTTTAGAGATTATTTAAATTCAGCATAATTATTATACGATAATGATAAAATTCAATAGACAATTGCGGTATTATCACTAGTTGAAATTTGTAAAATATTCATTTCATTTTTTAAATATTTTATTTGTATCTCACATTATTTATTTAATTTTCAAATGTGACGTTCGTTAATGCAAATATAACGTAATATTACATAACCGTTTCATATAAATTTAAGTATTTTTATTTAAATTAAAATAAAAAACTTTAAATTAATGTTTAATACATTATAATAAGAACACTTTATATGATAAATTAGTACGTAAGTTATAATTTCATATTTATTCTGTAAACGAGCATGGAATAATTTACGCGCAAATATTTTAATTAATAAAACCCTAAATTCTTGTTTAAAAGAACCTACAAAACAGATCCTTATTTTTAAATTCTACTAAAAAATAGTATCATCAATATTCAAAGATTTCAAAATAATATTAACGAGGAGACAATTTTGACCTTTGTAAATAAAATTAATAAATAATTTTGAATTGATATTATAAAAACAAATAAAATATTTTTTTAATTTGTAAAATAATACATTTAATCAACTTATATAATTATAAAAATAAAAAATTAGTATTCAGAATTTTTTTCTCAATTTTTACTCAATATTAATATTCGTAGTTTGAAAGTCATACTATCAACATCATAATGTATTATTCAACACTATTCTATGAAATATTATGTTAAAATTCAAATTGTATTTGTTTAATTTTAATTGTATATACAAATGTATTATATAAAACTGAGATATGGTTCTTAAAAATATTGTTTTTAATAAGATATACTGATCAGTAACGTACGAATTTTCGATAAATTTCATTTTATAATATTTATAAGTACGTAATTGTATATTAGTGTTTATTTTTATCAATATTATTGTTGTAACAAGATTATTATTAGTTAGTTATAATTTTGAAAGATCGGATAAGAAATTTAAAATTTATAATATAATTGTGGGAATACAGGAGTTGTACAAATATATTTTAAGATTCAGTGGAAAAAATTTGAACTTAATCTTTTGTTATTTCGTAAATTAATGAAATTGATAGCTTACATAATTAAAATTGATTGAAAATCACTGAGATAACGGTGAAATTTAAGTATGAAAATACTGCGTTAGAATTAAAGTAATAAGTCATATTTTTTATAAATCCACTTATAAATACTTAGAACAGACTCTAAGTCATATCAACTCATAAATTATCTAGGGACTATGGAACTTCATATTATAACTTTAGGTTTACTCTTGTTATTACAAGGTAAGTGCACCATTTTTTTCAATTCACCATTTCATACAAGAGGATTAGTAATTTTTAAAAATATTATTTATTAAAAGAATTTTTTTTAATCGAAATTTTCATTGTAAGAATGCACATTTTATTTATTGGCATTATTTATAAAAATACAATATTATAACTAATGAACGCACCTATGTATGGATATGAATTAAATTTAACTTTGTCACATGGATAGAATTTTTTTATATGTACATTTTATTGAAAAATAGGAATAGAGTATGGACGTTAGTAATTTAAATATATAATGAATACCATAAAACAATCGAAAGGATTTATAATTTTCAAGAATGTTTTATAAATGCGCAAATGTTCATAACTGAGTATCATTTTTGACACAAAATTTAATTTACCTAAAAATGCGCTAGCTAAGCATATTAGCGTATTAATTTGTTATGGGTGATAAAACCTCTAGGAATAACACAATTGCATAAATTTTGTCACCAAATTATTTGTTGTTGTTGTTTTTTTTTTTTTTTTTTATAAATTGATGAAATAGTCGGATGTGTGGTGTTATGGGACAAACCAAAAAGAGCCCATCCCGGACAATTTCCACACCTCATATCGATAGAATGGAGCCTCCCGCCAAATATTCTCCACGTTCATTCGTGTGCGGGTGCGATTATTAATGAGTTATGGGGTTTGACTTCTGCGTACTGCCTTGCCCATATTCCACTTGATACTCTGCAAGTCAAAGCAGGTTACCACAACATTTCCAGTCTCGACGAGCATGTGCAAACTGTTGCTGCTGCAAAGACGATCATTCATAAAAAATATGCTGGGTGAGCTCAGTTTTACTCCTTTTTTACACCGTTTGTGACTTGGTGACAAACACAATCGGGAAACTCACAACTTGAAGCTCCGGCTTTCATAATCATATCAATCTTTTTTCATAATTTAAATTTTCATGTAAATCAGATCACTTTGAAATGTGACCGTTTTAATTTCGATTGTTCTGCTGTAATAATTTTTCAAAAAAAAAAGAGAAAAAAATTACGCACAATTATGAGCAACATTCATTAATCAAAAAAATCTACTCTAAAATTGTATCAGTTGATAAATTAAATGACGCACTTCTTTATGTTAACATCGAGCCAATTTTTACGTATACAAAGAAAATAATTAAGATTATGAGTGTGAATAAATTCAAAGCAAAAAGAAAAAAAAAAAAAAAATTATCGACCAATTTTGTGAATTCAATGATTTAAATTTATGTACTTATTATCTTTGATTCGTCTTTTGTTCATTTTTTTATTATATTCAAGGGAACAAAATCTTTTGTTTAAAGAAACTTTTAGGTTTCTTTTGTGAATGAAAAAAAAAAATTTACAGCATATTTTTTAGAATGTAACCTTGAAAGTCCTTAAGTGCATAAAATTGAACGACCTTTAACTAGGATTTAAATATTTGAGAATAGACGGAACGGTTTGCTCGGAATGGCGAGCTACGACATAGGATTGGTAAAATTCACAAAGGCTCTGGTTCTCAACGACCATGTGCGACCAATACAACTTCCTCGAAGGAAAGGGTGGTTCACCCCCTTCAAGATGAATTACAACATGGTTATAAGTGGATGGGGTTCGGTTGGCTACGGTGTCCTTCAGCAGCGCGACGACATTTTGCGTACGGTGACCTTGCCAGTGGTCCCGAGCAAAGTATGTGTGGACTCCATGAGAGGACTCATTCTGGGAATTCAACTGCACGATTATCAGATGTGTACGAGGCCATTAGATGGATCTGAAGCTGCTTGCATAGTGGGTTAACACTTGGTTCATTCACTTTCTCTCCTCAATTCCTATCCCCAAAATCTCAAAGAAATATAAAACATTTTTAAAAAATTGATTGTTATTTTAGCGCGTTATCTCATTGTTAAAAATTATAATTGCTTATCGTGCAACTTCATAAATTCATATAAACACAATATGATTCACAATCGGGAAAGTAATAAAGATAACATTGAATCATAAGCAGAGTCTAGGTAAATTAATTCAAAATATTATTTGTTCTCATCACATGCTTGTAACGTGATTCTTCATTACCATAAATAATTGAAATTGTATTACATCGAAAACTTATTCCAACATGACTTTTTATCTTTTAGGGTGACAATGGAGGTCCACTTATCCAGTACGATGAGGCCAAAAATCCTGTCGTTGTTGGAATTCTCACTTGGAGTTGGAATCCATGTAATACTTTTGGACTACCACCAATTTATACTCGAGTTTCTCCTTTTGTTAAATGGATCGATAAGAAAATCAAGGAAAATTGATTTACTGCTGCTTAGATTCGTGTACCAAAACCATGTGATCTAATGTGGTGGCACTATTTATGTTGTTCCACAAGAATTGAAAAATTAATAGCTTCACAAAACATCCGAATTTTTCTATATATTCAAGAATTCATAATGCATGTTCTCCTTTAAAAATTAGATAAAATTTTTTCTATTTTCTTTTAATGCAACTCCGCATTTATACAATAATGCAATTATTATTTTTATTGCTTTAAGAAATCATTTCAAATAAAATACTCATATAAATAACAGAATTTAAAAATATATATTTTTTATTTGATGAGAAGTTATAGTTCATTTTAAATATGTATTGTGTAATATCCGGTTATAATTATATGGATTAACCAATTATAAACTATTTCCCAAAAAATAAATATGTAATTCTTAAATTAACAAATTCATTACCATTATTTATAACATTTTAATATATTACTATAATATTTTTATTGGTAAAATTTAATTTACGAAATAGATATCGAATAAATTGCGTATTCAGTTTAAAAAGTATAACGATAAAATATATTAATTTTTATAACAGTTTAAGACAGATTACTAGTTGATGTACAAAAATTATTTTGATAATCCAAAAATGCATATAATATTCGATACCTTATAAAAATATATTTACTAATAATACTATAATTTGACATTGTAAATATTATATATACTTAACAAAACTTGTTATAACTAGAATAAAAAAAATGTGTAATTTTAACTTCTTTACATTTATTTTCAAAATTATGGGGAAACTGACACAATTTATAAATCATATTTAAACGTGTGAAATGAGTTCAGTATCTATAAAATTTTGTACAAATAAACATGTAAATTACTTTCATTTCCCCAAGCTATAGATCAAACGATTGAAAAATGACGAAGTTATAAATTTTTTCATTAATTTAAAAAAATACCGTTTTTTGGATATATTCTCCATCTCTATTAAATAATCGATTTTTATAAAAATTGGATTTTCTTATAATTTTATTAATTACAATTCTTTTATTATTAATATTCTCATGAGTAAATATAAATTTTTATTTTTTAACAAAAAAAATAAACAAAATTCATTTTTTTGCTTAAATTGATTATAAAAAACAATCACGTTCATACTTTTATATAGATATTACACAAAATTGTAGATAATAACTTAATTAATTGCTTAATTAATAATAAACGATACATCTTTAATGTAAGCGCGTAAGGATCATTTTTGTAATAAAAGTTTCATTAAGTGTAAATAATATTATTATTTATATTAGGTAATGCAATTGTTTCATCATTCTTCGCTGAATTTATTGTCATAATTTTACTTTCTTTTATAAATTTAAAAACAGTAATATTTATAATTACTCTAAAATTTTTAAATGTGTTTTTTTCATTAGAACATAAAAATGATAATAAATCTTTTTATGTATCTAATATTAAAGTATAAAAGTCACAATTAAATTAGCAAATAAGAGAAGATGTTTATATTTTTTGATGTTTAATAAAAGAAAAAATTTGCAATGAATGTAAAATTGTATTAAAAAACTTGGCGATATTAAATATTTAATAGTACTATTTTAATGAAAAAAGTTTTTGGCATGTTGTTGACATAATTAATAAAATATTTATAATGTATTGACTTTGATGCTAATGAGAAAATTATTTATAAGATTTGGGAAACTATTAATTTAAATATTTTAGTTACTTTAATAATATTTGCATGCATTTATGTCATTAAAAAACTAATAATTAAATTTATAGGGATGCCTTTCCTATAAATTTTATTATATAAAATATAAATCTCACAAGGCATTTGAATGAAAAGCTTATTATAAATTTTTGATAAAATGTTAACTCAACATGTAAAGCTTATTGTATATTTTTTATATCGTTTAACAAAAACCAAACACAAATATAAACTGATTATATGTACGAAGTATTTTGTAATAGTAAAATATTTAATTTTTACATTAACTATATAGAAATACACTTTGAACAGATTATCAAAATTTATTACCGTAGAATAAAAGCAAGAGATGATTTTTTTTCAAGTTTTTTTTTTTTATACGTACGACTAATCTGGTTTATTTCCTCTTTTTTAAGTCATAATTAGACTGTTAACTGTTGTTCCTCCCTTGGTTTTTATTCAAGGGAAATACTTTCACGCAGTGCATGTATTGTTCTCCTTAAAATATTATCAATATTATATTCGACGCTCCCTAGCTTTATTTAATAATATTAGATAAGAAAAATGTAATTCATATTAGTAAAAATTGGTATTAGTAGTAAAATTGAATTACGTTTTTCCATATTTTAATACTATAATTTTAATATAATTTAAAAATAGTATAAAATATTTAAATATTGTATAGTTTCTTCAATTTTTATACAATAGTTATTAATTTATTCACGCTATTACATTCACTTAACGACAATATAAATGTTACAAATTATAACTGAGTCATCTTCTTTTTCAACTTAATTTTATAATTAATGTAAGATTTCAAATATTTTATATTTTTCAGGTATTCATAAATCATTCTTTAATATTTCTAATAATTTGTTAATGATTTCTCTTATTGATATAGTATTTTATACATTGATATACATTAAGGACAACTTGTAATTTTTATTTTGAATTATATAAGCATTATACTATTGATAAAATTATCAATTGATTTCGTTAAATTAGTTTTTCAAACAAAGTTTCTGCATCTAATTAAATACTTTACATAAATAATATTAATATGATAAATTTTTAATGATTTTTACGTGATATTCATTTTACAAAGTCGTGTATGACTAATACATTTAGATATTTTGATATTTTTAACTAAAAATATATTTGCGAATACAATTGAGTCGAAAAATAGCGCTATAAAGCATTAAACTCCGCAGTTTATTTATTTTTAAATTATATGTATAAATATTGATTGTGTAAGTACGTAATTTATTAAAAAAAATTATATTTTTATTTAAATTTAACATAAAATTTATATAAGCAATAGAATACGGTATATAATGAAATATGTTTAAATAAGGATTCATTTTATTAAATACTTATTCAAAATAAAGTTTAAATTAAAAAAACATAATAAGTTTTAACATTTACTTCTAAAATTCTCTTATAAAATGTACGGATAATGTATAAAAAAAAAAATCACACAAAAAATTAATAAATATTTTAAACTTTTCAAATATTGTAATGAAACTTAATTTTTACATTTCAAAAAAGAAAATTATTCTCTTTTAGATAATTTATTCTCAATTACTATTTAAATGTATCTTTCCTATTAAAAAATAAATTATTTGTATTTTAATTTTAATTTATTGTAACAAAGTAGTTGTATTATATTGATTTAATTTATAATTTGTGATTAAAATTTTTTCGTTTAATTAATAAATTTCTGAAATATCTTCAAATACAAAAATAATAAAAAATAGTTTTAATTAAAAATTTAAAGCTAATAATGTATAATTCATATTTAGAAACATTTATATATATATATATATAACTCATTTGTACGTTTATTATTGTAGTAATAATTATAGTAGAATTAATGGTAATACTGATTACTATGGTGATGATGGTATATAAGTGGATGCTACATCATGATTCCATTTATTAGTATTTTATATACATGTATAATCTATAATTATAATTTAGTTACGAGTTGTGAATATTATTACATAAAAAATAAAAGAGTAATTAAAAATGAAAAAACAAAGAAAAGTATATCACAAAAAATTTTATAAACATTTTACTCAAACGTATTTTGAGAAAGTATCATCACTTTTGTTATACTATGATAAAATTTTAATAATTGTGTTTATTAAATTATACAGCTGCAAATGTATCTAAAAGTTTGATGATATTTAAAAACAGAGCTTTAATATTTGTTACATTAGTGATTGAATAAAGTATTAGTTAGAAACAATATGAATTTAATAATTTTATTAAATACTAATAAATATTGCAGTTTTTCATTAAAAAAAAATATTAAAGGCTAGATTTTTTTCTAAAATTTTATAATATAAGTATGTGTTTTGAATTATTTCGTTAAAATATTCTAAAGCATCATTGGGGTTATCTAAGCATGTAAACCTCTTATAATTCCAATTAAAAAATAAATTAATAAATATTACCAAATCAAATTAAGAAATTGAAAAACGAGATCGGTATGCGAATACAATATTAAATAAGTAATTGTTTACTAATTATAATATCAAATTGTATTTTTATATCAATATCCAGCAATAAATTTTCCATTAATAGCAGGAAATATAAATATCATAATTTTATTGAGGAAAAAAAAAAAAATGTTGTGATGTGAAGCAAATTAATTTCATGCAGGATATCTACTCACAAAAATGTAGAGAAACATGGAATTATTAATTATGTTTTATTGATTGTTTTATACATTTGAACTAGCAAGTTATAAATAAATAATAAGAAAATAGTACACATGAATTTTAAACAATTTTTAAAATCACTTTCAGAATATATAAAGAATGAAATTTTTTTTTTATGCACTACTAAAATTATTTTCATTATTTAGTTGGAAAATATAAATTTACTAATTCCTATATAATTATCCACAGTAAATTTCTTATTTTTATTCATCAATAATTATTTATAAAAATTTTTCAGCTTATATATAATTTCATTCTTCAATCACAATGATGATTTTTTTTAAAACAATAATTGGATTTGTATTGATCTTTAGTGAGTATATTGATTACTAATTATTTTTTTAATATTAATCAAGTCTTTCACAAAGTTTAATTATTTATTTATCGAAATAATTTAAAAAGATCTATAGATAATTGTACAAACTAAATTCCAATGATAATTTAGTGTTATATAAATACTGTTAAATTAAGCCTAATTGATCTAAAATACCTATAAAATATTTTAACAGATAATAATATTGGTTAAATATTCTAGATTTCCAAAACCATAAAAAAAAATATCTGGTAGTCATAATTTTCAATACTATAAATAGTTATTTCTTGGTTTATTTTATTTTTATATTTCGTTAAATTCTTTTTTAAAATATATTAAAAAAATTTTTGTGCATATCGAGGATCACGTACTGAAGATTGATAAATTTGAGTTGGGGTATTTTGAAAACTTTGCATGTCCTTTTACAATTCAATTACAAAATAAGTAATCTACCTGATTTAAATGCAATGCGATATATATTAGTGTTATTATAAGTATTGTTTTATAATTAATTTAACAGTTTTGAAATAATAAATGAATCATATTGCATTATAATTGATCATGTTACTTAATGCAAAAAATTTTTTTACAAATTTATTTCGTTACAAAAAGTTTAAAAGTAAATGACTTTTATACAGAACTCTTAACAATATTTAAATGATTAAGCTAAAAATGGAAAACTTCGCATACTTGTATCTAATGCATGCAGGGAAATATTTTATAATAAAAACGAGGTAAATGAATTATTACAAAATACAAAATAAAAATATTGTCAACCATTAATAGAATGCCATAACCTTAAATTACAAATATTCAATTGTCTCGTATGCGAGCGTTACTTGAGATGTTAGACATGTAACTTTGTTGTTATTGTGTTGATTTAATTATATGTATTATTTTCTTAATTTAAAATTTACAGATAATACTTTGAAAAGGACGGAAAAATGATCATAATGTAATTTAATAATTCGAGTAACTGTGAACTGTTGACAATCAGTTAGAAAGAGAGTAAAATAGTTTGTAATAATTTTGTTGGCAGGTGTATTGAAGGGGTCGCGTTCGTGGGACACACCGAGGGATGCGACTGTGGGACAGTTCCCACACCTGGTTTCGTTGGAATGGAGCCACCTCCCCTATTCCGAGCCCAGTCATTTGTGTGGGGGTGTGATACTTGACTCAAAATGGGTCTTGACCTCTGCACACTGCTGGACCTGTTTCACAATTGGCTCAGTGGTCCTCAAGGCTGGACGTCACGACATCGCTGCCGATGACCAACACGTGCAAACAGTCAATGTCATTCAGAAGTTCATTAACCCCAAGTATCAAGGGTAATAATATTCTTCTTTAAATATTTTTAAACCTTTCGATGTACACATTCGCAGAAAGTGCAGTGCTTGACCTATTCAAGTGATTCCCAACTCAAGCATTTAGGATTTATGTCTAAGGTCTCTCGGTTATAAGGCTTTTTAATCAAGAATTTTTTAGAAATGAAGGTGCACTTAAAAAAAAAGAAAAATTAAACGATTGTAAATAATATGGGCCTAGAGTTGACGAAAAAAGTTTATGCGATCGGTGTGTTATCCATGATGAAAATAACCATCAACTGCCCATCCACTTTCAACAACAACAAAATCTTAGATTTTTTTTTAATTTTTTTATGTCATTGATTAAGATTATTATACAAAACATTAATAATAATTGTATCGCAGATATTTCAAAGCATAATTATATTTAATTGAAAGAAATATTGTGCAACGATGCATAGTTTTAAAAGATAAATACTATAAAATTTGAATTGCATTTTTAGTTAAATCATTTACGAATTCTTTTGGCACATTTTTATTTGTTACTTTTTAATCTAGTCATGGCCACATATTGAATCTTGGAGTCTATGATCTATGCTTACTCAAAGTACATCCAGAGTTCGTCTTCAATGATCGTGTAAAAGCAGCGAAGCTTCCTAAAAAGGAGACTTTTTACCGACAACAGAGGCTGGAATATAACTTAATAGCGGCGGGTTGGGGCTCCCCCGCCTACATGGTTATCCAAAATTATACTAAAATTTTGCAAACCATCCAGCTGCCTCATGTTGAAAATAGGGTTTGCGACATGTCTGTGATTCACGTGTTCAACTTTTTCCAGTTGGCCGACACTCAAATGTGTACCAGACCATTGGATGGAAGCATTGGTGCTTGTGTCGTATGTTTTATTGTTTTTTTAAAAAATCTCCGGCTAGTATAAGCTTCTTTAATTTTGTGAATAAACATTTTTATTTTTATCAGTCATACATGCATTTATTTGGTCATTGTTATTTATTAATAATTGTAATTATTAAAGCTTAGAGTATTTTAAATTATATCTGTTATTAATTATGCGTTTTTACAATACCGTCTCTAAAATTAATTTCTTTATATTGCATAATTGGTTGATGGAAAAATATTGGAGAAAAATTTTTTTTTTGAAAAAAAAACGATCCTCAAAAAATTATATAGATTCAATTATTTTATGAACAATCATTAAATTTTAATTACATTTTAGGGTGATTATGGTGGACCACTGATCCAATATAACAGACAAAATGAACCTGTAGTAATAGGTATACGTGCATATACTACATCACCCTGCAACACGAATAACCTTCCACCTATTTATACAAAAGTTACCGCAGGTTTAAGCTGGATTAAAAAGACAATGAAAAAATACAATGATTAAAATAAAAATTGTAAGCGAACCTCAATGTTTCAATTTAAATAATTATGCAACGATTTTATTATTTATTTATTCATGGTACGTTTTTTCTAGTGCAGATAGTTTGTATCTTATAAAAAAAAAACATTTATAAAATAATAAAATATTTTTTATTTGTAATAACGTTTAATGCTTTTCAGCCTCTATCGAATCTCGAAATTATATGCTTTTATATGACTCTATCTTCAGAAATTCAACAAAGTTATAGATATAAAAAGTTTCATAAACCAGATAAATTAATAAAAAAGAAATCTCGTTTTTGAATAAATGACGAGTTTTACAGCTTTCATTTCAAGTTCGAACCCTTTGGCTTGAAAGAGCAAATGCGTGTACGTAGGCGAAAATTCATTTAAACTGTTACGCAAACTTCGACATTTCATTCATGATCAAATATAGTATTTGCATTATAATGTTGATAAATTCTAATAATACATAAAGAATTCTTGGGTCTAATGTGCAAATGAAATACAGACACGATACACAAAAATTAATCACAACGTCGAGGACGTAAAATTTGTTCCATTTCTCATTCTCTGTTGCAATTATTTTCTGGAACGTAATGTACATATTCTGTGACGTGTCTTAGAATATTTTATAATTTTCTCTATATTTATGTATTCAGTAGTAATAGAATATATGCATTATTTAAAAATGAAGATTTAATCTCAGGATGATCGACTTTGTTCAGATCCTGAAAGTTCATGGCTCAATCATTTTAAAATCTAAAAGTTATGTAGTAGATAAAATTCTCGTATATTCAATAAGGTTCTCATGTTTCAAAATTAGATTTCACGATCGTTTTTTTCAAAAATACCAGATCATATAACGATAAAGAATTCTACGCACAGATTCATGCGTACACTTTTATGGCATTTAATCCATTTACAGTCAATGTTGTACTTTATATTGAACTTTACCTTTTTGGTACTGTTCGGCATCAAGACATGTTTATCCTCGTAAAAATAAATAATATATAATAATCGTATTGAGATATAGTTAGACATATATTTTTACTTTTCGATATATATCTTTTATTTTATTATTAGATTTTCTGAGTAATGCTTACATTATTGTTACAAATTTTTCATTAAAATCAAATACTGCGTTTAACATGAATGTTTTGGTCGCTTTTACCACTAATACCTTTTTTCCCTCAAATTATTATTATAGCCAGATTAATACTGTATTAGTAACTGAAGGATTGATGATGATAATTTGAAAATCATTGCTTTAATAAGTGTTTACATCGAAATACAAGTTTTAATCATCGGCTTAGAAATTAAGCTCTGTGCAATATTAATATATTGATAAATGTAGATCTCAATGTATCGAATTATAGACTAGTGCACAAAATCATACAAGTATTAAATACAAATAATTGATTAGCTATCAATCAAACCATGAAAATTATAGTTATAATGCAGGCCTATTTCCATTTCTTTTATTAAAAATATATATCTATATATAGTTTGAATATACATTCTATTTCAATTCAATACATCAATCTGAATCATTAAATAAGTAGTATAAATTATGAAATTCTATACTTATTTTTAAATGCATAATGTATTGGAAGTTATTCAATTTTGAAGTTTCGACAAAAAATCTACACAAGCTGTGGATTATTGTCATTTTAGTCTAAATAAGTGTAGTGTATACACATTAAAATTTTATATATATAACTTTTAATTTTACAATATTGATTTTGCACAAGGTTGAATTATATTGGTTTAAACCAAAATATGAATCTATTAGTTCAGCGAATGTAGGTCGCCTGTCTGATTACTCGTTATTGTATTTTATATTATATTCTTTATTAATCGTATGAATTGATATATTTTTAAACAATTATAATCTATAATCGCTAGAGATAAACAAAAATATATATTCTATATTGATGATGCAAAATTAAATTTAACACTAAATTATTATTGTAAAATTAATTTTGAGATCAAAATCACTATTAATTTAAATTATATAAATAAATAAATATATAATACATAAAAACAATATAAAAGTAAGATTAATTTCGATTTGTATTTTCGATAATTATCAAAATTACAAAATAATTATAAGTATAATACACGTAAATATATAAAGAAAATAATAAACACAAGTAATTCTTATAAGATCATAATTAGAATTTGATTGAAATAGAAAAAAAAACATTTTCTGAAACAAAAAAGTTATGGTATTAAAAACATAAGACATTTAAAAGTAGAGTTGGTAAATATATACATATAATATAAACATTAAAAACCAGGACAAAATAATTCAAAATCAATAAGTACCAGATTAAAATAATTTTTCAGAACATATAAATGATCGTGCAGTTTTGGAGCAAAAAAATATTTAAATTGAACAAATATTATTGAATATTCAAAAATAAAGTAATTTAAATATATAATTATTAAAAAATTAAAGCTAATTCATTGGAAAAAGCAAAACTAAAAAATGTTTTTAATTGATTATATTGATTTATGAAAAAAATATCATAATGTCCAATGACGTGATAAAGCAGTCTTTCTGTATTAATTTCATCATATTAATAAAATGTGTAAGACCACATGATTTTTTGAATACATTACAATTAAAATACTAAAATAACCTGGTAAAAAATTAACATAGCCTAATTATAAGTTGACTGTTTACAAGACAAATTATTACTTATCACATTGCATTTATGAGAAACGTGACTCCTTATCGCGAAGAAAATAAATTTTTTTTTTTCAAATATAAAATATTAAAAAAATTAAAAAAGCATAATATAAAGAAATGAATTTGATTAATAAATTTAATATAATTTTTAACTAAATTAATATACAAAACATTACATGTTTTATTATACAGTAGTATGAAAATTTTCATAAATACTTCAAAAACTACTAAATACTAAAATTTTTTACAGATATAAGCCACAAACATTCTAAATTTTTAATAAGTTTTATAAAATTGAATATACACATTAAAATGTAAGAAAACAAACACAAACAGTATTGTCAATGATAATGATCCACAAAAAAACTATTATACCAACAACCTTAAAAAATAAACAAATAAAAGATAATGCTGTTATAAGGAATTATAATTATCCATTGGATACAAATATGATTCTTATATTAAAGTAAAAAAAGAAAAATAAATGGAATGTTAAAAACTATTTGTATTGAATAAAAATTAGCATAAAAACTCATTTAATAATAAAATCATTAGGCGTCATTCCTGACTATTTCTCATTTGGTATTTATAGAAAGTGTTTAATATGTAAGGATAGAAGATAAGAATTAAATCCAAATGTATGGAATTTTAATTTAAATTCTATTTTTTTTTTATTGTTTTCCACTTTAAAGGTTTCAAAGAGCGTAATTAGTAATTGAAAGAATATTTTATGTTTCAATTAATTTATACAAAATTCCTTAGCACAATATTATAAATGTTAAAATTAATACCAAGTAATAAATTATTAAATGATAAACTATTAATTAGTCAACTTATGATTAAAATATATTAAGATTAGTTTTATTTAAATACTAAAATTAATTCTATCTTATCTATAATTTATTTTATGCTATCATATGTGAACGATAATGCTTTATATAAATAAAAAATGACATTGGAAATATGTGGAATTCATCATAAGAAAGAGTTAAGAAGTTAAATATTTTCTTTCATCTACACTATAATTAAACAAATTTTAACCAGTAGTAAAATATTTTTCAATAATTAAAATATTTCAATTTTGTATGTTATAAATAAATGGCTAGATGAATCCATTTCAAATTTCTACCTCAAATTATTATTCTATTGTGTAAATATAATAAAAAAGTAAGCCAAAAACTTTCAATAATTTAGGCAATATCTTGGAAGTATAAATGTTATAATTTATTATGTAAAATATTAAACTTAGTTTTTTTATTTGAAGAAGAAAAATCTAGAATATAAATAAACAATAAATGAAAAAATTAAGAGTAGTTGCCTATTATTTTTATTTTGAATAAAATTTATCGATCAAAGACTAGTACAATACTTTAGTGATTATTCTGAAATTAGTTTAACTTTAACAATCGAAACACTATGAAGTTTTATATGGAAATATTTGTTGCATTAATATCGCTAATACAAGGTAAGTTTGCTAATTATCATTTACTCTATTCACAATATTATAGAACACACTAATATTATTGAATGGAACATTATTATATTTAACATTAGTGAAAAGTTCATTTTAACATAATATTTGTAGTAAATAATTATATACATAAAATAATTTTAATAATAAAATTAATATTTGCTTAAATAATAGTTATAATTTAATTTTATTTTATTGTAGTGTTATTTATTATGAATATCATTTTTTTAAATTTCATAATTCTAAAAATCATCGGTAATTTTTCAAAAATTATTGTTATGTAATCTATATATTAATTATGAAATTATTTTTTTAATAACTTGATTCTCTATTAATTTATTATAAACTATCAATAATATTTTAAGTTAATTACTTTGACCATTTAGTCTACTTTAAAAAAAAAATTTAATGTTCAATCTTTACCAAAATATTCGTAAAATACATGAAATAAAATATATTTGTGTAATATACAATGAAAACCATACAAGTTAAATAGTGGAATATATAAATAGATTAAAATAGAATATATTACTAACTATACAATAAATGTATCGAGATTACGTACATAATGGAACACATTAGAGTTTTCCGTTCATTTTTTCATGAGTTTTAATTATGCGACAATGTTGTCAATGAAAATGTTGAAAAAATGAAGATAGTAAAACGTAAGTGTGTGTAATCAGATTAAAGAGAGTGGCTGCAAAAATTTTGAAATTATTACTGGTATCGATGATTGAAAAATTTTGATAAAATGCATCATTTATTATTTGTTTATTTTATTTGCAAAAGCCCATTGAATATTTATTAATGTTTAGCGAGTGTCGTGTTTACGTGGGATCATCCCAAGTTTGCCAATCGAGGTCAGTTTCCACACCAAGTTTCGTTGGAGTTGCATATGCCACCACACGTTAATGAATTTCATTGTTGTGGTGGTGCGATTATCGAGGAATTATGGATTTTAACTTCTGCCTACTGTGTTACTAATATACGCGTTCAAAATTTATTCGTCAAGGTTGGCAGACATAACATTACCGCTGATGATGAACATGTGCAGAAGATTCGAATCGACAAGGTGATAGTTCATCCGAAATATATGGGGTAAGATAATATATTATCTTATTTAACAAATATAATACTCCAAATTGATACTTATCCGATATATCTTAATAATTGCAAGCGCTCACTTTTATTAAAAATAATATTATTTTTAATGTTTTAATTAATATTACAGAAATATTGGTAACGCTTATATTCGCATAAACGCACATACCAGAGTCTGTTCACGTGTTCACAATACATCACTGTTAATTAAATTAAATTTATTATTCATTAATACAAAATTAACATTCCTACGATTGGCTATTTAGCTAGAGCTTTTTCAACATGTTCTCAAATTAAACTTTCATATAAGTATAATAGCTAATTAAACATTTTAATTTTTTCCCTTAATTCTGTTATTTTATATATATTCAATTAATATTTAATTTCCAATATTATATTAAGAAGTCAATTTTTTTTTTTAAATGAACCCTAAATATATAGTATATCAGTGCCTAAATTCATTTCAACACACATTGAAAATAATTTTAATTTTAGTATGAAGTAATCTTAGAAATACTTTATACACTATCATAAACTTTACTGTTATTGCTTTTATTAATCCAATGTCATAAAAATGACACATATTTGTATGGATAACAGCTGTCAATTTATTTTTACTCTGGATGTTTGGAGTACGTATTTTTTAAATTTGCATTATTATATTAATTTTCATAAGACAAAATAATGAATATTTTATTCTTGGAAAAAAATAAATTTAGAAATTTTAATGTGCTTAAATTTTATGGCTATATGATAATAATTTTACATAATAATGTGTAAAATATTTTCAAACTGCGATTAAAAACGAATAATGTGGCAAAATATAGTGAAAATATAGCAATAAATTTTATTCAATATAACTTTAGTTGTTATTGCATTTATTGAATAAACACGTAGATTATAATTTCGTACTTTTAAATAGTAATAATTAATTTCTATAACCGGATGTCGTTTTTAATCAAATTAATTAACGAATAATTTTTCATTTTATTTCGAAATGTTCATAATTCCATTTTATTCATTTTTATTTTTTTTTCTTTACGAATTTATAGATTATATAATATTAAAAATTAAAGATAATGAATATTATTAAAATAACATTTATATTGTAGTTCTATCTACCAATTGTAAACTATTTGAAACTATTATGTTTTTCATTAAGTAAAGTCAAACATGTAAAAAATTTTATTAAAAATATGAATGTAATCCAATAAAAATATAATAAAATTTTAATCTAAACTATTAGTGAATTATTATTATTGAATGATTAAACTTTATATTCCTATATTATTATATTAATAATCATTAGGTATGTAGAAGTAATTTAAGATCGATTATGCAATGTTGCTTATCATTGCAGTCAATCACACTATCATACGCAAAGAATTTTGCAATCAGATTTTCAGCCATATTCTTTAATTATTTTGGGCTATTTTTTAATTATAGAGTGTGGGCACTTGAAAATCTCGGACCTTATGATATCGCCCTGATCAAATTAGAAAAAGCGATAACCTTCAACGCGAACGTTCAGCCGATTCAACTTCCCGAGAAAAGTGGATTCTTCTCCGGCTACAAGTTAAATTACAATTTGATATTGAATGGGTGGGGCGCAATTGCCAACACTGTACTTGAGAATCATCCAAAAGTCTTATACACTATAAATGTACCAATCATTCCAAATAAGATTTGCCGGGATTTGATAAAAAATCTTTTTCCTCATTATAATTTGGATGATTCGCAGATGTGCACCAGACCTATTGATGGAAGTCTTGGAGCCTGTATTGTAAGTTTAATTTGTTATTTATTGTGAATTACATGAATTAATGAAAAAATTCGCATGATATGTAAAGTAGTATCATCAATATTATTTGAATTATCTATCATAATTTTAGTTATAAAATTGTAGCGATTATAATGAATTAAAGTTGTACGTGGATGTAATGTGAAATTTAATGGTTAATTTAATGCTATAAAATGAAAAATGAACGTATTACACTGTTCAACCAAGCAAACAGCAGTTTTTAAATAGTTAGCGAAAAAACAGGTAACCTCATATACTAAAAATAGTAATAAAATCAGTAGCTTCTTATTGTAAATTCTTAAATGCCAGTATAAATATTTAGGAATTTCTTTTCATTGACAATTTTAACGAAAAAATTTATTTTTTTTATTTTTTACTTATATTAGTATATAGTATATATATGTAAATAATATAAAGTAAAAAAGTTGAAATTTTAAGACTGTAGTATTTGTTGGAGGAATTGTTGCTAATAAAATTGTATAGAAAATTTTTATATTTAGGCGACTATTTAAGTGAATATTTTTGAATATTTAATTAGCTGAATGCGTTTAAGTTTATGCGATTTAAGTTTTAAAAAATATAATAGATTTTATAATGCCTAATACCGTAATGCATTAGCTTATTTCAATAAAATACCTGGTCTGCCTAAAAACTAATAGGTCTCCATAAACATAAGGATAATAGAATAGAGAAGATATGCTAATGATCTCGAATAAAGTTAATACAATTTAGGGATGAACATATTAATTTAGTAGTTTTGTTTTTTTACTTTCAGGGCGATTACGGAGGGCCGCTGATTCAATACGACAAAAATAATCGACCTGTTGTTGTGGCTGTTTACTCGTGGACCACGATGCTCTGCAACACCAATGGTTTGCCGCCCATTTACACCCGCGTCTATCCTTTTACCAAATGGATCCGTAGTACGATCAAAGCTTATAAATAAAATTTTTTACTGTTACTGCGCAAATTCACAAAACAGTATCAAATTAAGTTTCCAGCCATTTTTGCAAAGCAATTGAATCGTTCAACGACTGACTCCACGTTTATCAACATTTATCCGCTAATGATGTAAACGCACAGTCACTTGATGTACTGCTTGACTTCGTTCATTCATCCTCATTAGATTCATTTCATTTAATTTAATTATAATACAAATTAATTTACATCAAAGTAAGATTTTTGTCAATATTGTTAATAAGCGTATAATTCTTTAGTTATTAATAATCATAGTTAGTATTCAATATTGGAAGAAAGTATTCCAATTATGATTAACCAATTTGAGTTTATTTATAAAATAGACATTGCGGTTTAATTGTAATCCAAATCAGTATAATTAAATCCTATTATTTATGCATTGTAGACTTGTAGGAACTGAAGAAAACCAATAACAAAAAATGAACAAAATTTATTATATTCACACAGAAGCTAATACTTATGTGCGTATTAACAAATACATTGACAATTAAAATACATTTTAACATTGATGATATAGAATTTTTATATACTATGTTACGTTTAAGTATAAGTGAGGTAAACAAAAAATGCGACAATTTATAGGTTTTAAGAATAAAATCTCTCTATATTATTTTAAATAACAAATATGTAGGTTATTTTGAAAAATATTATTTGTAATACTATTTTTTTATGTACGTAGATTATGTAAACTAAAGAAATATAAATCAATTTATGTGTAATATTCTTCTTTACCATCAACTTATATCATTAACTAAAAAGTAGCAATTATAAATTAGAATTAGTTTCATTTATTCGCATTAAATCTCATAGTTTAAAACTTAAACAAAATTTTTAATTTTTCTAATTATAAGACAAGGCATTAATATTGATAAATATTATTAATAATTTATATAAAATACAAGTATTTTTTCTTCTTATATATTATACTACAACAATTTTTTAATGCAAATTACATATATAATTAAAAATGACAATGTAAAAAATATCATAAAGCTAAATATTTTTATGAATTATACGTGATGATAGTATTTAGAATTCATGAATTCGTGACACGAAAATTTTCTGTGATACCTTAATTTTCATTACACTCTTCTATTTTTTAAAATATTTTATTTTATTCATAGAGTAAAGAATTCAAATTGAATTGATTTTCTTCAATGATTTGTGATATTTTTCAATATTTGATATAGAAATTCAGTGAGTATATATATATTTTATATGAGAAATGAATTGAAAATATAAATTTAATTAAAACCTTTACCCATTTAGACTTTTGCTGATACAATTTTTTAGTTGCAAAATTTATTATAAAAAATTATATAAAATAAATATATTTTACATTATTTTTAAGTACGTAATATATATATTTTTATGTGTTTGATATTTATAATTTTTCAATAACTTTTAAATAATTATAAAAAAAATTCCTTTTATTTTATTATAATTTTTAAATTATATTTTAATATAATGATATTAGAAATGATTTTAAATTTATTAAAAAAGGTGTCTTATCAGAAAATATATATATATTTTTTAATATACATTATTCAAATGTATAAAAATTAATTGTAGGTAAAAAAATTTGTAATAATATATGTAACGATAATCTAAAAGTATAAAAACTGTGATTATCATAATAATTGTAATCAAATAATGTTTAAAAATGAATAATTAATCTATATTGGTTAAAATAATTTATATTGGATTTTATTATAAGAAATAGAATTTTTATAGTATTTTTTTGAAAATACTTAAATTAAATATTGAAATGGTATTATTATATAAAAAATAAAAAATGGTGTAAATATTTTGTCGCATCATTAATGAACTGAACACTGTCAAATTTATTGATATATTTTAAATATCTGTTAATTTTAAGTACAAAAATAAAATTTCAATCTAACTTTTAATTGGAGATTAAAGAAAAGCATTATGGATAATAATTTAAATAATAAGAAAATATGTAAAAAATATGTAAAAAAAAAAAATAAAATAAAGAGATCGCTTTACATAATTGACGATTGAGTTACGTAGATTTAGTATTGATATAATTAAAATGAATAATCTGTACTCAAGATGAAATTAATATTCCTGAAATATTAAAAATATAATTTAAATGATTGAATACATACATCTATATGCTATACCGATTATATTTGTAAATATTTTAATCGGACATGATATTGTTTAGATATTATGAAGATTGTAATTAAAATATTAGCTGCATTTCTACTTTTTCAAGGTGAGTCTTATAATTCGTTATTATTATTTAATCATTATTGAAATTTTATTTGTATAATACCTGAAAATATACATTTTTAGTCAATGCTTAAGAATTGCATTAAATTATTCAATGATTTGATGCTCATTCCTCGAATAGAATGAAGATATTTATATGTGTAAAAATCATTATTATAAAGAACTTAAACAATTTACAAAATAATTTAACGTTTAAATATGTATTTCAATAATTCAGTATATCTAAATTCTGTTAAATTATACGTTTATCCATAATGTCGAATGTTCAGGTATTTTGACTTTTAAGGTATACTGAGGCTACGATAACTTGAGTGTTAAAATATAAAATATTTGTAAATTGAAAAAATAAAATGATGGTGAATTATGTACAGAAATTTGTTTTTACGAGTGTTTTCAATGGAGACTATTCGTTGTACTATAGATTGTAACTTATCGAGGAGTCTGTAATTGTGGATTTTAATACTCAGTCTGATATTATTACAAGTCAAGTTGAGAATAAAATAAATTCGATAAAATAAAAATTGAAGCAGGACATTCGTGAATTGCCGGGTATAAAGACAAAATTGTCACCCAGTTGTTGTTTACAGGATCGACTAGGTAATCAATGTAATGGATCGTCGATTAATTAGTGATTAAATTTGTCACATGCAGATTATTTTGTGGGATATTAGGATAAGCGGTAGCCAGTGTGTCCTCGGACAACTCAATTTTCAATAAAGAACTGTTACTTTTCAGTAAAGTTTGGACGTAGTCAATGGGACACCCCAAAACCCGCACGACGTAATCAATTTCCTCACCAAGCGAGTATCTTTTGGGGGACACCACCCGAACCTCCCCTTCACTCCTGTGCCGGTGGAATCATCCACGAGCGCTGGATTTTGAGTTCTGGATATTGCGTAGGTCAAATACTTCTGCTCAATAACACAGCTGTAGCCCTGATAAAGGTTGGCCTTTTCGACACGAGTGCCGACGACTCCCACACCCAACAGTTTTACATGGAAAAAGGAATAGTTCACGAGAAATATACAGGGTGAGCTGATTACTGATCCAAACTAGGATCTTGTGCATTTCCCTCGCTTCATTATTCTCAATGCTCTTCATATTTTAACGCTTACGACACAATACTTGTCGAATTCTTTATTTATATATATGTATATATGTTATTTGATGCAATTTTCATCCAATCACTAAACCTCGATAACTTTTGTAAATTCTAAAACATTCAAAGAAACGAATAGTTGAAACAATGTTACTTTTCCAAGAGATTCCACATTCGAAGAAAGCGAAACATTGTAACCGACGTGGACTTTTTTAATCCATTAATAAGGGTTTTTTTTATTTCTGTCAATGTGCATGTAGATTTTTAATAAATGAAATGTTAAATTACTTTTCTTAATTTAAATTTTTTTTTTTAAGAAAATATTAAAATTTTACATTAGAACTATGATGAAGTTTTTCCATTATAAAAATATTTAAATTCTTAAATATCCATTAAAATAGAATATGCCTAAACAATTTTTTATTTAGAAAATAAATTTACATAATAAACGGATCATTTCAATGATCAGTTATCAAACTTGCAACATTATTATTCTTTCATCATTATAAATATGTGCATTAAGGGGAAAAAAAATTATATTTATTATTTTTATGAAAGAATATTTTAAATAAAATTTTTTGCAAATTTAATTGTAATATGATGTGTCATTTTTTATTAAATCATAATAAATTTCTGAATAGAAAAAAAATGAATGAATAATTTGTGAAAAATCATGTGATGATAGTTAGTGTTTAGTGATTATGGAAACATTGTTTATAATACTAATTGAATGCTCTACTATCAATTCTTTGAGTTAATCTTAATTTAAATGAAAGGATAAAGTTGTAAAATAAGAAGTTTTAAAAAAATTAGGACAAATGCAATTGCCAATCTTGTGCCGTATGACATTGGTCTGATAAAAACAAATGGCAACATAACATTCAATGATTACGTTCAACCAGCGGCTCTTCCGAAATCTGATGGTGTTATTGGTTCTAAATATAAGCTAGAATACAATTTGGTGGTCAGCGGATGGGGTATAGTAGCTTTTGGAGTCCTCGAAAACCATCCCACGACTCTCTACACTATCCAGTTGCCCAAAGTCTCCAATAGAGTTTGTGAGACATCTATCAGACTTGTCATTCCCAATTTTGAGATGGATGCTACGCAAATGTGCACCAGACCCTTGGATGGATCAGCTGGGGCCTGCGTGGTGAGTTTATAATAAATTTTCACTCGCAACTATAACTAATTTAAAATCAATTTCCTATAAATTGACATTTCCAGTATTCAAAATCATTTGAGCAATTGTTTCGATAATTTTACAGCTGAACTAATAAATCTAAATAAATCGTAAATATTTCTTTTAACATAAAATGAAAATTGTTTTTACGTTTTAGGGAGATTACGGTGGACCGTTGGTTCAATATATAGACGGTTCGCGTCAAGCTGTAATAGTTGGAGTACAATCTTGGACTATAATGCCATGTGATACTCCGAATCAACCACCAGTTTACACTCGCGTACCATCCTTAGTCAAATGGATAAAAAAGAAAATGAAGAAAAATTGAGAGTAATGATATGATCATTTTTAGTTTTTTTATGCTTTTCTCTTTAAACACGAATACTTCGAATATTATTTGTATTAATTATAAACTAGAAAACTCGAGCGACACATCGCATTTTTTTTTTTTTTTAATAATAGTATTGTGTGATTTACTTTTCTCTATCAAATAAAATTGAATATTTAACTGTGTTAGATCAAAGAATCGTTTACTTTTTAATATTTTTCAAAGAACCACTTCTATATTTCTGTGCATCCCCATTCAACCATTTGTAACGAAATTTGCATTTCATTGTACGATGGCCATATGGAAGTCGTAGTAGGGGTATTGATTTTGATTATCGGCAACAGATGGACACACGACCGTCAACACCCAAATGAATTAATCAATGGGCAGGTACAACGATTCAACCAATAATTTAATGTGTTAACTATTCAATACTTCTCGCACTATCTGAAATTTGAATTCTGCAGTTGTTGCCTGAGACCATGACGGTTGTTGCTTCGACGAGTGGCAAGATAGTAAGGTTGCAAAAAGCGTTGCCCAGCCTAATAATATATCGATGTACATGGATGTATGTTATTATATTATTGTATTATATGTTTTATTATATTATTATAATATGTGCGTTTGGGGTAATACAATGACGTTATCGGGTTCGTGATGGTTGTAACGAATTGGCTTCTTTACTCTGTTCGCCAAAACTCACCCACAAAAATAATAGCATAATTGTAAATTGATTAGGTGTTCTTTACAAAAAAACTTTATTTAATGAATAGATATTTAATTTATTACATAAATAAATTCATGCAATAAAATAGAAGTCATTTTATTCATTTATTTTCAAATCATTTTTATTAAAACTTTTTACAGATTTTTGTTTAAATTCAAATCAATATTAAAAAATTTTATTGATTGTCAATATTTTTAAAAATTATGTTTAAAAATTTAACTTGGTAAATTCTATTATAAAAATTATTGATAGTATTAATAAAATAAAATTTTACTTAAAATAGTATTAATAAATAATAGAAAATTTATTTAAAAGGTTGTTTTGAACTTGCAGTAAAATATTATCTAAGCATTTTTATTACTTCAGATATGCTCGTACATATTTCAAATAGACCTTTTAAAATATTTTTCTATAATCCAATCGTAATAGTTAAAAAAACTGTTTTAACTTATTTTAAAATTTTCAATGTAAATTAAATGTTTGGTACAGACAAAAACAGCATTCTAATAAAAATCATACGAATATCACCTAATACATTTATAAATAATAATGTAGCATGCACTGTTTAAGAACAAATTATTTTAAAAATAGTTTTTTTAAAAAAATAAATATTGTTAACTCTTTTCAATAGACTGTATTGATTGAATGAATCAAAATTACGGAAATACATTTAAAAAAAGATCTTAAATACAATAAATTCTTATCAATTTCATTATTACTTATAATGTTTTATAAATTTTGTTAATGAATGAATAAATTAATTAATGATTATTTACGATAAATCAACTTAAAAATTATATTTATTTCTTGGTAATCATAGATTTAGAAAAGTAAATTAATTTTAATCTAATAAAATATATAGTAATATATTATTTATTGAAATTTATAGAATCATTTGCCGTTTATTAATAGAAACACAAAGTAAATTTTATAAATTCAATGACAAAAGAAACTAAAAATAGTATGAATAATAAATATTAAAATCTAAAATTACATTATATGACGGAATTGCTGTGGTTATAGTAAAATTAAAAGTAGCTATTTTTAATTATAAAAAGTCTTTTTAAGCAATTATTGAATAATTTAAGAAATATGAATAAATTTAAATTTTTATGTTCTGAAATATGTTGAACCCATGGTCGTTGGTTACATTGTTCTTCTGACTCATTCATTTGTCTTTTTACGATAATACATTATCAAAGTGAACTATGTATAATAATAAATTAATTTGACAAAATCCGTATTCAATATTTTTTACACGTAATATACAATTATCATGTGATATTCACGTGTAAAAAATAAATATGGTGTGTTGCTTTCAAAGATTATATTTTTAAAGTTTAATAAACATATCCAGCTGTAAAAATTTTTTTGTATATTCGTATAAAACTTATTGTTTACACCTCATTAAATAATTATTATTTATATTCTTTATCCATGTAGATGAAGGTTAAAGAAAAATCTAAATAACTTGTTAAATAACGTGCAAAAAATTTCTTTTTATTAAATAAGAAATTTAAATATAAAACTTAATATTATTTAGAGTATTTGTCATTTTATTGTATTTGATGTATGGAATGGTAATTACAAAAGTAAAGATTAGTCTCTAAACAACCGAGATATAGTTTTATTGACCATGAATTTATTTTGTAAGCAATTATTTGATGGTTAAATATTAATTTTATTAAAATGTACTTGAAAGATTAAGGTGATTTAATCTAAATTTTATTCAATAAAAATGTCTTATTGCTTCATTTATTTAATTTAAAGTAAATTTTTTTGTTCGTTAGAAATTCATAAAACAAAATATAATTGGTAAATTCGAAAATATTACAAAATTCGATAAATATTAGATAAATATATATGACATCAAGAAATATCTTTCAAATCTATAAATGGATTTATTATTTCATGCAATTATATTGCCTAAGCCATCTGTTTATTTAATATAAATAGAATAAAACAATTGTGATAAAGCATTTGTAGTCTATATCTATAAAAAGTATTCATGCTTAGCTGTTTTAAAGTTGTTCACCATTCCGGCAATATGAGACTTTTCGCCAAAATTTTAACTTCTTTCATATTATTACAATGTAAGTGTGATAATGAATTATTAATATTATTAATTATTATTTATTTGATTTATCAAATATATCAGTTAATTTTAAAATCGTATTTTTATTTAAAAACTTTTATTTATGATAATTGAAGATTAATTGCATTTGTAATTAGGCCAATAAAAGATTGAAATGAAATTGAAAAATTAAAAAGAAAGGAATAATATTTTATAGAAATAATAAAGTACAATAGAAATATTGCATCTACCATCTCAACATATTTACGCGATTTATCGATTTATTTTATATAAATTTATAAAATGATATATCTAATGAAAGAGTTTTTTTCTTGAAATATTCCTTTCTTATCAATACACATAATCGGTCATTTTAATTAAACCACACTTTTTCAATGTTAGCATTTAATTCTTAATAAATGTAATTTACATAAAAAATATGAACTGACACTCATACAAAAGTTGTTATTTTAAATAAATGACGACTTGCATGTGACTTTTAACATGAAGATTCTTCTACATTTGACTTATTTAATCCAGTAAGTTGTGTGTACTCTGCGTGGGATAAGCCAAAATTTGCCCGCCCTGCTCAATATCCACACCAGGCATCCTTGTCGTGGGTCGGTCCACCTGAAATTCCTCACTTTCACTCCTGCGGTGGTGCTATCCTGAGCGAATACTGGATCATAAGTTCTGGATTCTGTCTTTCTGATATTCCAAATACTCATCGGATCATTGTTAAAGTTGGATCTTATAATATTACACATGATGACAGGCACGTGCAGAAAAAAGAAGTCGACAGAATTGTCATACACGAAAAATATGCCAAGTGAGAAATTTTTTTTACTTTCTTACTTTTAACACATTGTAATATCTTAGGATTACTGATAACAATTGTTTATTTATAATGACAATGTAACTTATTTATACGGGTCATTTTTATTACAATGTACAATTAATTGAAAGTTGATTGAAAACTAACAGTTTTTATTAGCTATTATAATTTTTCTTTATTGCTTTGCATTTTCCACATGTTTAAGCTCACTGTATAATTAATTTAAATTTTGCCTTTCAATCGTCCTTTGTAATAATTTTTTATCTGAAAGGATCACGGGTTTAATTATTTTTGATCACAATTATTCAAGTGGATATTCCAATTCCCCGGTAGAAAATTCCAGCCTTTGCTAAACCGCCGTTTTAAAAATTTATTTTGTAACCTAAAGAAGGAGTTCATCGATGCGAAGTCTGGCTCCTTACGACCTGGGCATGCTGAAGCTGACAGAAAGTTTAATCTTCAACGACTGGGTACGTCCGATCAAACTTCCTCAGGCCGACAGCTTTTTGGGAGGGAAGGTTGAACTGAACTACAACCTCGTGCTCGCCGGTTGGGGTCTGACCAGTTACGGGTCCCACACCTTCCAGGACGATATTCTCCACACCGTCAACCTCCCCATACTCTCCAACAAGGTCTGCACCGAGTCCATTAAAAAAGACTTTGACTGGGTTGAATTGGACGATACGCAAATATGTACCAGACCTTTGGATGGAAGTGATTCGGCTTGCACAGTGAGTCAAAAATTTACTAATTAATAGGCTGTCTTAAAATCCTACTTCTGATTTCACTGTCGAATTTTTTGCAAATTCATTATCAAGTATTAATTATTAATTCAGTATTTAACTCCTTGTGTAAATATAATTGTTTATTTATGTAATGATATTCACAGGATGCGATAAAAAATTATTGAAAGGTTGCAAATTGTATAATAATGATGATACGATTTAAAACGAGAATTTTTAATTTTTGTCGACAGAGTAAAATTTATTTTTAATAAAAACTGTTTAAAAAGAAAAAATTATTCATACACGTGCTTTTAAAAAGAGATATACCACAAAATTATTGTTTAAACATGCTTACCAGCACAATCGTAACGAAACTGTGCTTTTACGCGTGACTCTTCAGTGCATATAATTATAATTTTGGTTTTATCTATAGTTATCTATATTTCTTGTAAATATTTTATTACTGTAATAAATATATATATATATATATATATATAATAAAGTACAACCTAATAAGAAGGAGAAAAAGTCGTCGAAACATACTGACTAATTAGCAAAATTTCATATGATTTTTTATATTGTTGAATAATTTTTTTATTATCACCTGAATAAAGGATGAAACACTAAATTTATTGTCACTATATCATTATATTAAATCATACAATACCAAACGAATTTACAATAAAATAAAATAATAAAATTTGTTTCTGATCTAATATATTCTCTGTATACTCGCTAAAAAGGATTGCAATACCTTTATCAATCATTTATCAATATAGACTTTTAGGCAAAAGTAAAATCACCGAGCTCATTATGTAGCTACTAAACTGTAAGAGAAAGAGAGGTACAAGTTTAAAAACAGTTTAATAATCATAGAACGAATAAACACACTTTGTCCATTTTTATCTCAGGGTGACTACGGTGGTCCACTCATTCAATACGATAGAACCAACACACCGGAGCTGGTGGGGATCGTCACCTGGAGTATGATGCCCTGCAACACGGCACACATTCCTCCGCTTTATGCCCGGATCCCTCATTTCGTCAAGTGGATCAAGAAGCAATTGAGCAGCTAATTTGGAAGTGCCCAAAGTGCCCCGGGTTTTTTAGGTACCCAGCCAAGCCCAACACACGAGCTTTTATATTTTTCACTTTTATCTGGCGTGGGAGATTAATATAGATAAAGAACAAACGGAGCTCAACGATAAGTTATATCAATAAATTCGAGATAAAAATTGTGTAATTATATTTAAATCAACTGTGAATTTGAATATCATAGATAGTAGTGCGCTACATTCAAAGGATTTGATTTTTTTTTTTTTTTTTTTTTTTTTTTTTGATCGATAATTAAAATTATAATGTGCTGAGAATTGCACAATGCAGCTTATTTTAAAAACGTATGCTTTTAAATCAATGTATTATATTATTTTTATTTATTAATTTAGTATATTAACGTGTCATTATAATTATGTAAACAACAATTATTGTCAATGATGACCATACGTAATAAATAATATTAGCTCGGAAATTTTAAATTATAAAATATTTACCAATCCACTTACTCATTATTTAAATGACTCACTTTGTAACTTTCATTCATAAAACTAAATCAATTATGTAAATTAAACAGACTTATAAAACGTGGATAAATTAATATTATTTAGAGCTGAAGGAAACATTATTTACAACTTAAACCAATATATATACAAATATTTGTAAATTATTCTTCAAGAATTACATATTTTTTGAACTTTAAATAAGTTTACCGACTTACTTGAGTTTACTAAAGTTTAGTAAATTTATATTTATGGAAAATATTTATTGGTTAAGTACTTATCATGTAAATATGTATATTAAAAATTTCAGAATATTATTTTTGTATTTTAACCACGTATTTATTGTTTGTATATTATTATAAATTCCAAATGAAATATGTAAGCGGTGGATAGTTATTTTACAATTGTTTATTCGATAAATGATTTTAAGAAAAAACATTTAAAATACTACTTTCTCCGGTAAACAGTAACAATATCTAAAAATTTATACTAATATAAAAAATTTATCTAAATGACCATTCCACATCATTTTGTATATATATATGTGATAATTTTTTTCACGGCTATATTTAAGTAATAGAATCTTTAGTTATTCAATATTATTCAAATGTTATTTTGATGTTTCGATTCCTTTGAATGCATCCACTAATAATAACTTATAACCGATTGATTTATCGTATTCGATCGGAGTTTAGGAAAAATGGACGCTTTATGGGTAGTTATAAGTTTAACCATAACTTTATGTCGAACGGCTGTTGTGTCGCCTGGCTATCGCACTCAATAAAATGTGTTTGAAATCAACTAAACCAATCTATTTCATGGAAATTGGAGAATATATAGCTAGTCACTGTAGTTTACGATGTTGATTTAATCTTTAAGTTCATGTTTCGTACAGCTTTTTTATACTTGCAATTATAAAATTTAATGCACCGATAGATAAATCGCCGCATCAAAAACATTATTTATTAATTTTTTTGACAACTATGATAATGCACACGTTTTTACAGAATTTTTCAAAAATTATTGGAATCGTCTGTGTAATAATTTATTTGTGTTTTTGTGACTTTTTTAAAAATCTGTTATTGTTGTATACGCACCATCAACAATCATATTTATATTGTACTACTCAATTAATACATTACTAAATTCTCAAAAATTTTATACATAAATTTAGTTATAAATGATAAAATGATTTTTATTATTATATTTTTATATTTGATTTGTTATATGTGTCCTAGATAACAGATTGCATTGCACAAATAATTTAATTTCTACTATCAGTTTTATCCCATTCAATATTATGATTTAACAGAGCCTAATTTTATGGTATCATTTAAAAAAATTTTTCGTACACTATAAAGTAAATAATAAACTTTGTAACTTGGCATAAAAAATAACAGAATTAGTTCTGAAGTGTATAGAGACAATTGAAGATGCTTCTAAAACTCATGAATCCTAAAATTTAATTTTAGAAAGATAATAAATATTAATCTTGATTATTAAATATATTAATTATTAATTTATAATGTTTTTAAGAGGTTTTGAAGTGATTATATACAAAAATAATTATGTGTGATACAAAACCTATAGTAAATAAATTAATATTACTTATTAATAAAATTAATTTTGCGGAATTATGTGTTGAAGAAAAAATTATGAGACTGTAAGTTAGATGATAATAGAATAATTGATTTTCTCTTGGAAATATAAAATACGCTGAGTTTAAAAGCATATGTCGAGTTTGATTACAATTATTTATTAATCGTTTACTATAGTTCTAATGGTAAAATAAGCAATATTATAAATAAAAAAAAAAAAAAAAAAAAAAAAAAAAAATTATAAAGAAAGTTGACGCGAGTGGACAATTGAATTTTCAACGATAGATTTATTTTTTTTTTATTTTATTCCCTAGAGCCTTATTGATCTTTTTATTTATTTTTTTTTTCATTTAGATGACTATGCCGTTTTCCGCGGATCACCGGATGGACTAAGTAACATAATCTACTTGGCCAATAAACTTTAATGGTTTTGCTAAAGTTTATGATTGGCGAAATATTGCCCTTGTGATTTATACACATCTTAATAAACAATTCTGCATCAAACACAATACTACACCCATTATGTTTTATAAAAATTGTAATAATATTCGATTTATATTCTTTAATATACAATGTAAGCTCTAATATAATTTCGTAGTGATTAAATTTTATATTTTCAATAGTAGATAGTTTTTTAATAAATACGTTCATTTAGAATAAATCGTCAATGAATCTAGATATAAATTCAATTATCACATAATTCATTTATTATTTGTTTATTATAAACTATTTATTATATAAAAAAATATATTGTTTTAAGTTTATTAAAAATATACAGTGTATTTTTCTTAACATCAGGAGTTTAAATCAAGAGACTCAAATAAGAAATACAAATACAATTATTAGATAAGTCAAATATAATATTTCTGAATAATTTAAACTGGTTTCAAATCAAACCAAGTTTTTATTAAATAATATTATGTAATTATTTTGAATTTATATAAATATTTGTATTTAATTTTTTGATATTCCAAGTTTTAGAAATTACATATTATTCTAAACTAAAAATATAAAATATCCAACAACCTATAACTTATTTATTTTTATAATAAATATTACATTCACTACTATTATTATGTTTCTGATTATTCGATATTTTAAGTAATATTTATAATAACTAATATATCCGTACAAAAAGAAAAAACAGAAATTCATCAATGTATTATCACAAAAAATATATATAAAATATACAAGTGCATATAATAACAGGTTGTAAGCTATGTTAAATTTGGTTTACATTTTATAAATATTTACAATAAATTATTTGAAATTTTTAATGAAATATTATTTAACTTAATAATACATAATTTAAAATATGCATAGTACTATATTATAATTTCTAGTATAAAATATTTTATGTTAGCAATAAATAATACAATGAAGTATTTAATATAATTAAAAGAATAATTTTTTCTTTTAAAATTTTCCGCTAATGATTTCATTTAACACTATATATTACGAAAAAATAAGCAGAAATTTAAACTCCATTAAATATTACAATATAATTTTTTATTTATAATAAATCTATCTAATTTCTATAAGCTAAGTTTTGGCTCTATCTTTAACACAAGAATTTTTTTTATTTCAGATTTAAATGTTATAAAAATCTTAGAATTAAATTAAAAAGAAAAAAATTAATTTACAATTTTTATTTAATTATATTAAAAATAAAACAATGTTAAGTTGAATGTTAAGTTTTATAGTAATAAAAAAAACTATTTATTGATTATTCAATTACTCATACTCTAGCAGCGACTTAGATGTTGGAACCCTTCTATGCACGTATAAGTACGCACACATGTTAAATTTATACTAATGGTTTTACAAATCCTTTAATCCTTATAATTTCATTTCCTATTGATAAAAATTATTTATTTTTTTTATTCGTTGAAATTTTTTTATTAATTGTGGTATGTAATTGCAATTATCGTTTTAATTCATTATTATAAAAATGTTAACTTGTACACAAATTAAATGATAAATGTTTAGATCTCTATTATATCAAATAAAAAAAAATTAAAAAATTTATTTATAACGAAAAATATTGCACGTATAGGAAAATAATTAAAAGATTAATTAAAATATTAAGAAATTATCAGTATGATTTATGTAATGAATTTCTCTAAAAAAAAAAAAATTTTTCCACTAATTTATTTATACAAAGTTATAATTAAAGGAACATAAGAAAAATTTAAACTTCTACTAAATAAATAATTTAAATGATCCAAAAAAGCATCCTTCATAATCTAACCAACACGATGATTAAAAGTAACAAAATCCATGAGGGGATAACAGTACAAATATTAGTTTAGCTAATAACTAACGACTTAATTTTTCAAACGACTGAGTTAACTATATCAACTTCTTAACTGATAATTATTCTTTACCAATGTGAATAATCTCTTAATTACAATTATCGATACAGAATTGATTATATTAAACGAATCTTATATAATTATTACGTTGCAATTTTATAATATTTAATACTACATTTCAGTGAAAGATAAAAGTCGGCTGTATGAATCATTAACTTTCATTACTTTCTAGACGTTGAAAGTAAATTGACATATAGATGTAATTAATATCTATTCCAATATTTATTAAGAACAATTGTTATAAAATTAGTTTATATACAGTATCTTATGAAGTTTTCATTAAAAAATGTATTTCGCGTTAATATGCTAGTAGTAGTTGTTACCATTTTTTAGTTATTTTGTTGACAAATTTTCTATATTCATCCAAAGAATTCATTGAGTAAGTAAATTATAAATTTATAAATTCATTTTGTAGTTAAATTCTCTTCTGCTATGATTCAAATTGAGGATTCGAGTCACCTGATACTTCTATCTTATTTTGCGTTTTATGTATATCTCATTATTGTTGAGTAATTCTATTTTTTTTGGATTTGAAAACAAATATTTTTAATTACAAATCTCTGAAAATCATACGTAAGAATAACATGTGAATAATAAAAAAAATTTTATCGGAGATCATCTAATTTAAAAATGCATGAGCTATCGCGTCTAACAATAAAGCCAACTGTTTATACAATATATACTCGGTGTGATGTTATTTCGATAAGAATATATTTTGGATGAAAAAAATAGTCTGTTGGAAATAACATTTATTGAATTGTTTTACGTTATAGCTAGTTATAAATACTACAAGATACTTGTAAGAG
This sequence comes from Eupristina koningsbergeri, assembly GCA_018907245.1. Lineage (NCBI taxonomy): Eukaryota > Metazoa > Arthropoda > Insecta > Hymenoptera > Agaonidae > Eupristina > Eupristina koningsbergeri. The sequence goes on along the minus strand of JACCHV010002892.1, from coordinate 494,128 downwards.
TCTCTACTCTCGTATTGTCCATTTACAATGAAGGTTCTAATTCAAACTGTAGCTGCACTTTTATTGGTGCAAAGTAAGTAATTATTAACTAACTATTTAGATATAATATTGTTGAAATAAGCAATATTATAAATAGCTATTTAAATATTCCAATTAATAAAAAATTAATAAGAAAATTCAATTAAAAAATTGATAATTGAATTATTTTCGTATCCATTTCTTATTAATTTACTTTGGCCGATGAAAAAATATAATCGTTATTGCTAGTATATTCGTAAATAATAATTGTTTTATTTCAATTTAAAAATCAGCGATTTTAGAGTTACGAATGACGAATATGTTTATAGTGAGTAATGTACTGATTTAAAAGCTTAGGTAATAATTTATTAAAATTTTAAATTATATTTTTGAAACATTGTTTGTAAAGTTGAATTCAATATATATTTAATAAATATAAGTATTATTATATATCTAGAGTATTCAAATAAATTGCAAGACACGATACCTGTAAACGTGTATGCAATCGTGTTTCTTTAATAATTGATTCCGTAAATATAAAAGTTAAATTTAGTTAAATAGTATAATAGTTTTTATTTTTTTTTATGCAGTTGCTTTGGTAAAGTCATGGGATCATCCAAGATTTGCGAGGCCCGGACAATTTCCACATCAAATATCCTTGGTGTGGACTCTTCCGCCTGAAATTCCTAAACTTCATTCATGTGGTGGCTCCATTCTTACTAAATTATGGATTTTGAGTTCAGGATATTGTCTTTCCAATATACCTCATTTAGGTTTCATGTTTGTCAAGGCTGGAGTTCATAATACTTCTGTAGATGATGAACACGTACAGACAAAGGAAATTGACAAATTAATTATTCATGAAAAATATCCAGGGTGAGATTTTATTGATTTACCATTATTTATATAATAATGTATGTTACTTGACCATTATTAAACACGCTTAAAATTTTTTTAAGAATGTATCTTTAAAATACCATATAGAATGTAATTTTTTAATTCTTAGTTCTATAATAATTTTTTTCTTATTATGGAGGTAATAATGTTATTTATGAATTTTTGAAAATATAAAAAATATTAGATAAACGATGTATTTAGATATTGATCGTTATTTTTAGTTATCAGTTAGGGTGTGATAATGATAAAATAAATTACATTATTAAAATTCTGATATTTCAATGAAAAGCTTTTTTCTTTTTATCAAGATTTAAATTTGAATTAAAAAATTGATTAAATTGATAATTGAATTAAATGCCAAAGCTTTAACTTTATAAAAATGAATTTTATAAAAATATTTTTTAGTCATAAATAATAGTGCTTTATATATGTATATAAATAGTATTCATTATATATGTAATATATAACTGTATATCTAATACTTTTCTCAGTAAAACATGGCACAAAATTTCACTATTCTTTTTTATATAAATAAATATCTCTGTTTCTAAAAAATGGTAAAATTTGTAGAAAAAAATTCAATAAAATATATCATTGTAGTAATTTACCAATATAATAGTAATTTAGTAATACTAATACTTATACAACTATTACTAAATTTTTTGTAATATATTTTCATATGTCACGTGTATATTCTGTAGTTATTTATAATTTAATAGATAATATTTGGTTGCTGTTTTTAGATTTAAGTAAACGAATAATTCTTATCAAAACCTGGTAACTCAATATTAATTTTAGTACTTCATCAATTCAAGGTTACTTTTTGGTATAATACGTACACCTACATGTGCCTTATAGATATTTTTATTTTACATGAAATAAAATTTGCATTACACTGTTAAAAAAATAAATAGAAATATTTATTTATTATTTCTGAAAATACTATTGCTTGTTAAAATTTTTACTTTTATTTTGAAATTGATAAAAAAATACGAAATATTTTTGCAAACGAAAATAAAATTATAAATAATTGGTAATGTTTGTAATATTCTATTGTTATTTTTAGTTTATTAGATAAATTGTTTAATATTTATGTTATTTATTTATCTTATATTTATTGAACAATGCTACTCATTTTCAACAAAAAAAATGAGAAACTTTATTATTGTCTGATGTGATATTATAATACAATATATTATAAATTACGATATAATAAACATGCAAGATTTATTTCTTCTTCCTTCTTAGTTTATTTTCAATGGTATAAAATTTTTTTTAAAAACGCATAGTATATGATTTTTAATATTATTTGACATAAATTACTTATAAATAAACTTTTTGATTAACTGCTAAAGTTAAAAGTTCAGATTTTAGATTACATATACTAGGGATATTCAATCTCAATATTAGTTTTTTTCATCTTGTAGATTTGTGGTCATTCCTTGAGGTTTAGAACAGAGTATCATTTATTGTATTAAGAGTACCTAGACATTAGCAAATTATAATTTATGCAGTAAATAAATTGAAAGTTTTTATTTAAAAAATAATATTAATTATTAATTTTTTCCTGTGATTCAATAATTTAGTTTATCCATTTGTACGAGATGTACTCGTAATTCAAAGCATTAATGTAGTTAAAAAAAATAAACTGATATAAACTGATGATTTGAAATATAAATTAGGGTCCACACAATAGCGAACCTGGCCCTTTACGATATCGGCCTCATTAAGCTAAAATCACCACTAACGTTCGACGATCGTGTGAAAGCAATTCAGCTTCCAAAACCCGACCACTGGATGCGATCTTTATTCAAGTCTCAATCAAGTTATAACTTCATTCTGAGTGGCTGGAGTTCCATGGCTTATGGTGCCTTAAGTGACTACCCGGATGTCATTCGCACCGTTAACCTTCCAGTCGTTCAAAATAAAGTTTGCAGTGATTCCATCAAAACAATTTTCCCTCTCTTCTCCATCGACGACATGCAGATGTGCACGAGACCTTTGGATGGAAACATCTCCGGCTGCATCGTAAGTTTGTTCAACACCAATATATTTATTCAGAAACAAGTCAAATTCCTTATTTGGGAGTCTTGTTGTATTGACTTTTGTTCTTATGACGATATGAGCTTTTGACACTCTATAATTATTTATACGCAGGTGTAAAAGTATTGTAATTAATGATTTGCAATTAGAGATCTAGTAGGACCTCTGATTTACGATTTACATCAGCAAGTGTTGGGGGAATTTTTGTTCTATTGCACTTTCAATATGCTGATAATGTTAAAACATTCGTCACGAACGTATGGAATCAACTGTTTAATCGGTGAAAATAATAAAAGAAATTGCTTCAAAATAGAAAAACTTATTGACATTCAAGCTTTTCGAAATAAAATTTAATTGCTCATTATTGTCATATTGCATCTCAAAGTATAAAATCAGTCCAATATCAATAAATATTTGGCTGACGATTAAACATTGATTAAACATTGAAATTTCCAATATATTTCATAGTGGCCAATTTGTTATTTATGTATTCATTTTAGGGTGACTTCGGAGGTCCTCTCATTCAACAAGAAGGCAAAGAAGATCCAATATTAGTGGGCGTGGTTACATGGACCTCAGAACCCTGTACAAGCAAGGGAATAGCACCCGTTTATAGTCGTGTTTCTTACTTTGTTAAGTGGATCGAGAGCAAAATGAAAGAAAACGAAAAAAAATGAGTGCAGTTTATCGCAAAACATTGAATTACATATCATACAGAAATGAGATGAATTACTCAAATCATTTCTAATATTTATTTATGTATAATAGTTTATAACATTGTAAAATAAACCAATTCAACTCATTAAAAACTACTACTTATTTTAATTCATTTTTAAAAACAATTATGCGGTTGAATAATTTAGCGTGCATCATTATTTTGAATTATTTTATATTGTTATTGGACCATTACGTCAACAAATTATTAACTAATTATACGAGTTATTTTCATGATAATAAATTCAAAAGTAATGATGTTATTGTAATAAAAATGTGGTGCACGATTGAATTATGTATGCTTTTCGAATGAATATATTATTCTGATTGTAAAATTAATGTATACTATGCTATAGGAAATGTTTATAATTAATTTATATATATAAATATTTATGTACAAAAAATAATTTTTATAATGCTGTAAAATTTTCTGCAAAAGTGCCGAAAGATGTTAAATGTACCGATAACTACAACGTAGAGTCCTTGTTTGCCTTCTTAAATGATATTAATTTAGTAGTTGATAAGAATAATAAGAATGCTGTAAAACTTCTAAATTTAGTTAAATAAGAATATGTTAGCGTTTTTCCAATGCATAAAATAAATTATCAATGCTCTGATATATTATAAAACTAGATTAAAGTTCTTTATTACTATAAAATTTAATAATATTAACTTTTTAATGTTCAAAATAATGCAGTAATTAAAAATATCAAAACAATAAAAATTTTTTTTTATATTCCTTTTTTATCAATTTTATCTAATATTTTTAGGTAATAAAGTTTACTACAGAATTGAAAACACAGAATTTATAAATATATATATTTCAATGAAAATTTGTATTATTGATTATTTTATGTATTATGTATAATTGCTTTATTTATTACATTCATGTATTATCCATTAATTCATTTAATTAAATTATTGATTAAATAATATGATATGCTTAAATATTAAGAAAACTTTGTTGATATAGGCAATGTTTATCAGCCAGTATTTAATAGTAATTAACGAAAACGAGCTCAAAGCAAATAAAATTTTTAAGCAGATCTTTGATTGATATGTAATGTTTATAGATCTGGCTTTGCAATATGCGTACTTTTATGAATTTATGTGATAAAACCTAAATATTTAAATTAAAATCTTAGCATGTATATAAGAGCCGATGCACCGAGAATTAATTCAAATACATAGAAATGTAGATTATAGCTAAGAGGCTTTCGTATTTGTTGAAGCCAGTGACTTAAATATTCATAATTTTTCAATTATTATGAAATTCTATAAGATTATACTAATTATATACATATTTATATTAATACTTGATTATCTTTTATATATACAAATACTTCAAAATAGCTTAAATAATATATCAAAGAACTATGTGTACTTAGCGGATGAATATGTACATGTTGTGAAACTTGCAAGAGATAAGACCGACCCCATACATTATATAACATTATACAACCGCTTCGAAAACTCTAAGCTTTGATATCGAGAATCATATATAATATCTAGGAGTAACTCAATTTTATTTATTTCATGTTGAAATATAAAAGCACATGGCGCTAAAATTAATAAGGCTTTTACCCTAAGACTACATGCTAACTAGTTTAATTTTTATGTTATTACATAATAATGAATAGATTAAATAATAGAACTAAATAAAGAAACAAACTTTTAAATAATATATCTATACTCGAAATTAAGTACAATTCCTTTCATTGGGTACGGTAAATTCACTTATATATATATAAAAAATTATGTTTTCTCCATGAAATACATAATTGCCTGCTTTTTTTATAGTATATATTTTAAATTTTGTAGTGTCATAAAGTCTATGTCAAAATGCGTATTATTTACAAAAATACGTATTATTTATTAAATATTATAAATTGATCAAAATTCGATTTTCAGTTGTAATATGTGTCATTTATATTCTGTCTAATTAGTTTATTCAAATGTTTTTGAATCACATATTTTTACTATACTAAAAAAATGATACATTTTGAAATTTACGAAGAAATATAAATATTTATTTAATTAAAACCAAAAATTAATTTTAGATATAATTGATTTTTTTTTTTTTACTGTTGAGTAGGTTGATATATAAATATTGATAAATGCATAATAATTTGTTTATATTACAAAATATGTACAGCATTAAAATATGTACAATTATTCTTAATCAAATCTTTTTATATTATACGTTTAATAAACATATCATATGCACGTGTAGATAAAAATTGTTTGCATTACAAATTTGACTTATTGAATCTTTTCAATTTCAAATATGATTTTAATCGTATAAGCTACATAAATAATTCAAACAGAAATAGTATTATTTGTTTACAATTTATATAAATAAAATATAAAATGATAAATAAAAATATTGATATAATACTATCCATTTATGAAAAATATTACAACATAAAATATTTATAAGCGTTTAAATTTTTAATCATATTAAAATTAGAAAGAAAGTGTAAATAAATAACATAAAGTTTCAGTATTGAATTCATCATGCCTTATTTTAAGTTTCTAACAATGCCTTAAAAAATGTTTTGATGATAAATTATTTATTACCAAATAAATAAATCTATTGTAATAGAAAAATTAAATATATGAGAATTGTAAGTTTACAATAAATGACAATGTTTTATCTATACATGAGATAATTACTTAATAATTATGTAGATAAAAATTTATCAATTTGATTGAATGATAATACACTTAATTAAATGGACTTTAAAAATATAAAAAGAATATTAAAAATCTTAAAATACATGTTTCAAATGAGAAACTGCATTAATTATCTCATGAAATAATAAAGCCAACTGTTTATATAATATAAATTCAACAAAAGTTATGATAAATGTAAATTTTTGGACTATAAGCTATATTTTGACAATTCAAATGTGAAAAAGTAATTTATTTTCAATCTACGTATAAATACCTAAGAGGTATTTCTAAAATACGCATTTACAACTCGTCCACGATGGAAGCTGTTATAAAAATTTTAGCAGGAGTTTTGCTGTTTCAAGGTAATTTTAATGTGTATTAATTGTTGTATGAATAGAAATTATTAAAGTATTATTATAAAAATAATTTGAATAGTTTCATCTTCACGTCTAAAGTCATGATTAGATACTTTCATTTAGAATACTTATCTTTGAATTTTTAGTAACTTGGTAAAGTACTGAACAAACACACATAAAATAATGTTTATCGATAAAATTAAAAATTTTTCCTATACTTTTTTCAAATATAGTAGGCACAATTTCAAATCTACAATCGCAATATCTTTAAAATTTATAATATCTTGAGCTTATGGTCTACTTATTTTGTGTTTTTTATTTTACATCTAATATCCTGTGCTTGTAAGATATGTGTGGAAATTTTTGAAAATGTGATGAGCAAATGTTTTGAATCGTAATGGGTATAATTGCAATTTTGAAAATGCTTAAACAAAAACGAGCTCAATAAATACTGCCATATGAATAAACAAAAAAATTGTTTAATCTTAGCGAATTTGGTGGCGTCATGGGACATCCCGAGGCTCGCCGACGAAGGCGAATTTCCATTTCACGCCGCAATAATGTGGAAACCTTCTTCGGCGGCTACACATTTCACTTCGTGTGGCGGATGTATTCTCAACTCCCGGTGGATTTTAACATCTGCTTACTGTGTTGCATACGTACCTGATTTAGGGTTCAATTACGTGAAAGTTGGCAACCAGGATGTCAAGATCGACGACGATCGTGTGCAGATCCATCAGATTGAGAGGCTTATCGTTCACGAAAAATATCCAGGGTGAGAGCTTTTTAGTTGATATTCGGGAAATTTTAATACGCCGTCGCTCATTGTCTTAAACATTTAACTGTGTAGTTAAGTGGAATTATTTGTTTATCGACTATAACTTTTCTTTAATTTTAAAAATGAGTGCGAAAAATATTCTTGTTTATTTTAAAATTTAATTTCGAAATATCGTATCAGTTAGTTCAGAGCCAATATTAGGTTTTTTGTATGTGGCAATGATAGCCTACGTTACCATTCCCGCAATTTAATTTAAATTAAAATTTTTGCACATATAGTTCAATAGTCCATATTTTTTTTTTACAATTAAAACTTTAATTATTTTAATTTTTGTAATATTAAATTAAAAATTTATTAAATGAAATATTGAGGCTTTCCTCAATTAATTAGTTACTTTTTAAATTCAAATGATGAACAGATAATTAAGAAAAATAGATATTAAAAAATTTCAGTGCTAAAAACTCTTTTTATGCTAAAAAATTTGATTTAACATTGTATTTTCTTTTTTTTTAATAATAAAGTTTACAAAAATTTTTCTCAACAGCTTTTTCATTTATATTGTACATTAACAAAAAATTGTAAACGTTTTATTTTACAATTAATTGCATATTGCAAACTCGTATAATCAAATGTATGTTTATATATACTTTCAAAGTATTTAAACATTTTTACTAAGATTTTTTTATTATTCAATAAGATTTTAAATCTGGATTAGCAATTGTTTCGCAAAAAATTTCTAAAATTACTTTCATCTTATTATTCATATCTTAATTTAAAATTTAATATTTTAAAATTTCAATTAAGTATTATTTGACTCTAGTCAGCTACATTTAACCTAGTTTCATCAGATATTTATATAGTAATTTATATTAAATTAATTCAAGTACATCTGTTCCTAACGATTCGTAAATATGTATCTTTGAAAGAAATTTTCTAATAGTATTGGTATACTAAGAGTCAAAATAAACTTTACGCTCAATGAGACATGCTTTATGAATATGCGTATGTGAATTGTAATATATATAGTTAGAGTTTTGTTGAAATTATTATTTCTGGATAGGAATATTACCATATTATATAATGGATATTTAAAGTATAGACTGAGTTTTTTTTATCTAATTATATCTTAATAAGTAATTATTTTAAATTTAAATTTAATTATCCTTTGATGTATGGAAAGATATTTATTCAAATCAATATACTTTATTTCATAACAGAAAATAAAATTATAGCTTTGATATACTATAGGGTTTTGAATTCAATTAATACAATTTTATACCAATGTCAATGTTTTTAACCTACTCATCGCTAATTGTGTATATTGTTTTAATGATGATATGTATTACTTTGTATATTAAAACAAATTATTTATAATATTTACAAACATTTCTATATTATATATATATATATATTCTTTTTTATAATTTCAACAAGTCATGTGCACCGCTAAATTTATCGTTATTAAAATTAGTAGCACTTAACAGACCATTCCATTGTTTATCACTAAATTTAATTTAAATTGAAAAACCGAAAATCAAACATATTGAATGCAAGCAATCATTAAGCAGTTACTCCTTTAGCGCATTGTTTTGAGGGAATGAATGTACGCAATGAAATATGAATATAAGATTGTGTAGGAGCATTCG